>CM063502.1:162298008-162480508 GCA_032207245.1 Pardosa pseudoannulata
CTGCCCTTAAAGACAAGCTGATGGATCCTCGATTCACTGACCGTTGGACGGAGGCCCTACCCACAGTACTACTGGGTTTACGCGCCGCGTTTCGGGAAACCATCAAAGCATCCACCGCTGAACTTGTGTATGGCACTCCTTTGAGGTTGCCGGGTGAATTTTTCGTTCCTAGCAAAACGGATGTCAACGCTACAGATTTTGTAAACCATCTGAGAGACATGATGAGCGCATTTTCACCATCCAAAACCAGCAACCATGGTACTCGGGACAGAACTTTCCTTCCACAGGACCTGAAAAAATGCACTCACGTTTTCGTACGGCATGACGCCGTGCAACCTCCGCTGAAACCACCTTACGACGGGCCGTTCCCGGTCCTTGACAAAACGGACAAAGTATTTAAGGTACTTCAAAACAACAAAGAGGTTTTTATCTCAGTGGACAGAGTGAAACCAGCCTACATCTTGTGCCAGCAGGAGCCATCGATGCTCCCCAGCTATCAACAGACACCGTCACAATCGAGCAGTGGAACAACTACAGAAGACTCACCTCCCACGACGACATCTCACCGAGTCCGACGTACCCGATCTGGACGCCGTGTGCACTTTCCAGTATACCTAAAAGACTATGAGATGTAACGTTAACACTGGGAAGGGGGTACTGCGATGTCTATGAACAATTATATCACCTCATATCGCAACTCCTGACCTGATGGAATTATAATACACGGTTGCAGCTTGACTGCAATCTTGGTGCGGCAACCGTAACTGACTTTCACTTGAAAAAGAATCATCCCGCTTTGTTACGGTGATCTAGTATATCGTATGCAGTTCTATCTGTAGCACGATCCTTCGTGCACGCTTATCTTTATTTCTTATTAAATGTTTGTTAAGTTATAATTTATAGTGTTGACCTTCTTCACTAATGACCACGTGTATCTAATTGTTGGAGATGGTGTATAATATTATCGTATTCATCGTACACCCAACTTCCGCAAAGCAAATGTGTCATAGCGTATTTGCTGATTTAAAAATATGATTTTTAACTAAATTTTCTGAAAATGTTGCATTTGGTTTTAAAATTATAGTTATCAAATAGTTATGTAAATTTTTAAAATACCGAAAAGCTTAATTCAACAGGAGTCCTCATGAGCCACTCTGCAAAAACAGCCAATTAGTTTAATTTAATGTTAACTACACATTATATATTCCTTTACAAGGTAGTCAATGTCTGACTGATTAATTACAGAAGTAATTAAACCTTAAATTAAAATGTGAATTTTATTTATTGAAGCTGTTACATTCTAGCATAATTTATTTTAAAATAAATTATAAAATTTAATTAAAAATTAATTTTTTGATTTAGAAAAATTACCAGCTTGTCCATGTTCACTTTCAATTCAGTACCTTTTTACAAAACATTGCTATTTTAAGTGGAACGAAATTTTGACCACATGCTAGCAATAGCACAGAACTGTGCGGTAGGTTTTCTCGGTATGATGCTGGCCTTCGAACTTCTGCCCGTTAAATATTTTGATTTCGTTGCTAATGCAGCCACCTTATAGAGTCTTCTAATAGGACTATCTCTTTGTATCATAGCACCGTATGGCCGTGACCTTCGAGAACCGAGAAGTTATAGCCTACCGTAGAAGTACCGTGACCTTCGAGAACAGCTCTGCATTATCTACAAAGATCGGGGATAATTGTTTTCAGCTTTTGTTCAGTAATTTAACTTCAGCTGGGCGCAACATTTGTGATTAATGATTTGGGTTTCTACAGTACGAAGAGAGGAGGGAAATTCTTCGGTGTCGCTTGTTGCCGTTGAGTTTGTGTCAATATTTCATAACACTGAGTTCCAAATGTGCTTTAAAAAAAGTTGTAGTATAGGAATTTGGTTCAAATCAAAGAGAAAAAATTTACGATTTTTTTCCCTTATATACCATCTTTAAACACAATCAAAATGAAGAAGATACAAAAAGAAACTTGCACATTAGACTGATTTTTATTTAATAAACAAAAGGGAAGTTTTTCTTTCATTACTTTTAAATTTTCTTACATAGATATCCCTGGTCTTACTCTTTTGACATAACGAAAAAATATTTTACAATTTTATTTTGATAAATCTTTAAAAATTTTTAATGCATGAATTTTTTATTCTAAATTTTGTAATTGGATTTTTAAATATATCAAAAGGAAGTTGCAACCAAGTTATTTTAAACAGGCACTTTTGGCCCTATTTTCAAATATTTGCCCAAATTACTCACAATTACGGTACTACTGAAGAACCGGGTGCCCCCTCCTATTTTTGGCGATTTCTATATCGGTGTTCGACTATAATAGATGCATAAATTTTTTCCTTGAATATATTTGTTAAAATATGTCTTACCTACCCAAAAATTATTTCAAATTTTAACAACAACAACAAAATAAATAAATAAATAAATAAATAAAACATGTTTTAAATTTTAAAGTGGAGCATGAAATGAAAAGCAATTTCTGTAAAATATTTATACATATTAAAAATATAAGCAAATTTTAGAAATATTCTATTCAAAATTTGCATTGACACAAAATATCCGGTGACGAATTCTATTATAGTTCAATAATCTCTATAGCTTATAACTATCATATCTGTCTGTGTTATGAACTAAAAGATTTGCAGTGCTATATTTGCCGCACATTTACATGAACTTTGCAGTGCTAATTATTGAACTGGCCTAAATTTATACTGAAATTCAATTTTTACTTTAATCCCTCTCCATATTTCCAGATAAAAATCTTTAAATAAATAAAGACGGATCAGATTTTAGCTTGTAACATAGTTGGAAATATATTATTAAACATTGTGATAAATGATATTTACAGCCCACAATAAGAACAAAATACACAGAATCTCTTGAAAAACGCAATTGAAAAGTGTAATACAATTCCCAAATGCAAATAAAAATATAGAGGAAACAGGAATCTTTATTTTTTGAAAAGATTTGGATTTTCTTTAAGAGGTATGAAATGGTTGTTAGAGCTATCTGTTTACATTTTGACGACTGGAGAAATGCCACTTCCGCTATCCAAATTTTCCCTTCCTGTTTATTATTTATACTACAACTTTGTCTCTAGTTATCGTAAAAGCAAAAATAAAGCCTTATCGGATTCCGAAATGTGCTGGAAAAAAACCGAAGATTTGTACCTTAACTACAAGTTTAGGATAGTTCTCATACCTTTAAACATTTTGAAGTTATATTAAAAAATAAAATAAAATAAAGCACGAAAATTCAGAGTATCATATGATGTTCAAATGACTGGATGGGTGTTTTCAAATGCAAGTTTATTTAAAAGACAAAAAAAAAAAAAAAAAAAAAAAAAAATAGACAATACATTTTGAGGATAAATTTTATCAGATCAACATTTTCCATTGTTATAAACATTGTTCTAAAAATATATTATTAGACTTGAAAGCCCACACATTTTTTTTTCTTTTATATTCACTAAATGTTGCTTTAAAAACATTTCAAGCAGAAATAAAAATCCAACAGCGTTTCTTTTAATTTCATTTTATATTTGGTGTGTCGGCTTTTCAATCTTGCTGTTATAGAGAACTGAATCCAATTTGAAGCCTCATATGTGTAAAAGAGGTGTCACTAACGATTACATTTTGGTGAAATTTATTTAAACCTATTTTTTTTTTAATTTACACTCAAGAACGCTTGTTAGAGGTATATTGAGGACGGAAGTGGGCTATAAAAAATTCCAACAGCATTTGTTTTATTTATTTTATATTCGGTGTGCATCTGATACATCCGCTTTTCAATCTTGCCGTTAACTAGTATTTAATCCAGTTTGAAGTCTCATATGCATAAAACATATTTCAATCAAGCTGTGATGCCTTCAATGTTCTTGAGTGAAGAAGTAGCGTGAAGAAGGATCACAGACGTAACAGAATTGGAAATCACTTTTATTTTCTAGAGTAAATAATTGCTATATGCAAAGGGATTCTAATATCCCAACACATTCGAAATGTAAAGGTTTGTTGCTTGGATAGTATATCCACGATGATCACAGTCGTAAAGGAGAATAAACTATTCTCACACGATGGGGAGGCTTTTCCAGGTTGCAACGTGAACATAATATATTCCCCGTTTGGTGTCCGAGACAATGCCGTTCCTTATATGAGCGGACTTACGAGTCTCCCGAACGTATATTGCTAAAAAGCTGGCTCAAAAGTCGCGGAAGCCTCCACGAGGTCAAAGCACCTACGTAAAAAAATGTCGACCATCAGGACCATCAGGAGTGTAGTGGGAACAGCGTCAGTAGATAGAAAATAGGGATTCTGCGCCACGGATCCACGGATCCAGGGGTTGTGACGTCATGGGTGACGTAAGTGATAACGTTATCTTATCTAAGATAACGTTATCTATGTCGAGTGGAGTGGAGTAGTAGGGGTCCTGTCGTAACCTTTTACGAGGATGAAACCGAAACTAGAAGTTTCTATAGGAAGGAATGACAACGGTTCATTTTTTCGAAAGTTTCTTGGAACGGTATGGCAACGACTTGAAATTTTAGTGGTGCCACCTGTTGTTGAAATGAGTTAATTTGGAATTTTGTAGTGCTGCCATCTGTTGAGGGATGTACGATCTTTGTAAAATATATGGGTACTAGCCCTTACTGGGAATCGAACGTGGAACTCCGCGGTGGGAAGCCAGCGACTTATCCACTGACCCACAAAGACTTGAAAGCGAGAGGGTTAAAATGCAAGCCACGAATTTTCGAAACATGAATACAACTTTCTTTCACTTTTAAATAAAATATTTAATTAAATTTCTTTTACAGACATGATAATGCTACCTTTTGTAGTAAATTTATATTTATTTTTATTTTCTAACAAAATATTTCACCAACATATCAGGATGTACTCATATCAATAAAATATGTAAATGATGAATTTTCGAGACTATAACATTTGTGGATGTTGAAAAGTATAGTGTAAACTTAGAACTTTTAATTAAGTTTTTAGTTTAGAAAATTTTATTTATTACAGAACTTTCAAAATCCTCTATTACAAATTTTTGTGCGAAAAGTTTTTAAATTTTTTTTTCTTAAATTTAGAATTGTTATATATTTTATTTTATTTTGTTACAGAGATTAATATTTTTATTTTTCAAAACTTCTTTTTTTTAAGTTGCGAATTTCTTTAAAACTCAAATACTTATTTATTGACTTTCTGCTAATATTAGAAAATAAATTTTCGCATTCTAAGTACATTTCATTGTATTTTCAGACTTTGTAAAGTCGATAGAATTTTTAACTCAGTTTTTAGCTTAGAACATTTTATTTATTACAGAACTTTCAAAATCCTCTGTTACAAATTTTTGTGCGAAAAGTTTTTAAAATTTTTTTTTTCTTAAATTTAGAATTGTTATATATTTTATTTTGTTACAGAAATTGATATTTTTACTTTTCAAAACTTTTTTTTTTAAGTTGCGAATTTCTTTAAAACTCAAATACTTATTTATTAACTTTCTGCTAATATTAGAAAATAAATTTTCACATTCTAAGTACATTTTATTGTATTTTCAGACTTTATAAAGTCAATGTTTTAAGTAATATATTACTGTCGAAATAGATCATATTGTAAACTTAGAATACTTTTGCAGGGATTTGAAAAGATTTTCTGTGTTTTTTTTTTATACATACATAGTATATATGCTACATTTAAATAAATGATATTCACATAGAACTATTAGCTGGAATATGATCCAATTTACCTACTTCACGAAAATACATCTATAATTTAAGTATAGACAATATATATTTCACTATTTATTTTTTTAATATTGGAAGAAAATGTTAATTGTTATATAGATTATAAAGTATTAGCATTCTAATTTTCAAAAGACTTAAAAATTTTTTTATTATTATTAATATTACATGTATTTACACTATATCCTAAAGTAAGACATTTCTGATCCAAGAACTTTTATTTATGAAAACAAAAATCTAAATGCTAATCTCCGATGTGATAACACCTGAATAACGAGCGTCTTATATCTAAGGGCTCTTTTAGTGAACTATTCAAGTATCCAAAAGACTGCGTAACATTTTGATCATGTTATAGGTTAAAATTTTGATACATGATATGAATAGAAGAAATTCAATCAGTTAGCACATTCAATTGAAGTATACTATAAAGTAATATATACCTTCCATTGTATGCGAATTTGGAAATATAAGTAAAATCGAGAGAATAATCGCGAGATAAAAAAAAAAATTACAAGTATATTTATCGTTAACTTGTAGAATGCCACTGAACACTCAAGTTGAAAGTAAATTTTCTTAATATAAGTAATAATTATAGTTATAGGTATATGCTGTGACAAATAATTTTCAAGAAACCTCAAAAATGTCGTAAAACAACCATCGAACTTACTAATTCAGGAGAAAACAATTATAATGTTATAGTACAAATTACTAAAAATTATATTTTAGACTATATACTTTAGCTAATACAAAGGAATATATATTTTCATATGTTCAGATAACGCATAGGTATTAAAAATTAACTTCATACATGAATATATATATATAATTATATAGGAAGATATATTTTAATATTGAATCTTGTCTTTGAACACATCATTTTTTTTCCATTGGTATTGCAATAAAATGGTATTTCAAATAACCTGAATTATTTTTAATACTTTTTTAAGCCTCTTATTAAAGAATTCTTTTTTCCTCAGTTTTTTTCCCCTAAAAGTATAGAAAATATCCTAACATACTAGTTTTACACATTCTTTCCTACTATGCAACAGAAATACATGCATGTAAATCTTATAAAAGTATAAATGAGAGGATGTTTAAAATTATTTTTATTTTTAAAAAAATGTTTCTCTAAATTGTCAAATTTTACTTTACTCATTTATAAATAGTGAATGAGAAAGGAATAATTTTACCCTCTATGTGCACAAGTCAATTTCAAACGATCCAGAATTTCTATGTCAAAAGTGATATTCGAAATCGCAAACTCCGGTACTGAAAAGCAGCGCCCCACCATTCTCTCACTGTTAGGCGAAATAAATTATACTAATGTTGTAAAATCCGTAAGAATAACGAAAATTCCACTGAGAAATATGGAACATACTATGTTAAATTCATGTAAAAGAGGAAGTTTATAAGGTTGTAATAGCTTCTGACTGTCTGAGATGTTATTGTTGCAAATATGTCATTTGAAGGAATAGTTTAAATACAGCCCTGTCTCAGTCTCAATCTACACTCGCTAGCCTTCCAGCTGACACTTATCTTCAAAGTTACTCCCTGTTTTTATGCACAATGGCTGAGTTTAAAGTTGAGTATATCGACAAATTTTATTCCTCGGAAGAAGCCGAGAATCTCTACTTGGAATTGAAGAAGTTGCAGTTCGACCCTTTAGAGCTTACTGTGAACGGTAAGAATTTCACCCCGAAAAGGAGAGTATGTGCCTATGGAGATGCCGGATTGCAGTATGCTTTTTCCGGTACTGCAGTAACAGCTCGCCCTTGGACACCTCTATTAGTAAAATTGAAAGAGGACGTCGAATCGAGATTGCAATGCAGTTATAATTATGTGCTACTCAATTTTTATTGTGATGGGACAGCGAAAATCGGCGCTCATCGGGATAATGAAGCAGACCTGGATCCCAGCATTCCGATCGCTGCACTCAGCTTCGGCGCATCTCGCAATATAATCTTCAAACGACCAAACTGCGAGAGTGTGTCGTATGAACTTACTCATGGCTCTTTGATAGTGATGTCATCGCCTACAAATAAATATTATACCCATGAAATACCAGCCCAGCCCGAGGTAAAGGAGTCCCGCATAAGTCTCACCTTCAGAAGTTTAAGATGTTACCCCTCATCAAATTCTGCCTGCTATATACCCGAGGGTGACTGGTTGGATGTAGCCCTTCGGTCTGATGTGAATTTTAGTGCACAGCTATCGAAAAGACTTTGTGCTGATGTGGATGATATTGGAGCATGTTTGGAACGAGATAATGCTACATTTCACATTTTCCCTTTCAAAAATTTCCATCTAAGTGAGAATGTTATCTGTAAAGTAAATGTTTCTCAAAATGCACCTTGCGTAGATATCCGCAGGTATAAATATATCAACCACAGGTGGATACCAACTAAAACAGGTATAGTTATTTCTCCTGTTACATGGTACTATTTTATAGATAAGATGTATAAATTTAATTTTGTATATAAAGACTCCTCATTCATTGTTAATAATGAACTGTTAGGTATTAATTTAAATGGTTTATGCTTACAAAATTTGACTTGTTCTCAAACTAATAGTATATGTTTAAATCCTACAAATTTAATCTTAAATGCAGAAGAAGTATCTAAATTATTAGAAATGGAAGAAGATATAACTAACTATTTTATAGAATTAATTTGGTTATGCATTCTACCCCATAAAATTTCTATGCTTCGACAAACTAATATAAATACCCCATCAACATCTGGCGATGATAGCGTATTATCGGAATTATTCGCATGTTTAGAAAATAACATTAATAGAAGTATTAAAAGTGTATATCATTGTGAAGGTTGCATTATTGATAGTTTTTCTCAGTTCAACCATGACTGCATATGTTTAAGCATCGGCGAAAGATTTAAATCTTTAGGATGGCGTGCATGGCTATTATTAAACATTTCTGATATTGGAAATGATTTATCCATTTTAAATAATATAAATCTTGATAAAGTGAAAGAACTTACAATGCAAGATTATAAAACTCTTTTATTTGTGTAAAAAGAATGATTTTGTAAATGTAAATAAACTATGTTATTTTTTTATTTTAAATTGTTTCTTTATATTTCTCAGTGTGAATTTTCTTGGGGATATCATTCTTTAAAATATTGATTGAGTAGTATATATATATATATATATATATATATATATATATATATATATATATATATATATATATATATATATATATATATATATATATATATATATATATATATATATATATATATATATATATATATATATATATATATATATATATATATATTCTTAGCGAGTTCCATGTATGAGACTTGAAATAACGCTCAATGCAGATGGTATAAGTACGCTAAGAAACCCACCAACTTTCTGTACAATTAATTTACTATTCACAACTGAGCTTATTGTTATGAAGTTCAGAATTCATGTTTTCCTCTAAATATGCTGTATATGTAAGAAATCTTAATTTATTTTACTAACATATTCTAATTCTCACAAGTTTAGTCTAGTTTATACTGTCGTCTTAAACCTAAAGTTAAAATTATCTGTTGAATTCTTTCAATTTACTGTCTAAAGTCAATTTCATAAAAGAATAAATTTATGGTAATATCATTATCTTATTCAAAACTTTAAAAACTATGAAATTAATACACCCTTAAAAATTAATATGCATATGCCTCTTAAATAAATTCATGAAAATAAAGTTTTAATTCTTTTACTTTTTTATATTGCATTTTATATTTAACTATTTATGTGTACAAGAATGTAAATATATTTCCTACATTTAGCAACTGTGCAATATAAATATCATTTTAAACTGTAAGAATATCCACTATTAAAATATTTAAAGATTTTTTTTTTCTATAAATCATTTAGAAATTCACAGTTTAAATTTAATAAATTTTTAACGGACATAAATTTTTATATCTTATTTATATCGGAAATAGTGTGTACGTTTCACAGCTAACAAAACATATTTGCAACAATAACATCTCAGACAGTCAGAAGCTATTACAACCTTATAAACTTCCTCTTTTACATGAATTTAACATAGTATGTTCCATATTTCTCAGTGGAATTTTCGTTATTCTTACGGATTTTACAACATTAGTATAATTAATTTCGCCTAACAGTGAGAGAATGGTGGGGCGCTGTTTTCAGTACCGGAGTTTGCGATTTCGAATATCACTTTTGACATAGAAATTCTGGATCGTTTGAAATTGACTTGTGCACATAGAGGGTAAAATTATTCCTTTCTCATTCACTATTTATAAATGAGTAAAGTAAAATTTGACAATTTAGAGAAACATTTTTTTAAAAATAGAAATAATTTTAAACATCCTCTCATTTATACTTTTATAAAATTTACATGCATGTATTTCTGTTGCATAGTAGGAAAGAATGTGTAAAACTAGTATGTGAGGATATTTTCTATACTTTTAGGGGAAAAAAAACTGAGGAAAAAAGAATTCTTTAATAAGAGGCTTAAAAAAGTATTAAAAATAATTCAGGTTATTTGAAATACCATTTTATTGCAATACCAATGGAAAAAAATGATGTGTTCAAAGACAAGATTCAATATTAAAATATATCTTCCTATATAATTATATATATTCATGTATGAAGTTAATTTTTAATACCTATGCGTTATCTGAACATATGAAAATATATATTCCTTTGTATTAGCTAAAGTATATAGTCTAAAATATAATTTTTAGTAATTTGTACTATAACATTATAATTGTTTTCTCCTGAATTAGTAAGTTCGATGGTTGTTTTACGACATTTTTGAGGTTTCTTGAAAATTATTTGTCACAGCATATACCTATAACTATAATTGTTACTTATATTAAGAAAATTTACTTTCAACTTGAGTGTTGAGTGGCATTCTACAAGTTAACGATAAATATACTTGTGATTTTTTTTTTATCTCGCGATTATTCTCTCGATTTTACTTATATTTCCAAATTCGCATACAATGGAAGGTATATATTACTTTATAGTATACTTCAATTGAATGTGCTAACTGATTGAATTTCTTCTATTCATATCATGTATCAAAATTTTAACCTATAACATGATCAAAATGTTACGCAGTCTTTTGGATACTTGAATAGTTTACTAAAAGAGCCCTTAGATATAAGACGCTCGTTATTCAGGTGTTATCACATCGGAGATTAGCATTTAGATTTTTGTTTTCATAAATAAAAGTTCTTGGATCAGAAGTGTCTTACTTTAGGATATAGTGTAAATACATGTAATATTAATAATAATAAAAAAAATTTTAAGTCTTTTGAAAATTAGAATGCTAATACTTTATAATCTATATAACAATTAACATTTTCTTCCAATATTAAAAAATAAATAGAGTGAAATATATATTGTCTATACTTAAATTATAGATGTATTTTCGTGAAGTAGGTAAATTGGATCATATTCCAGCTAATAGTTCTATGTGAATATCATTTATTTAAATGTAGCATATATACTATGTATGTATAAAAAAAAAACACAGAAAATCTTTTCAAATCCCTGCAAAAGTATTCTAAGTTTACAATATGATCTATTTCGACAGTAATATATTACTTAAAACATTGACTTTATAAAGTCTGAAAATACAATAAAATGTACTTAGAATGTGAAAATTTATTTTCTAATATTAGCAGAAAGTTAATAAATAAGTATTTGAGTTTTAAAGAAATTCGCAACTTAAAAAAAAAAAAAAAGTTTTGAAAAGTAAAAATATCAATTTCTGTAACAAAATAAAATATATAACAATTCTAAATTTAAGAAAAAAAAATTTTAAAAACTTTTCGCACAAAAATTTGTAACAGAGGATTTTGAAAGTTCTGTAATAAATAAAATGTTCTAAGCTAAAAACTGAGTTAAAAATTCTATCGACTTTACAAAGTCTGAAAATACAATGAAATGTACTTAGAATGGGAAAATTTATTTTCTAATATTAGCAGAAAGTCAATAAATAAGTATTTGAGTTTTAAAGAAATTCGCAACTTAAAAAAAAAAAGTTTTGAAAAATAAAAATATTAATCTCTGTAACAAAATAAAATAAAATATATAACAATTCTAAATTTAAGAAAAAAAAATTTAAAAACTTTTCGCACAAAAATTTGTAACAGAGGATTTTGAAAGTTCTGTAATAAATAAAATTTTCTAAGCTAAAAACTGAGTTAAAATTCTATCGACTTTACAAAGTCTGAAAATATAATGAAATGTACTTCGAAAGGGAAAATTTATTTTCTAATATTAGCAGAAAATTAGTAAATAAGTATTTGAGTTTTAAAGAAATTTGCAACTTAAGAAAAAAAAAGTTTTGAAAAGTAAAAATATCAATTTCTGTAACAAAATAAAATATATAACAATTCTAAATTTAAGAAAAAAAATTAAAAACTTTTCGCACAAAAATTTGTAATAGAGGATTTTGAAAGTTCTGTAATAAATAAAATTTTCTAAACTAAAAACTTAATTAAAAGTTCTAAGTTTACACTATACTTTTCAACATCCACAAATGTTATAGTCTCGAAAATTCATCATTTACATATTTTATTGATATGAGTACATCCTGATATGTTGGTGAAATATTTTGTTAGAAAATAAAAATAAATATAAATTTACTACAAAAGGTAGCATTATCATGTCTGTAAAAGAAACTTAATTAAATATTTTATTTAAAAGTGAAAGAAAGTTGTATTCATGTTTCGAAAAATTCGTGGCTTGCATTTTAACCCTCCCGCTTTTAAGTCTTTGTGGGTCAGTGGATAAGTCGCTGGCTTCCCACCGCGAAGTTCCACTTTCGATTCCCGGTAAGGGCTAGTACCCATATATTTTACAAAGATCGTACATCCCTCAACAGATGGCAGCACTACAAAATTCCAAATTAACTCATTTCAACAACAGGTGGCACCACTAAAATTTCAAGTCGTTGCCATACCGTTCCAAGAAACTTTCGAAAAAATGAACTGTTGTCATTCCTTCCTATAGAAACTTCTAGTTTCGGTTTCATCCTCGTAAAAGGTTACGACAGGACCCCTACTACTTCACTCCACTCGACATAGATAACATTATCTTAGATAAGATAGCGTTATCACTTACGTCACCCATGACGTCACAACCCCTGGATCCGTGGATCCGTGGCGCAGAATCCCTATTTTCTATCTACTAGCGTCATCTGGGGGATCTCTTCCACGGGCGCCGGCGATTACTGTAGAGTGCGTTGTCAATGGAGGTCGGCTAGGAGTTAGTAGACAGAAGTAAAGAGAAAGGAGTAAAGGATAGAAACTTAGATCCACGGACGTCATGAGTCTAGTAACCTAGAGTGAATACTCTCGGTCACTAAGAAGTGTTCAGAAGAGGCTTTAAAGAGAGGACGGGTCTAGGCCGCTTACGATTATTAACGTCTGCGTGGTCATAATCGAAGAATTCCAAGAGTAGTTCATTTCTAATATTATTATAAAAATTCTCAAGTAAGTGTTTGTGAAAATTTTGAAGAGTGAAGATATTTAATTCGTTGTGTATGTCGATATTACGGGTATACCTGTGTGCATTGGCTATCATTTTGATAGTTATGTTTTGCTGAGCTGTTAATAATTTAATACTAGAAACTGCTGCATATGACCAGGCAGGCGCTGCATAGGAAATAAGAGGGGGAAGTAAACTTTTGTATAGAAGCAACTTGTTATCTATGCTTAAACAGCTGTTTCGAGTAATTAGGGGATATAACAGTCTTTTAGCCGCTCGAAACTTTTGCCAAATGTCAGTAATATGATCTTTCCAGGTCAAATTTTTATCCAGGGTAACACCGAGGTAGTTAACTTTGTTAAACCAGGGAATGTTAGTGTTGTAAATTTTAATGTTTTTATTAATATAGGAAGATGGGCATTTGCTGGTAAACATGACAGCGATAAACATGACAGCGTAACATGTTTATCGCTATCACGACACTGGTAAACATGACAGCGATCGGGGCTTTTTCGACAAAAAATGTCGAAAAAGCCCCGAGTCGCAAAATTCTATTCATACCTGGGGTACAGTTAAGGTTCCTCCGACCGTTTTCTGTTCATTTACGATTCCAGTTACCTGAAAACTCCAGCTAAGGTTACAGCTAGTTAATTAGTCGAATTCTCATTCGCTAGTTGTCCCTTTCTGGAATTCTCAAGGTGATGCTTTGGAATCATTACCATGACCGATCAGGGCGTGAAACCTATTCAACCGAACTGTCAACTTCCCAGACACTGCGTCACAGCGATATTGTAGTCTGGTTCAGCAGGTGAGACCCAGCTCGGCTGATTTCAGTCATTAGTGTTCTGAACAAGGGGATCTTCACAAAGCTAATATTTTGGTGAAATTTATTTTAACCTATTTTTTATTACTCTTTAGAAGTATATTGAATACTACAAGTGAGTGTTTAAATTTTCCGTTTTGTTGTTTGATTTGCTTTTTAATTTAAAATATCAGTAATCCATGTTTGAGTTACTTTTAATGAGCAAATTGACACAGTATTTAGGAGAAGTTTTTTTTTTCTCATTTTTGGATTTGTCTTGTTATGTCGAAATCATTTTGTTCAAATGCCATGAAATTTTTACCACAATTTCATAATAGTATGATACAGAGATGGGAAACTACTAGATGCTCCATTTAAATTAGACAGTAATAAAAAAGGTCGCATAACTCAGAAATGCGTATTTTGTAAAAATTTTAAAGTTTTTGTATCAGTTTATTGCATTATATTGAAATAACAGAAAACCCCATCCCCCGCATGTATCGTCAAAAAGTTTCACCTTGTCTTCTAGGAAGCATGTTTTGCAGAGTCAGTTTCTGTTTTAAGAATGTTTTAAGTTGATGTCAAAATATGTGTGAGGTGTTACTTCGGGATTTTCACAGTCATTTCATCACTTACTCTTCTTTGTTTCTTTGACTTATTTTACTACTTACTGTCCTTGAACCTCCGTATTAACTGTCTGATAAGTGTCAGATCCTTTATTTAGTATTAAAACCCTTGCTTTTACTTCCTCTGTTTCCTAATCTATAAATATTGTTATTCTTAAATATTCTAACTTTGAGTAAACTTCTTTTCTATTGTTAATCTTGATTTCGTCATTTTAACTAGATTTATATCATTTTTATAAAAATCAATTTCAAAACTAAAGCGTTATACATTTTGTGACATTTTCCTCGATGGCGAACCAAACCTTGAAATTCGTTATAACGGGGTTCGAGTTTTTAGTATTAGTGTTTCGAAAATATCGCTAAAGAGCTTGCTTCAGTTTTTGAAAAGAAGCAAAAATTTCCTCAGAAAAAAAAAATTATAGATAATTTTGCACATGCAGAGAAAGAAACACGTAATACATCTGCATCAAATTGTAAACATTTTCTTTTTTGCCTGGAAAAAAAAAAATCAAAACGAGATTTTGAAAGCAAAATCTGATAACCGAGGATTTAACATTAGTCTGGATGAATGTGCAGAGGAATTTTTCGATTTCTTTTAGTCTGTGTTGAGTGGTTTTTCTTTCTTTTTGTTTTATTGAATGAGGAAATCATACAGTATTATATATTATAAAATTCTTATAACTAGTAACAATCGTATAAGAAAACAGACTTCAAACCTTCTTTATTACAACCTTTTCCCCCTGATTCGTTAGAAAATAAAATAATCTCTTTTCAAATTCAGTTCTTTAATAACACTCTAACGTTGCAAAATTTAGTTTTGTCATTTCAAATAGTATATTTTTATTAAAAAAATGAAATTTACTTATCCGCAAAATAACTATTGATATATGTATATTAGAAACTAATTTTTTAAATCAAATTAAAGAAAAATAGCATCAAATCAATTAAAATAAAATGCTATCATAGCTTCAAAAACCAATTAAAATCTCGATTTATAAGCTAAAATATTAAAATTAGCATCTATAAACCCCTTGTCGCGGTAGTTCAGCCGGCAAAGGCATCCCTCTCGTAAATGAAAGGTTCGTTAAAGGTGACTGGGGCAAGTCAAATAAATTCGTAGTCACAATGTCCTCTCAAACGATAACTCTGGGGGTGGCAGGCCAAGCCTGTGTCATCTGCTTCTAAATTACGAGGACCCAGCGGGAGTAATGTTACTCGCGTCCGTAGCATTCCTTAAACTAATGTGCTAAACGGGTAACAGCCATACAGTCATGTGTTGTCTTAAAGGTATATGTATGGCCTACGACCTATTCTGCTTTAGAAGGGAGTGAATGCTGGCAGTAACAAAATTACACAAAAATAAATTATTAACATTTGAGCGTAAATTTTTAAGAAAGATTTTTGGTGTAGTCCATGAGATTAATAGCTGGAGATCATTATTTAACTTTGAAATTTACCAAAGGTACAAGGTACAAGCAACCTGATATTGTTGAAATTAACAGACCACATTATTGTGGTCACAGATTTAAATTTTCCTAAAATATTTATGATTTCATATTGGATAACTTCATTTGTTGTTCTCTACAAGAGAATGAGTAATAAAATCAACAATGATTGCAATTAAAATACACTAAACAATTTAATGTAGCTTCTCATTTTTTATCCCAGAGATCTTCATAGTAAAATATATAGGATATGATTGAGGTTTACGGAAAATAAAAAAAAAAAACTATTAGCTTTTATTTCAAATAAATAATTAGTTTCTAATTTAGGAATTGTAAATTTCCCTTTTTTTCATTTGGTATGCTTGTCTTGTATTTTTCTAATGTATAACATAATGTAAAAAATTAAAATACTAAATTTTTCTAAAGGGCAACCCTTATTAAGGATGGAACATTGTATTTTCTATTGAATCCCAAAAAAGGCTGAAAAGATTTTTGAACGTAATGAGCCAAACTCCTACAGTTGAATAGAATATGAGGAGACAGATTTGGAAGTGAATGCTCTAAAGGGAAAAAAAAATGTTGCAAGAATTAGTATTTTTTTTTAAATAACTCCCTTCCACGAGACGAGAGTTCATTCATTTCTAATGCTTTGTTCTTCACTGCCTATGAAAACATGAGTAAAATATTGTTTTCACGTTTTTCAAGGGGACAAGGGGCGTTGAATTTCAATTTTCAATGATATTTTTATAATGAGAATATATAATGTTGTTACATGAAACACACGACACAAAAATCTATCTGAAATGATTATTTGATGAACAAGATACTCGACTGTTTAATAAAAATTGAGTGCTCCAAGAAAATTCCTTCAAAATGTTCCTAGATCACAGCGTACAAACCAATTGCTTTTATCTTTTAATTTTATCTTAAGAATTTATATAGAAACAAAACTGAGTATCCATTTACACTTATATTAAATACTATTCAAACAAGGCAATTATTTAAAATTACGCAATGTTTTCAACGTTTTACGTTAAATCCTCTGTAACCCGAGAAAATACTTTGCGATTTTTAAAAGAGTACCCACATTAATAACAAACACATTAATAAAAAATATCCAAAATTTTGAATAAGAAATACGCAAAAGTAATACAGCAGCAATATTTCGAAATTCTAATTCAATACCAAAATCGTCTACCAGGAAAAAAATTTTTTTTCAAATAAGTTTCAAAAAGTTTATTAAGTTTCAAGTAAGGGTGTATGACAAAAATCAAATTCCAGTGCAGTAAAATAATCATGTTATTCCTAAAATGCTTTTAGATAACTAAGCGTATACTTAACTGGATTTTTTCAGGATCAAAAATTTATTGATATTTTGGGGCCAAATCAGTGATTTCAAAAGTCACCTTAAACAAATAAACGCAGATTAAACCAAAAAATATTTACATTAATATGTGTAGACTATTTCTACTTTTAATAATTTACTTGTAATAATGAAAATTAAAAAAATAAGCAAGATACCACAATTTTCTTTTTGTCTTGCCAGAAAGCATGTTCCTTTCTCTCCGATTCATCGTTTGTTCCCTTTCTGTGAACGCAGGGACAAAAATCGATATTTTTGTTAACAGAATACAATTACTGATTTTACTGAGTAAGGAAGAGGGGTGTGGAAGGACAGAAAGAAAAGGGAAAGACCAGAAATACCTCAGAGTCAGTCCAATCAAAAGATCTTAAAATAAAGTGTTTAGGGAGGGGGGGGGGGCTAAAAGTTTTCGACGAAAAGTTCGGATTCCTTCGTGTAACCTAATAAAATTTGTGATCGAAAATTCCTACGTCTTACTGAATACTCGACTAAATGAATAAATTAGTGCATGCGTCAACCGAGATATTTCCTACAACTGAATATCATATCAATGTGTCTTCACTCGATGCAAAATGCGTTTTTTTTACATAACACCGATAATTTATTAATTCAAAAATCTTTTCACTGCTAAATTTTGTTTCCTGGTTTATAAGGAATTAAAAGTTTGAAAGGAAAAAAAAAATCTCTTCGCAGCTTACTATTTTCCTCTAACATTTATCTTCATAGTATTCCTATTTTGTAGGAGGGCAGGGGTGACAAATTTGGTATGTGCAAATATCTACGTTCTATCGAGCCTTTAATAAGTACTCTCGTTTTGTTTTATTATTTATATATTAAATAAAGATTAGAATTAGGACTCTCTGCTTTAATAAACTTTGACATGGATAGCCACTTGACATACAGACAAATGACAAAACTCTTAGTACGTTTTGTTAAAAAAACAATAACTTTAAGAATAAAGCGATTTTTCAGTGCTCTTCTATGACACCCGATATTATTTTTTAAAAATTCAACCTACCTGAAAAATTTTATATCATTACTTATTCCCAAAGGAGATGAGGAAAACTGCTCCTTTACCCTTATTTGGTATAAGATTGTATAATAAGATTTAATAATTTGCCACTTTTACATGTTTTATTGCACTCTAAGGAATTACCTGTAGTACGTTATACCATAAAATACATTGAAAATAAAACAATATCATTTTACGTGAGTTTTATTCTTATATTTATTTAAACAGAAATTTCTATTTTATTTCTCAATTAATATTTGCAGAGTATGACAGCTTTAAATTTTCTTAGATCTTTAACATAAATTTCCTTTTAACTGAACCTTTTACTTTTATCGTGAAATGTATATAAAAATTGAGGATTAAAAAAAATTAAAAAAAATTGATAATTTTATGCAGTTAGATATTTTGTTAGTATTTTGGTAATAACACATTTCACTTAAAGATTTCGACGGTTAGATGGCGCCACACTCCGATTCTAGATTTATAAGTAAAGCATTAAACGTGAAATAAAATATTCAAAAATAAGAATTAAATTATTACTACCTCAAATTGTGTAAATAAGAAAAAATTGACAATAATAAAATTAATCTTGAGTAATAACTTATACTACTATAGACATGAATTTAAAAAAAATTACCTATCTTTTTTTCAAAATATAACAGGCATTAATTTCCTTGTCATTTCATTTAGCAAATATACTCTTAGTTTCGATTACACAATAAACTGAAATTTAAAAATAAAATAAAAGTTTATCAATTCCTGAGAGCAATTACCCACATATCAAAATCGTATCAAGTTTTAAAAACATTTTAGCTTTTGTTGTAGCAGTTTAATGTTCAAAATTACGCCGTAATATTTCCTAAAGATTTCCTCCGGATTTTTAATACGTAGTAGGAATCTCACTTGTAATATCATTTCTGACTATTTCAATGGAAAACAAAGTCCCAGAGCGTGCATGTTGACCCTGAACTTTTGGCTGCTGTGCCAGAGACCCACTTGGATTGGTTGGGAGCGGAGCAGCTGAGCTGTTAGCTCTATCGCTGCTCCCCCCCCCTTTGATTTCGAATGTTGAAAATTCTCCCTGGCATTCTATTTTTCTCAGAGTCGAGGCCAGAGAATCCAAGAAACTTTTATCCTTAGCCGGTACGAATACTAAGGATCCTCCTACCAAGAAATGTGAAATCTACGAAAATCTGAAAATCTGTCGATCAATCCATTTGTAACGAAGGGATGTGTAGCAGCGCTAGAGGTGGTGCATTTTGATCTAGGAGATGAAAGTGGCCGCGGTGTTTCGGGGAAAGTGGCATTTTGGAGAAGTGTGAGTCACCACCGAATCGGATGGATGATTTCACCTTCCAGGTATGGCAGTGTTTGTTTTGATTTAGTTCTCGTTGTCCCCGGAGCGAAGCTGCAGTGATGTTCGTGGAAACCGTGATTCCCGATTCCTTGCGTATTTTAACATATTTCTTCAACTCTTTCCGAGCTTAATCGATAGGTTTCACTTCAATTACTCCACGTTCAGAGGAATGTGCAGAAATGACGACGTACTTCCGCGAACCACCAGCTGACTGTGTTTGTGTACATTTTCGCTTATGACCCCCTCCCCCCTCCCCTGCTCCGTAAATTGCAGTTTGATAAAATTCGAGGTGTATGAGGACGTTTAAAAAGCCGAGTATCTCTCCAAGTAGGACTATGGCCGGAGAAGTTGGATCTGAAAATCTTCTAGCAACAGCTGTGACGCTCGATTCGCCTCAGCTGTGCTGTTGACATTCTGACAGCTCTCTGTGAGAAAAAAATGTTGAACGCGGAGCCGCTGCTCTACATTCCGCTCATGATTTTGACCTTCTTCACTACAGTGTGTCAAGCAGCGAATCCAGGTAAATACATTTCTTTCCACTTTCGAAAACCTTCATAACTTAACCGAATGAACTGCCCTCGGCCATTCAATCTATTTATTTAAGTCATTTAAAATTCACGCTTCTCGATTGAAATTAAACATTTATTTTTCTCTCAAATGTGGTAAAATATATATTTAACTGGTATTACATTTGTATCGAGTACACAACTCTCAATGAAATATGAGCGTGTGTTCAGAAATATTCAGTACATCTTAACTTGGAGTTAATACATGCAGTTGTTTTTGAAATGTTTTCTACATTTTCAAATCAGTTTAAGACATACGCCCATAACAAGTTAAATTCATATATGCTTTCTCTATAACACATTTTATTGTGGCTGCCCTGGTATGATCTTTTTTTTTTCTTGTTACACGAAATTCTATTTACTAGCTACAATGTTTAACTTTATGCTACTATACAAAATTTATCCTTTCAATGTTTTCTTGTGTTAATTGAGGATTAGAAATGGGGATCATTTACATTTTAAGTATTTGTGGACTACTTGTCAACTGTGGTTTTGAAATAAATATCAATTTTAAATTTATACCAGCTTGTTTCGTGCATTAATCACACACAAAAAAAAACGAGAAATCTTAGAATTCTTTTAAATTCCAGCAGTAATCTTTATAAGAAACTAAATTGAAGTATGAGAAAAAATTTCCATTTTCAATCATTTGATTGAATTATTTGTTCAATTCTTCGGGACCAAGAAAACTTTTGGGGATTCAATATTAGTTCTTTAATAATGCGTTGTTTATTTACAACATTGATGAAAATTTAGGCTTTTAAATGTGTCAAGTGAGTATGGAAACAAAATAATCTTTTAATTTATGTACAATATGCTATAATTTTGTCATCATATGGATTTATGTAATGTTACTTTAAATAGGAATAATTTTAAAAAATTTTGAAATTTTGTTTTTAAAAATTGAAGCATGATTCAATCTTTATAACTGCTGAACCAAAAGCTCTCTTCAAATAATTCCTTTTAACTTCGCATAAAAATTTTTGAAATTAATTTGTCTGCAGGATTTGTTAAAATATCATTTGAAAAACTTTTAGAATTACTGAAGTTAATAATAATTTTAAAAAATCACCCGTTTAAGAATTTTTTTTTCGTTGACTTAAATTTAAAATCTTTTGCTTACAATTAAATATCTCGAAGGAAATAAAGAAAAAAATACACCTGACAAGTTCCGTTCAACTTATAAAATATATAACTGAAATTGAAATATATTTATTTGAAGGGGACAATTGAAATCAAAAAGGTTTTATGTATGTAATAACAGATGAAAGGATTAAAATCATTCAAATTTCACGTAACATAAAATTTAAACATATTGTTATATATATTTTGAAAAGCAATAAAAGTATTCAAATTATCTTCATAGTTTTGAATTGAAAAAAAATGACATTTGATATTTTTGGTTTCATCATGTAGAGAATAACGAGGTAAATATATGGTTAAAATTTTCGAAATATAACATCTTTAGCCAGTTTTAAAACTCTACAGTTTTCTTCCAATCTTCATCTTGCAGCTCAGTGTTTAGTGTCGTCTAGATCTCGCTCCTTCTGTTTAATTCCACTTTGAAGGAAATAGTTTTTGTTTTTTGTTTTAATTTCAAGTGTAAATAATGACCCTGATTCAAATATGGGATTTGGATACAGAAGAAAGCATTAGAGATAAACGAGAAAAGAAAGCAAGATAAATTATTTGAGACATTAAAAAAGATTTGGGATATACAGATTTTCTAGATAGACTGTAAAACTGATCAACTAGAGCTAATTTTTTTATTGTGCTTTGCATAATTTACATTATGTTGAAATCGATTTTTCGAAGCTTTCATAGTCTTGTGTCCGCTTAGCTTTTTTCATGTCAACTGACTCCAAAACTAACATATGAATAAACCAAAAATATATCACCTAAGCACATTGCCTTTAAAGGTTTTGGACATGCATGTCACTATAGCATCATGTAATTGTCGAAGGAATTTCATTGATTTAAAGAATTTTAGGGCTCGTGATTTTTGTCCAAAGATTAACAAATCCATAATAGAATGTCAAATTGGTAAGTTTACTGTAAGTATATAAGCAATTTCAATAACTTACTTGTATAGTGTGGTTTTGAAGTTACTATAGGAGATCAGCTTTCCAATTGTACAAAGTTTTATCTATGGTCCCTTTTTCTGCTCATTTGACCGGGAGTTACTGCTACGAACATCTGTACCAGCTTGTGGAATTCGAATCCGCAGAAAGACCCATTCGGCCGTCTTATATATGAGAAAGAGCCATATCAGATATACAAATACCAAATGAATGAATGGGGTCCAACAAGTCTTGTTGTCTGAGAAGTGAATAGAAAAGAAATTGAAGTATTGCCAATAGAAATTTCTATCTGGATTGCAAATCTCCATCTTATACCCAAATCTCACAAACTGAGATATATACTCGAATATTGTTTGTATAAGAAAAATACTTTACTATAGTTACCTAGCTAGAAAAGCGTTACAACTAAATAATTATCCTGTTTCCTCTCTTCTATCTCCTAACTAAACAACTCAAACTGCAACTCTCGGAGGACAATTAATTACCTAGAAAAATATTTTCGGAGCTCGATAAAAATATTTTTTTAAAAATAATAAGAATAACGCTGTCATTTATTTTACCCTCGAACATGGAAGTTTCCGTTGACAAAATTGGAAAACTCTAAGAGGTCACTGTCTTCCTTGTTACATTTTCTTGGGTAAAATTAACACTAGAATCGCGGGATGGGTCATTTTGACCCAAAAACTATTTTATGTCCAATCTTCTCAAAAAGTTATTAACGAAATGGAAACAAACTTTATGACTTTTCCTAATTTTATACTCAGAAAAATCTATGAAAATATAATATTGAAAAATATGTGCTTATGCGAAAAATGGCTCATTACTAAGCAAAACTGTACAACTGGAAGCCAAACTGTAGATATTTTTGTAAAATTCCGTAACTGTAAAATTCCGATATGTAGAAAATGTACAAAATAGATATATGAAAAGTTGCTCCAAATGCGCCTGAACTGTGTGAGGAATCTTGACTGTTAAGAAACTAAATAATTCCATTAAAATTGTCTATATATATTTTTTAACTGTATATACTTTTCAATATTGTAATATCTTATTATATTTTACCAAGTATTATAATTTAACGTCTAAAAAGGAATCAATGTCATTGCCTATAAATATTGTACTTTTTGAATAACAACACAGATTCCTATTAATCGGTGTAAGTCCCCTGGTAGACCGAAACTACCTCGGTTCTAAAGTTCAGAACTTATATTAATAGAATTGATCCTAATAAGGTTCTCATTAATATTGTTAAAGTACTTCGAATCATTTAAATACTTTTTTATAATTTCTCTATTTTAATTAATTTTATTTTCTAATTTTTGTTTTAGTGAGAGTAAAGCAAAATAAATATCAACTGTATGTATTTTGTAATGATCTTGAATCCATCATTAAATACCTTGCAGTGAAATGAATGTCTTAAGTGGTAGGGAAATTATGAGAAAAAAAAACTCCCCAATAATATTTTATAAATTTCATTTCTAAATTACAAGAATAATATAACAAAGACATTTCTAGTTAGTGATGTAATGGGATTCTTTGTTCAATTCGAACCACTCATTGATGACAGTTGAGAGTGAGAAAATTGTTATCACAAAGCGCCAATTCCAAACAAAAAATATCTAACAAAAATTACGCAATTAAAATTGATTGAAATTTTAATTGAATGGTATTCTCCAAACTTTGTCGATAAATAATACTGAAAATACATCAACATGTTACGGAAACAGAGAAAAATTAATAGAATTGCATTAACTTACAGTTGAAATTTGTTTTTAGAAAACAACCAAAGCATCTCGTGAAATGATATAATTTGCAAATAAAAATTAATACAGTTTTGAGGAAGATTTTAATGTATGAAAAATCTAATATTAAAATAAATAACATTCACGATAAAAATGGCATTTTATAAGGGTAGGAAATTGTCCTTGAAAATAATTATTTACACTTAGTATTACTACTCTGGAAATGCGTTAGCCCCCTTAACAAAGCAGTAGACCGTAGCGCTCCAAACCATATTCTCGAAATGCCCTTTTCCTGTGTATTATTTATATTAATATATTAACGTAGAAAAAAAATAAAGCATTTTGTGCTAATGAGACCGAAACTTACAGCTTAAAGCCGATTCCGAACACCCAGAGGCGTAACTGTCAGTTTCAACTGGGGGGGGGGAGGCAAAAGTTTTCAATAATGAATATTCGATAATTCTAAAACGGTAATGTTTTAACTTTTTTTAACTATTATTTTTATTATTGTTTATTTAGTTATAATGGCAAAATCATAATAAACCTGTATAATCGATGCAAAACACAAAACATGATAGTTCCTTTCGTTTATTCTTCCGAAAAATGTTCTCTCTCACCAAGCATGCAAATATATCTATCGTAGTCGAAGGGAGGTAAGATTAATCGGTAAATACCTGATAAAATCAACTAAATAAAAATAAAATTTAACCAAGTAAAATTAAATTAAGCTGTTTTTTTTCCAATTAAAACACAAATTTATTGTTTCCAAAGATATATACTTAATTTATTTTCTTGAATGCATTATACTAAATACCCATTTCAAATAGTTTGTGTTCTTTACCTTCTTGATCTTTCTCCTTTTCAATCAATTACACGTTATCATTAAAATGTAAGTATTGTTTCACTTTTCAAATGAGTTTAAATATCATTGTGTCGTTCACCAGTGGAACACAAATATTAAGATTTCAGTATATTCTAAAGTTCTTACATATTATAAAACAAATAATTAGGATTATTCGAAATTATAACATGGATTGAACTTTAAAATTTCTGCGCACATTTGGGGTTTTGTTTGGTTTTATTTTGGAGCGCTACTGTTTTGCTCACGAGGGCTAACGATACCGGAACCCACTGCTTAAAGCCGCTACAAAATCCATGCCATCAGCGGGATTCAAAATCATGAACTCCAGTACCGAAAAGCAGCGCTTTACCATTAGGACATCCTTCATCTGCACATTTGGGAAAACTGTTATTTATCGTATCTGATCTAACGAAAATCATTAGAATGACAGCAAAATTGTCCCTAAATTCTGACATCAGAGCCCCCCCCCTCACACATTGTCGGAATAATTGCCCCTATTTGAGAGACGGAATAAATTTATTGTTTGGAGGCACCTTTGGGTGCAATTTGAGCCACTTTTGGTATTGATCAACGCCCAAAAATGGTTGTTTAAATCTGATCTAATGATGCTTTTTCGAATGGCACTAAAATTGTCCCAAAATTCCAACATGTGGGAGAGGGTGAATTTTTTTGATTTCACACCTTTGGGGGTGATTTGGGGGCATTTTCGGTTTTGATTAAACCCTAAAAATGGTTGTTCGAATTTGATCTAATGACGCTTATTCGAATGATATATCATTCATAAGATCATTTTAAAAAATCCATAAAGTTATTTTCCTCCCCACTTACAGATTTTTAAACAAATTTTTTCTTAATTGATCAAACGATGAAATAGGTTGATCAAATCTGATCACACAAAGATCAAATGAATGACGTACTTTGATACGTTAATTTCTGTCATGGTGGAGCTAACTTTATCAAGGTTTATTTTTAGTTACATTTAAACCTTGAATTGACATTAATGCCAAACCTATCAAAATTACATTTTAAAAACTTGTTAAATCAGGTGTTTTTCTAAATCAATATTTTGAAATATTTTGTTAATTTTTAAAATGTTCCTTGTACATTAAATTTTTTTCCTTCTAATTTTATTTTTTTTAATACTTAAAATTATTTTTAGACACCTAGAATTTTTTTTTCTTCAGATAAACTGAATAGTTAATTTGAGGAGAATATTTTTTAATTGCACGTTGAATTTACATCAAAAATTGACATATATCTAAATTTAAATTTAGTTTTAATAACTGTAATAAATTCAAAATTTAAAGTGGATAATCCAGATTTTTTTAAAAACAAAATAGGGGTATTTGCTAAACATTTAAAAAAAATCTATAATAAGTTAGGGCGCTAGGACGAGGATCATTTTAAATATTAAAAAAATATTCGTAAAAAGAACTGATTTTTAGACACATCGGATTTTAAATTTTAAAAAATCTGTGATTAATTTACTAATACTTCAATTTATACGTATACAAAGTTTCAAAACTCAGTTGATATTTAAATAAAAATACTCGTAATATTCACTATTGATACAATTTTAATGACATCCGCATAGCATAAATATAAAAATATAAATATATATGAAAAAATTAGTAGACAAATTTAAGTTATCAATAAAAAAATAATAGGTATATAAAAAGGTTATATATACCATGAAAATGCATATTGTGTCCATTTATCTTCCTTCCCGGACTTCCTAGGCATTTTCATCCCCCGTAGTGTTTAGTTTCTGTATGTTTATGTTATTCTTTTCTATAGAGATCCTTACTGTTGGTAGAATACTCCCACACAGACAGACACACATTTCTGGAACCCACGTAGACTCTTCAGTTGCCCATCGGTCAATGTGAAAATGAATATCAAAGATTGCGGAAATTAGCTCACCACGTATCTTGACCACACGGGGTGGAGAAAGCCCCGCAAGACATTTGTGACCAATGCGGTCTTTTTCTAAGAAAACTGTTATCTATGCACAGCGAAGCAGAGGGCACACATGGTCCATTTTCATCCCACGAAACGGTCTTTTAGAATTTCGACGGGAGGGGGGAGAAGGACCGGTCCCTTTGACTACTGCCTTGAAACAAGAAATCTGTTGGTTTCTTGTTGATTTCTTTTACGGTGACATGTGTTTATTCCTCAAAAAAGGTCTTGGAAAAAGTCGAGAAGCATATAGTGATTCGAGTACCTATACTTGCTTTAATAAAAGAATAAAATCCCAAAACATTTGGAGGGGCAAACACAAGTTCGAATACCTATACTTACTTTAAATATGTCCCAGGAAAGGACGGTAACCGTAATTAGAATAAGTCTTAAGCACACTAATAAAATCAGAATAATTTCAACATTTATTAAAATGTCAAAAATTTAATCTATGAATAAAACCCAAAACATTTGGAGAGGCAAAACTACAACTTCGAGTACCTATACTTGCTCTTTAAAAAGGTCCCAGGAAAGGACGATAACCGTAATTTCGTACCTATAACCGTAAGTCTTAAGCACACTAACAAAAACAGATTAACTTCAACATTCATTAAAATGTCGAATCAAAAATTTAATATAATAATAAAACTCTAAAAACCTGGAGGAGCCAAACTACAAGTTTGCCCCTCCTCTAAAAATTCTGGGCGGGCAATTGGTCCCCCTTGGCCCTCCCAAATTACGCCCAAGCGAATACCCATGCCAGCATTGAAATTCGAACCTACGAATTTGGGTACTGAAGAGCAGCGCTCTACCCATTCGGCATTTATTTGGCATACTTAAATATGAATAGCTACATTTAGAAATAAATAATTTAAAATTTAGAATACTTCTTTTAATGCACTGTAAATATTTAACTGACTGGCATTACTGTGATGAAAAATTAAGTGACACAGAGGAGAAAAAATTCCGACTGATTTGTTGATAATAATAATATTAATAATAATACTATTTTTTAACCAGTATCCATCCTGAAAAAAAAAACTCGCTCAGAATTTCCAACTAATTTCACTGTTTCTAATTCAACCTAATTCAAGCACAGGAGTAAGGTATAAAGGGCCGACTCCCCTCCTTTGCCGAATTTAACCAAGAAATAAAAGTTGCCTGTCGAACTATGAAGGGTGTAAAAAGTACAAAATAAAAATCTAATTATTGTAAGCTGAAAGTAGCAAAATTTGGTAATTTGTCCCCCCCCTCTCAAAAAGTAAAAACAAAAATTTAAAACAAACTTAGGAAAGCTTAGAACAGAAGTTGGTCACCACTGTATTAATATACAGTGGTGACATGTCCACAGTTGTTGATATGTCCAATAAAGTGTTTTTTTCTTGTACCGGAAGTGACGTCGTACTTTGTTCGTATTTTTCTCGTAAACTATGGATTGTACAGGAACGCTTCTTTGGGCAGTTTTTATGTACTCCCAACGAGGAATCTAGATGTGCAGAGTTTATGCGGTCGTTTTGGGACACCCTGTATATTATATACTTATACCAGAAAATTTTCAAAGTACAATACATGAGGAAAACTTAGTATGATAAATGTGTATTAAAGAAAATCTATGTATTTTTTTAACTAAGTATTCACTGCTGACTCGAATCTTGTTGGATATTGTTTTTTGTATCTTTGTGTTAGTATAAATCAACTTCATAGCTTAAACTATGCCTTACTGTAGTTTAATAGTACTGCACTTGAGTTTTATGCCAATAAGGCACTTTTGTGTTGTAAGTCACAAAGTGAAAAAAATATCCGCTATTGTTATCATAAAGATCTACCAGTATGTACCAGTAAAAGAACAGAAGAGAGTAACTCAGTAAGCACTAACCAAGGTTTATAAGTTTATACAAGGAATACCTCCTTGACAGAAATGAGTGGCAAAATTAAACATTCACTCATAAAAAATAGAACTGTAAAATATTTTAAATACACTGTCTACCAATAAGTATTTGGACACCTGTAATAGAAAAAAAACTAATTTTATTCAAAATCAATAGCTGGTAGAGCCTCCACGAGATGCAGTTACAGCGTGAACCCTCCGGGGCATACTTTCCACAAGTCTTTGTATTACAGCTTGTGGTATTGTCTTCCACTCGGCTTGGAGTAGGCATACAAGTTCCTTCACCGATTTTGGACGGGTAGTGCACCTCTTAATTCGGCGATCCAACTCGTCCCAGAGGTTCTCTATAGGGTTCATGTCTGTGGTCTGAGCAGGCCAGTCCATTCGATGAACTCCATTGACACCATACCAAGCCTTGGTTAACCTCGAAACATGACAATTGGCATTGTCGTCCTGAAAGTATCAGGGGTCCAACCCGTAAAACTGCCACAACGTGGGAAGCACTTGTCATCCAAAATAGTGCAGTAGGCATCGGCGTCGAGCTTACCATGAATCCCACGGGTCCCAGTCCATACCAGGAGAAACACCCCCAGACCATAATTCCACCTCCTCCGAACTTGATGGCACAATGCATTGTGGCAGACGTTCTCCAGGCAGACGCCAGACTAAGACCCTGCCATCCGAGCGGTAAAGGGTGAACCTTACGACAATCACCACTCACCTTCCACTTCTTAATCACATAGGCCACTGTCGATTTTGGGTACTTCAGATCGCTAGATATGTCCCTTAAGGATCTATCACATTTGTGATACCCGATAATTATACCTTTCTCGAAATCAGAGAGCTCCGAACTGCGCGGCATCTTGCATTCGACTAATGCCGATGCTGTTTCCTACACGATGTATACCGGCCGTGACGTACCTCAGGACCGCAGATATCGTCATCTGCATAGGTGTCCAAATACTTATTGGTAGACAGTGTATAATAATAAAGCTTCTGTTAGCGTATTTATCAAATTGGCCGTGCGCCTCAATGCTGGTTGTACTTGATCGATGTGAGATTAGTCGGAGGAATTTCATATCTATACTTGAAGCCGCAGCTGAGTCCTTAAGGCACAACATAGGTAATCAATCGAAATATGAATGATATATATTGGGAAGATTTTTTTTTTTAAAGAGAAAGGCCACTAAGACTAAGGAATTATTTAAAGAAAATTAACCTAATTTTGTATTTTTTCTTTGGAATGGTAAATTATTACCCGTTTTAACTGTCAGAGATTTAAAAATTAAAAACCTACTTATAATTGTAGCATTTAAATATCAAGAAAAATTACTCAGTTGTACCAAAATTAAAAAATTCTTTACGAAAGGTGTAACCTCTGGCAGTCTAGAATATTCTAAATACGCAGTTTTCACACTGGGTTTTGTAGCATTAAACAAACAATGTCGGCTGAAATTTTGAAATTATCAAAAGAAGGCACAAATATATTCAGAATTTGTAATTTAACTTATGTTCACTGTTGAAGCGGAATGTTTTTGTATTTTATATCGAGGTGTAATTGATCTTCTACAGAGATTTTTTGCAGATGCAAAAAAAGTTTCACACTCACTGTTCTAAATGATGGGATTTAAAAGATTAGGCAAAATTTTTCTATTCCGCTATCAGTTGCAAATCTGGTCTTATGAAAGGGGTAATTTCATTTTTAGAACAATTTGAAGTCCGAGAAGCATACTTTCTATGTCGGCACCACATATACGAAGTAGTCTTACATAGTCTTTTTACGAAGTGTCTCAATTGGTGACAAGTACAGATATTGAGTTCTTTAAAAATATAAGAGAAAAATGGAGGGAGAAAGAGAATTATATGAACGGTATAAATACTTTAACAAAATATGTAGTGTGTGAAATACTCAGTTATATGTATAATATTTTTTAAAGCACTGAAAATCAAAAAATTGAATCGGAAACTCGCTGAATTGTGTGCAGTTTTTATTGGTGTCTTAATTATGCTGTTTTATATGCCATTTAATAATTTTATAACAAAATCTTATAACTTCTTAATATGAGATGTTTAATTTTAGCACATCTCACAATTTTTCAAATGGAGACGGCATGGTTTAATCTTTGTATATTAGGAAAATGTCTGGTACTTTTTAATATTATGCTAAAAATTTAAAAATTAGAGGGTGTGCATCCAAAAGAAGTTAAGAAATTTTCCCGTTATAATAAAGTATTATTCTTCAAACACGTGTGGTATAGTAAGTGAGCTTTAATGGGAACATCCGATTCCTTTAATTTTTGTTTATATATGCGTGCTTGGGTAGCTTGTTTTTGTTCCTAATCAATGTCCAAAAATACTAAAAATTAAATCGTGTTACGACGTCATGCTCGTCTGAACTCATTTGAGTAGGGGTTTTCAGTTTATTTAATGTTACAAATGAATATTTATGTGGCCGTTTAATAAGTGCTCATACTGATGCACAAGGTGTAGATAAGACTTATGTTGCAGACAGCCAGAGTGTAAAACAAACGTTTTCTTAAATTCTTTCATTCTATAGCAAAACACCTCAGTAGCTAACAACTTTGGAACGGCGCCATTATACTATTAAAGTGGTATTGATTTAGATGACCAGACAATAATGATAACATAAGAGAGCGTGTATGAAAATGAATGCTATTTATTCTTGAGAAGCATTGTATGTCAAAAGAATTAAACTGGAAACTCTTATTTTTTAACATCGCAAAAATTATTTTATCATTCGTATGTATTAAACGCATTGCCATGCATATGATGATTTCGAATGTATATGCCAATAGTAAACTAGCTTTAATTTTTGAAAAATTCGAAATTATGCCCATCCACCTCCAAATGTTTTTCTGGTTACTCTACTGTATATAGAGCTAGTAGATGTGCAGAGCGGACCAAATTTCTAGGACGGCAGATGAAATAAAATAACCGTAAAAATGCTAACTCAATCTTTTTGAGAAAAAGAGTATTTATTAAAAAATATTTAACGAGAAAAACTATTTTTTTCTCTCTGCTTTTTCGCTTCTGAGAATACTGAGGAATTTTCACGTTTTCTAATTTTATTTTTAAACAATAGAAGACAAAAAAGTAAACAGGACAGTTCCTTTTTTATTTCATTTGGAGCCCTAATTAGTGATTTTTAATGAGTTTTATATCAAACTCTTTAACGTCTCTCGAAAACGTTACTTTTCCTCCGCCGGTTTTGCGCCGTCACAGTTCACGACAACATCGACAGCATACGTTGTTTACATGGGATAACACTACTTTTTAATTTGTTCCTGTTCAAAGAATCGCATATAATAGAATTTTTTGTTATTATGTCTGATATTAAAAAGTCATATTCTAAATACTGTATTGTGCCAGTCTGTATGAATACAATAACTAATTGCAATTAAAAGATATTTTTCAGCTTTCCCATAGATCCCAGTACATGTAAAATTTGGACTAATGGTATGAAAAGAGATGAGAAATTACACTCCAAATTAACACACAAATAATCTCTTTGGGTTTGTGAAAACCATTTTGCTGTAATTAAATCTTTGGTTTTTTTTAATATATATATATATATATATATATATATATATATATATATATATATATATATATATATATATATATATATATATATATATATATTACATTTAAAAGCGCTGTTGATTAACCAATACTGTTTTAACTTAAAAAAAAATCCCTCATTTTGGAGTATTTTCACAAAGTTTATGTACTTGATAATGAGTTTGTGAAGAAGGATATAAATTGCAATAATCATCTGAAGCATAACTCACAAAAAAAAAAAGAGATTTTAAATATTTTCTTAAGAGATACCTATTTTCTTGAATATAACGGTTCACACTGTGAAGTTTTTCAATTAAATTGCAGGCTAATTTGAAAAAGTATGATGTTATCTTTAAAATACTCTACCAATATTACTTTAAAAATGTAAATTTAATTTCAGAAACTATATACATTTTTATTTAACACTTATATTAGGTAATAAAAATGTATTAATATATTTAATATATAAATCAAAAGTAATACAATATTTAAGCATAGAAAAATATTATGATGAGTCTGAACAATGCATACATTTCAAAAACTCATTTGGGAAATTTTTTTTAAATAAAAAGTAGAGTGAATGTAAATTTATAATTAAAGTACATAATACACACACACAATACCGATTTCAGTTTTGAAAACAAACAAACAAAATCTGGGTATTGCATTTTCTGAACTTTAAACATTATTTCCATCTACCATCAAGAATAAGTTCTATATACATACAACTGGCCAATTTATATTTACTCTTTTCCTATTAAGCTTCATGTTTGCATTATGAGCCCAAGTTATTCAAAAAACTTATGATATTCCTAAAATGAACATTAAATAAAAAATGCACAGGCCATTCTATTATATGCATAAGTAGTACATATCAATTTATACTAATATAATTTTACAAAACTTTTTCATTCATTTCTATAAATTATTTAATAAAGAAACTTGGAAACTTATATTTCCAACAACAATATTAAAATATTTTTCACATACTTTTTATTTAACTAGATCAAAATAACGTCCATAAATAACTAGTAAAAAGTATAAATACCTTTTCTATTTTTTTTTGTTTAAACATTACTTCTATGTCTCTATATAAAAAGCCGAACGATGGCCGAATGGTTAGGGTGCTGGCCTTCGGAACCGGAGTTCGTGGGTTCGAATCCCACTATGGAGTGGATGTTCGTAGCCGTTCTGAATTGGTTTTAAGCTGTAGGTCCCGGTCTCGTTAGCCCTCGTGTTGCAAAAAGTAGACCGTAGCGCTCCAAAACCAAACCAAACCTCTATATATAAAAAAAAAAGTTGTTACTGCAACAGGAAATGTGTATGTGTGTATAACTAGATATGTTTGACATGTTGTCAGTGTTTACAAACAGAATAGCTGTGGTAGTATTAATAAAGTGTTTATATACTTGAAGTACATTAAGATAAATTGAAAAATATGGAAAATTATTTTACGTATCTTTTGGTTTTGATTTTTCGTATTTCCGCTCTCACGAAATCCGAATTATTTCCCAAAATGAAAACATTGATATACTGTGAATTTTCGCAAGATTGTTGGACTGTTCTTTGGAATCTGGGTAAGAATTATTATGTACACATATATATTATCGAGATTGATAAAATAATTTTAAAGGTCGGAGTAGATATAAATATTGAAGACTAGAAAATTTTAAAATACCAGCAAAAGGCAATCCGGAAATAGAAAGTGCTTGTAAACAAAATGTCAACATTTAAACTTCATGAATTGTAACGTCAAAATCAGTCAAGGAGCGTTTTGAAGTCAAGTGATTTTCTCTTAACTTTAAAATTAATTTTAAAAATAATGGATCCATTTTTTTCTATTTTTGAGAACATTTTTGAAATTAACAAGTCTGGAATTATCAGAAAAATAATGAGTTGTTCCATTCCCCCACATGGGCAATTTCCTCATTGTTGTCATAAAGCTTGGTTAGTTTTTGATGAAAACTGCTTCGGATCCTTTGTTATTTGAAAAGAGATCGATTTCCAATAAATAAAGTCATTTTTAAAGGAATGCTTGTTTAAAAATTTTTAGAAATAGCAACTAAAAAAATTCCAGACAGATTTCTAATATGGGGTAAAATATAACTTACAATGAGTAATTTTGATATCAAACTGTACTGAATTACTATATTTTTAGATAGTATTGTTTGCAATTGAAAAGAAATTGTCTCAAAATTTCGAAATATCAGATACACATAAACTGATAAACACAGTTAAATTGACCAATATAAAGCAAAAAGATTGCAGTTAATGGGTGCATTTGGTTACTTTTTTTATCAATTTTGATAAATATCAAATAAATATATGATATAGAATTTTTTTCACTTTTTTAATGCCTTATCAATTATATGGAGTATTCATCTAAACATAATATTAAGCTTGTATGCTCTAGACTAAGTTACGAATCTACAAGGAATTTATATTGGTAGAGAGTTGCTAAATACGATCTTGCGTGGTTTGGTTTAGAGCACTATGATCTACTTTTTTGCTACAGGAAGTCTAATGAGACCGGGACCTACTGCTTAAAGCTCATTTCGAAGGGCTACAAACATCTATACGTGTCAACCTACGAACTCCGGTACCGACGAGCAGCGCCGTACTATTTGGCATGTATACTATTTTGCACAAAGGTTGCTAATACCGAAAAACCGATGCTGCATATACACTCATGTCCATAAATTAAGGATAATTCAGAATCACACAGAAATTGAGCTCTAAAATAAAACTTTCACCTGTAGAATTATCACACACATCTTGAAGAAGAATATGCAAATTGCAGGAAACCACCAGATGGCGCGGATAGTACGTCACAATGACGAGAGTGTATGAAAGGGGTATATAAGGAATGACAGCAAAGAAGTAAAATTGTTCACAAGCGCTTTAAAAGCCTTTTAGTGCAATAACCGCATAGTTATGGCACAAAGAAAGCATTTGGATGATTTTTTACGTGGTAGAATTATCGGACGACTGGAATGTGGACGTACCCAGCTGGAAGTATCCGAGGAATTTGGAATCGCCCGGAGTGTCATCTGCAGGCTTTGGCAACGATTCAAACATGATGGTAATGTGAGTAGATGTTACAGCACAGGTCGCCCCCGAGTTACTACGCCGAATGATGACCGGTATTTGGTAGTTACTGCCAAAAGAAACAGACGGAGCACAGCATCAGACCTGTCTCGTCAGCTCTCTTCAGCTACCGGTACGACAGTTTCAAGGCAGACCGTGTACAGACGCTTAGGGAACATTGGTCTATATGCTCGTAGGCCTGTCAGATGTGTTCCACTTACCGCAACTCACTGCCGCCTGCGATTATACTGGGCTAGAGAGCATGCATTGTGGACACCGCAACAGTGGTCTTGTGTGATGTTTTCCGACGAGTCCAGGTTCGGTTTACATTCTGATTCTCGCCGGACTTTCATATGGAGAGCGCCAGGTACCCGTTACCACCAAGAGAACACCATTGAACGACACCGTTACAGTGGTGCAGGATGGCTCGTTTGGGGAGGAATTATTCTTGGTTCCAGAATTGACCTGCATGTTCAGAGCGTTGTAGCACTTGTATTGCATCGTCCGGGAGATTATACTCCGTATTAACCATCATACTAACCATGTTATACTGTTTTCTGTAAATAGGTTCTTTTTTAAATTTGCTCCAGGGAGTAAAAATCGCAATTTTTATTAATTATGTCAAACATATAGCATCTTTTTTTGCTCTTTACCTTTTGTTTAATAGACTTTACAAATAAGTAAATTTGTTTTGCTTTTGTCTCTTTCATTGCCTGAACTTCATTATCCTTAATTTATGGACATGAGTGTATTTGTCCTACTTCGAAGTCTGGCTGGTTCATATATGCATGTAATATATCAAATAATATTGTCCCAAAATTCTTCCCATGCACTTACTAGTTTTCTTTATCTTCACTTTCTAATCCAAAGATAAGTATGTATTATTGATATTGACATTGATTCCATACTTCCAAACTTATAGATCGAATTAAAATTTGATACGTATTGCCCCTTCTTTCTCTTCTTTAACCTATTCTCCCAGGAAAAATTGCAGATCTTTTCAATTTTAATTCCGCTGATTGCAGTTTCACCAATAATGCTTTAATAAACCACAAAATAAATGCTTATCTAAAATCTCTTTCGCAGTGGAAGTCATTTACAATTTCCTTTCCCCGGGACGTCGATGAGAATCACGTTTGTCTTCTATCTGTGTAAAACGCGACCGTTAGTTCTCTATTATTAACATGGAAATAAAACATTTTGACTATTTTGCTTGATCTTGAGTTCGACGTGAGAGCTTTTTCGAGATCTCGACGACTACTGCATCTGAGTGACATTGCCAAGGAAAAGGAAACCTTGGCGGTTAAAAATATTGACTATTTCTCCCATGTAATCGGTGAAGAATGTTTTCAATGTTTACATGTTTTACTTTTATAATATACAAAAAAAGCACTTTTTCTGTATTAAAAATCTTAACTTCCAAAAACCTTCTATATATTTTATTTTTGAAGAAACCATTTTTATGTTTTATATTAGTAGTGTATTTGTAATATTTGAAAGGTCTGAGTTACGTGTATTTCTATTGATGTGTGTTTTGTTTGTTGTAGGGCTGGGTTTAAATCCCTTCATTCTGCACTTCGAGCCTCTGTTTTTTAGCCAAAAATCCCTCAGCGATCAAAACTACCGCGCCAAGAGATCTCCCAAGGCAGAGATCCGGCTGCAATTTACCGCGCATAATAGGTGAGTATGCTGTGTTCAGCAACGCTACCATTTCGAGGTTTAGATAACTCTTTCACTATTCTAGTATAAATATTAAAACTAAACTTACCAGACCCCGTCAAATGACCGCTTTTCAGTCTTTAATCAATATTTTTCCTTTTCACGTTTTCATTTTTAATGAACTTGCTGTACGACTTTTTCTACTTAATTTTTCCAATAGCCATCTGTCTTTTTCGTTCGTTATTCCTGATAATCATATATAGTCTACCGTTATCTACCGTGAGCAACCTGGAATATACATGAAATTTTATAAAGTTATCTGCATTGAAATCCCAAATTTACTATTTTTAAGTTTTCTATGAAAATGTCCTCCAATTGTGTTTCGGAACATACCATGTGTTTACGTACAGTCTTTTTTTGCTGGGTACAGAACGCCGACTGCTGTTAACCCAAAATAACGATCTTTCAAATTCGAGCACTGGCTCTGTAAAATTATTGGCGATGTGATCAGTTAGATTTGTAACAAGGAACAAAATGTATGGGGGAAAACTTCAGCGGTTCCACTACAATTTCTGAAAGATGAAAAACATATCAAATTGGATATTGAATTAAAAAAAAAAAACATCCACAAACATTTGTTCTACATTTGAAAAATATGTTTGTGGAAAGTGCTTACGGGAGAGACCTTGCACCTGTAAAAAGTGCTACGACGAATACATTTTATTTCAATTTGCATAAAAATGTGAAAATTACTGAAGTAAAATGATTTTTACAGTTTCGAGTCTTTTTTTTTTCTAAAAATTTTAATTCCTAAAGCCCGAAATTTTTTAAAAATTATTACAGAACTGTTTTGTGTTTTCTTGCATATGCTAAATTTTTTTTTTTATTTATTATCAATTGGAAAATAATATAACGTTTATTTTAAAAACGGTCGTTGGACCGTCATCGGTACATATAGGTAGATATAAAACGTTGGTAACTTTAGTGTTAATCATTGTAAATAATTAGATAAATGAAAATTGATCACTTTAAATGTATAAATCATGGCATTATTTTACAAACCTTGATTTTGGGATTTAAAGTAATTTGTCACAATTGTTTTATTTCTTCTTTATTTTTCAACATACTTCCTAGTTTAGATTAGCTCATATTGAAACGTCTAACAAGTAACCTTGAAGTTATTTTTGAACTTGAGCTGTATTGAGAACATGAACTGTTTCTTTTACATGCACTGAAAACACTGTCAGAATTTCCAGAGTAATGAGAGGTAAATAGTCAAGAATTCTGTCGAATCAGAAAGTTAAATATACTTTTGATAGGTTATAGATAGCTTGATAAATCAATTTGAAATTCCCCTTTTTATCCCTATAGCGTTGAATGGATTGGCCTCCTGGGCAGCCTTTGGAGATTCTACGGGCTAGGTATTGCAGTCTGAAGTCTGTTGTACACAGTATCTCCAAAGCATAGACATAGACAGGAACACTTTTTTGGTCACTTAGGGCCTTAGAGGTCTTTAACCATTATTAGATATGTCATAAAATTAATATTATCATTACTGATCCACCAAATTAATAACAGGAAAACCACATATATATATATATATATATATATATATATATATATATATATATATATATACACGTACAACTAACAAATATTAATAATAAAAAACTAAATAAGTATGTAAAACTAGAAAGCATAAAAAAATGAAAAAAAAAATTTAATTTTTTAGAACTAAGAAAATGTTTATAAGGGTTGCACTTAACAATTTATAGTTAGAATTTGAAGTTAATTTAAAAAAAATAGTAAAAGGGGAAGAAAAAAGCAAAACTAAAATGAAGAAGGGATTTTGAGCACTAAATGAAGCTCTAGGGCGTCTCAAAGTATACTGAAGTACTAGAGATGTACATACAGAGAGGATGGAATATAAGACGGAAAAAATAACAGAAATTAGCTTATGTGATGTATGACAATTGAAAGATATTCAGTTAGGAAAGAAATACATTTCAATATCAAAGAAGCATTTTCTTCTTCATTTGGATCCACTAAAGTCGAATATTTATTGATTGGAAAAAAGTTTGGGATTTCCTACAACAGAAACATAAAATGTTATTATTTTATAACTAAGAACGTTTGTCCTAAAAAATGACACATAAGTATGGAAATATAAAATTTGAATATTAATCTGTAGTTAAATATTTAACTATTTTAATTATTAATTTATCTAAGCTTAGACACTTCTTTACTGTGTCCAGTTCTTATAAATAATGAAAAGTATAATTATTTTCACTCTGTATATTTTTGTGCACAGATTTATTAAAATATAGAAAAGTCGAACAATTTTCTTGTATTAGTAGAAGTTACTTGCTCTTGAACTGTTACTCAGATTGTTTTCAGTATATTGGGAATTCATTCACCCAAAATATTTTGATATTGGAATGGAATTTTGTTATACACCACAAACAAATAAGGACATATCAATTATTCATCGCACTTAAAAAAACAATTGAAATTACCTAGAATAGAATGGGATGTAAGTGATTGAACGATAAAATGGTCATTTTGACAGAAAATTTTCATTTTCATACATTTTAATTAGTTAAAATATTTTCTTACATTTTAAAAAAAGTTTTATATACTTTTTTAATTCTTTTCTAAACACAGAAGCTAAATTTATTTCTAAAGAATGAACTTATATCAGAAGTATCAGTATTCTATGTTCATCGTCAGTTTTTTTATAGAATTTAGTTTTGCAGATTATTGTAATTTGAAATTTGTTATGAATGTCTACGTTACGGAAATACCAAGGAGTTTAGTTATAGTACAACTGTTAATATTTTATTGCCAGAAATATATGCATACGGTGCCTCGTAACTAATTATAGGACGATGGTAGAAAGCGTAAACAAGCCGTTTGTTGCTAATATTCATTTCGCTATTTTGAAAAATGAGTTTAGGTTATAGATTTTCTCAATTTACTTTGAATCTTATTAAAATGCTAGTTAACTTTTTATCTAAGCTCATCCCTCCTAAATATTTCGACCAGGATATGCAAGTGTCATTGATATGGATGTTATAGTTGACGTAACACGTTCTGTGTTTTGTAGCGCAGCTTCGCATTTAGTGCTGTTGATCCTAATTTTCCCTCTGTTAAACAATTTAGTAATTTCTATTAGATGTTTATTGACATCACTTACTGCAAATTTATAATTTTCACTTGTTCAGAAAATGTCGGTGCCTTCTGCATAAATTGAGATTTCGGTTGTTGAGTGATTGGGATTCAGTTTTGAGGAGAGATTATTGCTAATTTTGACCCGAAAACTTCTATCATTGAGGTATGAATTATGAAGTTTTATGAGATGAATATCGAAATTATAGTTCAATAGTTTATGGATAAGGGTATCAATCCAGATTTTGTCAACAAAAGTACCTTAGTAGAAAATTTATTAATTCTAGCTTTAGATAATAGTTCAGAAATCCTGGACTTGGTGAGGTGTTTACACTGAATATTGATATAAGAGCATTTGTTTCGAACCGGATGTCCATTAATGGTTAAGTCTCAGGATATTTTGAAGCAACACAAAGGGCTGTCACTAGATAACGATTTTTCCTTTCAGTGTTCGGAAGGGTTCTCACAGTGTCAATACAAATTTTTGTAAACGCCTCTCTAATAATAGGAACCAATTTTAGTGGGGCCTTTTTAATTTCCTGAGATTTCCCTATTATCTGGCAAGGATAGCGTGATTTTACAAAATCCTTGGCTTAGTGCAATTGGGCCAAAAATAATGTCTCAACAATTTACTCCCAGATATCCACCTACACCGTCATGAATTAGACTCAGTATTTGCTTCCTAATACCTTTTCGCACTATTGTTTTCTTTAGTTTCCATGATGACCGAAAGATTTCCTAAACAATAATCCCTTTTAAATGGCAAATGAAGGGGAACGGAAAATTCTTATGCCAAAAAATGCAGGGTATATCCATGAATTGTACCCCCTTTTTAAGACCTATCTATAACTAGGGGGATCATTATCAGAGTTCTGGACCTCTTTTTCCCTGATCCTCTGCGTTTGGAGTATATGGCGCTAATTTAAAATGACCGACTCCAGTGCTACTGTACAGTATCTTACAAATTTCTTCGATTGCAAGACTGGTTATCCCAAATGGTATAGAACGATGGTGGAAGGAAAAACCTTTGTTATTTAGTCAATACTGTTATACCATAGCACATACAAAGTGTTTGTGTATTTTTAAAATTAATAAAAGCGTTCTAGATAAGACTATAACTTCCTGTATTGAAATGTTTGTTTTATATGTGAGAAGTTGATTGTATGAGAAATTAAGAAAACAATTTAAAAGGAACAGCAATTTGCTTGAAACCTACTTTGCGATTAGTGAGTTATTATTAGTTAACTAATAAAACAAATATTTGAAGTATATCATATTTAATAGGTAGTAAATAATAAAATATGATTTGATTTTGCTTTCAGGTAGTGGGGGGGAGGTTAGCAAAATAATATAAAAATAATATAAATCCTGCATGAATATTTAATTTTGTGTACTCCATCTTCATTAAAAGTGTCAGAGTTATTTTTCACTTTCAAGTTATTGTAGCCAATGCTACTTGGATGAGCCAAGCACTTGGACCACTGGCCACACTAATTAAGGCGAAGGGGTGCTCCATTCGTTTGACGAGCACCGCTAGAGTGAAGATACGTCTTAGCTCAAGCAGATCCTCGTTACAAGCTAGGACTAAGCAGAAGACCCCCTGCTTGGCCTGCCACCATATCGTTTTGAAAACTTGTAGGAAATTGTAACCACGAATCTATTTTACGTTTCCAGTCACCATTAGCGAACGCGGCTGATCTTAGGCTAGCTCGAGCCCCAAACCCACAACCCTCCAGTTACAAGATTGTTGCCTTTGCAGACTGAGCTGCCACAACTCTAACTTTCAATTAATAATATTAAACAACTTGTTAGTTTATTCAAAACCAATAAAGTGAGTTAAAAAGCTTTAGAAGAAAATCAATTGAATGAATAGCTTTATTATTAAGCGGAAAAAGTATCTTTCAAGTCATATAACAGCCTTTATTTCATTCATCCTAAAATAAAAATTATACTTTTAGAATGAATTTTTTACATTCAATTTAAAACTGCCTTGACTTAAAAAAAATATTTAGCTTTATCATTTCAAATTGTATATTTATTAAAATAACAAAAAAATACACAAAAGGAAAACTATGAAATTTAAGACACCACAAGAGAACTTTAGAAATATATAGAAATAAAATGTTATGTCAAATCGAAGATAATTATACTTCTTTTATAAACCTAAAACTTTAAAGGTTTCTAACATTTTAAAGTAAAAAAAAGTAAAAATAAATAAAATTAACTACTTAGAAATTGAAAACTTAAGAAAAAATGAACAATTATCATGGTCAATCTTTTATTCTTTTCATTTGGTGTATATGTCTTATGTTTTTAATGTATTTCTTCATATGGCAAAACTGATTTTTTTTATAAAGTTAGACCTTTATTAATGATCTAAGTAAAATGTTATTCTAAACAGATCAGATTTTTTTTATTTTATATTGAATAAAAAATAGGTTCTGTTATAAATAATGTCTCATCTGAAAACGAATGTATATTTTGACACCTAATACTAATAAATTACTATCGAAAAACAGTATTATTTGAATATTTTTTATCAAAGATTAAAATAAACAATATGCAAAAAATTTAACTGGTGCAATAAAATAAACAAGAAACCGTTTCTATTTCCCAAGAAACCATCAATGTTCCAAGTAATACGACGGGCGGTAGCAGTCATGGCCATAACACACCGTTTTAGTTAAAGACCTTTATTAGCAGACCGTTGGGTGGACGTGTTCCCACTTTAATACAGGGACGAAACAAACTGGGAGATTATCTAACAGTAGAATTCTAAGTAAACATATGTGTAAATATCTGGGTAAAGAGCGAGGTCAAAAATCTGCCTCTGGTACCGTGCATCTCCTTTTTGTTCTGGAATTTCCTAAATTGGCCGTTAGAGCTCTATAAAGTTTTAATTGGTTAGACTCCTTCCGTAAGGACGTGAACTGTAGCACCAGTGGTCAATTTAGATTAGGGGTTAAAAAGAGGAAAGCAAAGAGACATGGTTTTCCCATTGACTTTAGGCTTGAAAACTCCAGAGAATTTTTTCTCGAGCCTTAAGGAAGGCTTTCAGCTATAAATTTACATCGGCAACTTTGAACCTTTACATTACGGGAAGTTTCGTGACACTATATTCCTTAAGGATCCGCCGCCTTCGGATTTTCATACAAAATTCCTACATTAGTTTGCTGATTTAGTTTACTTTCCTTTACATATATGTAACATGACGAAAAATAATCCGTCTGTGACATAAAATTAGCCCCTATTATTTTTACTTGCCCGGGCTTGCTGGCAAGGGAAAGCCTAAAGGTGTTAGCAGTAATGATTATGCAGTCGGGATATTTCACAATAAGCAGGTGGCTGTCCAACGTAGACCTTAAACTTTTATTTGAGAGCTAAGCAAAAGAGTATTTTTCTCAGTCAAAGGCAGAGAAGGGAATGATACACGTCTTTCTCTTGAGAGATCAGAATAATGAAGGATTACAAAACACTTTGCTATTAAAAAAGTCGGCCCCACAGCGAGTAAACGCGGAGAATATTCCCATGAAAGAAAAGATTACTTAGCGTTATTAGAAATTAGACAGAAACTCAGATCATTGTTGGAATGAGCTATCTTATTGAGACAGCTCGAAAATGGGGTGAATGGACAGAAAATTAGCATCTTTATCAGAGAAAACTTTGGGAAATGGGTTGGAAGAATTCAAGTAGAGGACACTCCCTTTAATAAGATATTTTGTGACTAGGAAAATCGATTTGAAGGAATAAGAATGGGAAAGAGGAGAATTTTTAAGAGATAGTTTAAGTATAATAATTTTGATATATTACACACACACACACACACACACACACACACATATATATATATATATATATATATATATATATATATATATATATATATATATATATATATATATATATAATCTTTTTAATATCAATTCAACAATAGGTATTTAATTGCCCAGGCTGAGCCCAAATGCTAACGATATTAGGGTCAAAAGCGGCAAAATTGCTAAAGTAAATGGACCTGAAGTCTTTCGAATTTGTTAAATCCCAATCCAACCGCAACTATTTAATGATTTCTTTGAAGTTACTCATTCGTGAAAAAAAGAAGACAAATTGTTTATTAAAAGACCTCCAGAAATTAATGCTAAGCTGTTTTACCCCTTTTCGATTTCATCACACAATATAGACTGATATATTTATTCGGCCTTTCTAAGTGTAACATCAGAGGTTCTCGCCGCAAGGAAAAAAAATGGAACTCCTCCTCTTGCATCACAGTTAATAATACCAAAGAGTGAAACATTGTTGTATATTATCGAAATAAATTAGATCTGCCTATCTATCTATTAAGAATCATAAAATAGTAATTAATTGGAATAACTAACAAATGTTGTAAACATTTTTTTAATTCAAAACTTAAAATAAACATAAAATCAATAAAAAATAAAAAAAAAATAATTATATGGTTGAGGCTGGGGAAGTTTGTTCCAATTTCTTGAACGTCATTCGTCAATCTCGAAGTTGAGTAATGTTCCATTTTGGAGATAGTCAAATGCGATAAAGGAAATGTAATTTATATTTCTGTACATGCAATTCACGAAATTTACAACCGAAAAAAATATCGCATTTATTATGTGAAATACAATATTAGTCCATTGATTATTTTTCAAGATATTATATCTATTGGCTACCCCTTGTCCCTGAACCCGTTGGTAACCTATGGTATAGTCTCGATAATAATGAACATCTTTATGAATAACTGAGAAAAAGTGTATGAATAAACAGGCGAGTTTGTCTTTCTAGTGTTCCCTTTCACAACAAGGCACAGAAAGTTGACTCCCATATATTATACACTTATCATGTTTGTATATTCAATTATATTTTTAATAGAATGGAAAAACGATAGAGCTTTGAAACGGAAGGTGAAAAATACTTGATCTACTTTTATGGAGGTAAGCAGTAAGTAGTTTCAAATATTTCGTAGTTGAAATCTATTTTTTATTTTAGAATTTTCAAATTGAGAATGAAGTCTGAAACAGCTGTCTTTGCCCCCGATGTCGTTTTCGAGTCTTCAAGCAGAGGACGGTTTGATTACGACGTTAATAAAGTCTTCAAAGGATATTTAGATGGTAAGACAGGCAAATAGATAAGTTACTAATTGTCTTGCACATTCGCTTAATGTATAATCAGTCTTTTTTTTAATTCTAAAATACTCAATCTTATTTAAATCTGTGACCATCTCCCTGTTAGTTTTTAAAGAGATACTCTTAATCCTTTCAATCCCAATGGTCTCGAACACAGCCAGATTTTTCTTCTTCCTTTTGCCTCTTATTGAATACAAGTTTTGTACCTCTATTTTGACCCTCTGGTTCTGATCCTGGGTCTCTGCTACTTTCAAAACTCTTTACTTAGTAGCAAGGGGGAGGGAGAAAACCCAATAACGGCCAGTCTTCGGAGACAGCCATTACGAGATTAAAGGTATTTAAAAGTTGTAATTATTTTAAAGCTATCTTTTCGAAAATTATTAAGTAGGAACACTGTCAAATTAAGGTGTAGAATTCTAACAAAATTATTTATATATGTCTAGTAGTTTGATCATCCAGACGAATATTTTTAATGTATATATATATATATATATATATATATATATATATATATATATATATATATATATATATATATATATATATATATATTATTTTAATGTATGTTTACTTATACTTTGTTGTTGTAAGGAAATATTATATTTTATACCTCTAGAATTTCACTTTGCCATTTTTTCAAAATCGGTTAAATTATAAAAAAATTCCAATCATTATTCTTCGCAGCTACAACATATTCTTTTGAAATTTCTCCTTGATATCTGCCATAGTAACTGCTGGCATGACGATTTTCCTATTCGTCATAATTATACGAATCGTCAATAATAATAATAATAATAATAATAATAATAATAATAATAATATGGGGATGAAATTTCTTAATTTCTATTTTTCATTCGGTGTAAAATAAAGGGAGCTAATTATAAGTTTATTCTCAATTTTAAACCGTTATAAATCCTATTCAAATCTTTTCCCTGTAATGTCTTCTCAAAAATTCGTTCCCCTTGAGTAGTTTCTGGTGGGGCAAAATGGGTAGAAAAAGCGTGATTTCTCCTTCAGCACTTTTTTTCACTTAAAAAAACTGTAAACAAGCAATTTTTTGCATGTATTCATGCAATGGGTTCATTACCATCATTTTTAAAATAGTTTTATACATTTTTTAAAATTGCAAATATAGAATTTTTTACTTTTTTTTACACTCACTTTACCCCAGGGTGGGGTAAAATAGATATTGATTAAAAATTGCTATTAATTATGCAAAATTTAATGAAAACTTTTTTTTTAGTTACAAACACGTTTATATGTGATATAATTACAATTTATATTGGAAAACTGCAATTGTCACCGTTATTAAGTTGAACTACGCTCTGCTACAACAGAAACAGTCATCACTTCTCCGGCCTTAGTTTGCACCCGCTTTCTTTTTCGTCTGGCATTTTCTAAGACTTTTTTTCCGTTACAGCAGTGGTGATATTGTTGTAAGGATGGCCTTTTTAAAATCCTTATATGGAGAAGAAATGACAAAATTCGAATTGGTTGAACTGGAAGTTTGCATAGAAAGAGCTTCCATAGTAGCTGTTAATGACGTCTGTGCAATACTCAGTTAACATTATTTTGTGTTTAGCAGCCTTTTTCCTTCACAGTATCAAATAGCTGTTTCAGCAGGTTACGGAATGCCGTTTTGGACACTTTTTGAAGATGGCTCTCCGTGTACCACATCTTCGGGATTTTTCTCCAGGCACACTTCATAGGGGCAAATAATTTGACATCCAAAGATTGCAGGACATGGCTTGAGTGTGATGGAGGCAGTGAAAAGGGATTCTATTATCCATAGCTTGTTTTACTGTCTTATATGTCAGACCTTTGTACACAGTGAAAGGTGGAAGAAAATTTTCAGTTGCAGATGTACAAAGCAGCTATGTAAACACATGTATTTTTAGACTTATAAGTGCAATTTTATTATTATTGTATTAATTTACTCTATACAACAGCAAATAATTTTAAAAAATACTATGTAATAATATTTACACTAAAATTGAAGGACTGGTTTAAATCACTACATCTAACAATTTGAGAACTTTATAATAAATTGTTAAGCCTCACCAATCCTCTGAACCAATACCCGTTTTCCCCCATCATACAAAAATAGTCATTAAATATAAAATATTTAAAATATTTCTTGCCTGTTTTTGAAAAATTGTTGTTCAGAAACCCTTGCAGTTGACTATTAAAAACATATTGGCGATAAAAAGACATAAAATATTACTTTTTTGAAAGTTTTTGAGACCTTAATAAAGAAGAATGTTTTCCCGATTTGCAAACAAGGCAATCCATGTTTACAGATGCAAAATATAAAACTTCTTAATAATCTTGCCAACTTTGTCTTTAAATGTTGCCAACAAATGTCAAAAAATAAATTACAAAGATAATATATAGTTATTAAAAGTTATGATCTATCTTTTCAATATATTATAAAAACACCCATTTTACCCCACCAGACCCTATTAAGTAAACAAAGTGGATTTAGGAAAACGACCTCCCCTTTTTAAACGGACTACGGTGGCTATTGTAGCGTAAAAAAAGGAGTGGTCTTGAATTTGTTAGCGGGGATTAATGATTTTTTCGTTGTGTTGAATCCCCAATTAAATCGATTGTATTTGATGTAGATGACGAGGAGTCATCGGTGGAAGGTGTTATCACGTCGAACGGTCTGCTTGATGCCGTCGTCAAGACCAAATTCGAAGAGTACTTTATTGAGCCATCATCTCGATATTTTCCAGCATCACCTCAGCCATTTCATTCTGTCATCTACCGACTGTCAGACGTCCATTTTCCTCTGAACAACAGCACCCACAGGTCACCTCCATCTGTACATACGAGTCACCGAGCACCCTTTTACAGGCGAAATGTAAATAGACCACTATTTTTGCAAGCTTCTTTGGATCGTCGCAAGCCAATTCCGTCCCTCCTCTTCGCCGAGAATGTCCTCTACTGGAGAGAGGGGGACTCCTTGCACTACAGGGACTATGAGCGCTACGGGGATTCGGAGCGCTACGGTGTCCGCTCCAACCAGAGGACGCATTGGTCGGAGGACCGGACAGACAGGCATGTAGCCATTGACCCCCACAAAAGCACTTGCATGCTCTACTTGCAAGCGGACCATTTATTTTACCAGAAAATGGGGAGCGAAGAAGCTTGTATAGAAACGATGACCCGTCACGTTCAAAAAGTCAATGGTATCTACAAAAATACAGGTAACTATTCCTTTTAATACCAATAAAAGAAGCCGTTTGCTTAATTTTGGAATCTTCTACATTTATGGTTAATACATGGCTGTTTTTCATTTTGACAACATTTTTATCTTTATTCGCTTTAACATTGCTTTTATATTTGACATTATTCGAGCACAAAGGAACTACCCTGTCTTATGTTAATCATTTAACTGATGTGATTACTAGCCATACGCATTTTGATCCATCTGTCCTTACTTAATCCCATTCTAATACAGTAGGATTTACAAGTTTTTAGTACATTGCAACACATTTTATTTGTACTTTTGCAATGGCCTTCAATCGACTCTCTCTATTAAATACTGACCAAAATCCTACTCTCAATGTACCAGTAAATAATAATAATAATAATAATAATAATAATAATAATAATAATAAAGGCTTAAATTTTTGTTCCCTGTTTAAGACTTGCGAAAATATAACATTAATTTTTACGTTTTTAAACGTACTTTTATGCTTCAATTAATATTTTTAAACTTTTTATACTTTAAATGTTGATTATATATTCCATGAACAATATTTTCACAAGAAACCAAAATAATTTTATGTTCAGGAGAATCAGGATCAGTCTTTAATAATGTGTTAATTTTCTTCTATACTTAATGTGTCTATGGCTGTCAAAAAATAAATAAATAAATAAAATTTGCTCGTTTTTAGTGATAAAAATTTTTTTCGCTTTCAGTACTTAAAATTTGTTGTCATGGAAATTTGGTTTTGGAGTTCAAATGAAATGCAATAATCCTGTATGGCTGTTTTGGGGTTCCTGAGAATCTCAAGCAATGGATAAAAGCAGACATAGTAACAAAACTGGATAACATTTTGTGTTTGGATTTCGTAGTGATTTGTTTATTTGCAAAAAATGTTTACAGCATTGAGTTATAAAAGTGCAATTAGATTAAAATTTAAAGAGTTAAGGATAAGAGTGAATTTCGGATCTTGATTCGAAACCAGAATGATTTGATATCGTCTGAAGAACATAGCAAAAAAGAATTCCGTCTTGCTCAATGCTTATTGTTTGTCTGTAAATGAAACGTTTTGATTATTTGTTATATTTTTTATTTTATTTCCTTTTTTTGTTGTGCATGACACTTCGGAAAATAGAGATATAATCCCTGTTGTGTATCTCTTCTCGCTTTATAGAATATTATGCATGATAGCCTGTAACATTTTTTAAACACTCTGTGATTTGTTTAATTTCTGTGATTTTTTTTAGTGTATTTATGATTTTTGTTTTGAATTTATTATGATTTTCCTTATTTTTGTGTTTTCTAAGGACGCTTTAAAACAGACTGAAAGCTTCGAAAGGTGCTATGCTCAGTACAGAGGTAACCGGGAAGGTCTCTTTATTATTTATGCTTTATTATTTTTTATCCTACATTTATGTTCTTCGTGGGAATTATTTTGATCTAGATCTAATTATTTTGTCAGAATTTTTATACCTTTTATTGATATATATTCATTCGCTGTGCGAGAGTACAGTTAGTTTGAATAAGGTTTTTTTGTCGAGTAAAATTAAGATAATTGAAAAGTTGAATTGAAATAAACTTTCATTCTGATTGTTTATCGTTTATAAACGTATCTAGAAAAAAGGTACTTTGTTTAGATAATTCTAGAGACACAGGACCTTTCAAGAAATCACTTTTGATCAAACACAGGGTTAATTAAAGCATAATTATTTTCTTTTCTTTCGAGGTTATACTTATTTCTTATTTGCGTTTACTTGTGGTTAGTGTGGTGGACATACCAATTGGAAAGGGAAAATAAAATATCATTTCGGCAGTCAAATATTTGTTAAATAAAGTCCCATTTTAACATAATTTAATTAAAAAGAACACGTCATAACTATCAACGAAGAAACTTGAAAGAATGTATTTTTGTCGATCCTCAATTCATAAATATGAACCTACAAATTTCCTATTAAGTACGGATTACAAATTATTGTACATTTTTATTAGTGGAACAGATAAAATATCTTAAAGATTGCCATTCGCGATCACTCATTAGAAAATGTTAACCCTCGTGTTGCAAAAAAGTTGACCGTTGAACCAAACCATTAGAAAAGAAGTGGGTGTTCATTAATAATATCTTCATTCCTTTCTCAACAACGAAATCCTATTGAAAAGTGGAAGAATATACGTGTAATTCCTGTTCTTATTAGCCTTCTTATAGAAAAACAGTCGACCGTAGAGCTCTAAACCCAATCCAACTCTTTAGTATTTTCGACGTCGATAGCAACTAGTGATCGATATTCGCTTAAGCCGTTCCATTATTAAAAAAGTAGATTCGGACACAGTGAAGCCAAAACAATAATTTTAAATTATAAATTAAATATTTTCATTACTTTGTATGATCTTCTGTATCGCAGATTATTGGCAAAGCACTCGAAAAATGATGTAACTTATTTCTAAATCCCCTGTATTTTAATTTGAAATCCAGCATGAGGTTGTCGGGCTCGACCACCACATATTCTGTCGATATAGGATTGGGTCAAGACTCGTCTGCTGCTTGTGAATAAATTGAAATGAAAACTATTTATTGTAGTATAAAGTATTTATTGTTGATTTCTTCTAAAAGTAGTTACCAATCCCTAAACCACTGTAAAGTGATGACCGTCTCCCTAGAATATCGACTTCGGACCGTTGCATTCAGGGGTTTAGCGGCTGTTCCCTTTAGGATTTGGCTTGGAGCGTTTCTTTAAGCATCTTTGTCCTGTTGAACTCGAAGGTCCTGTGTCCGTGGGTATAACTTAAACCATTTCATCATTTTTCCTCCTCTTTTTTTAGATTTTGATCAAGATGGACGTCCAGATAACGTTTCTTTCCTAATCAAGCGGATCAAAGTCCATACCTTTGATGCGCTGAAGGATCCCGTGTACAGATTTCCGGGCAACTATGGAGTGGAAAAATTTTTGGAGTTATTTTCGGAAGAAGATTACGATGCTTTCTGTTTAGCTTACATGTTTACGTACAGAGATTTTGAAGGAGGCACTTTAGGTTTAGCATGGACAGGGGACTTAAAGAATGCTGGAGGTGTATGCGAAAAAAATGGGGTAAGCACACATTTTGGCTGTCTTTCTCCCTTCACGCTAACCACGTCTGTAACATTAAAAAAAATAATTTTCTCAACGGCTTTTGTTTAAACTTCGTTTCATTGTGTATAACACAACAAACATTTTCGTGAGTATTTTTTTTAATGTTATAGCCATTTTAAATTTTGGATGAAATGTATGAGCGATAAATAATTTGGTTTAAACGCATTTTTAAAAAAAGTTATAGCCATTTTAAATTTTTGAAAAACTGTCACCGAGTTGTCCCCCTTGCCCCTCTTACCCCATCCTACAATAAAATGAAATCTGAAATGATGATAATTCGTTTGAGCATGTATGAACTACCAAAACTTTCATTTCACGTAATTCGTAATAACATCTGACATAATTCGTTTAAGTGATAAAAACCCATTTTTCAAAAGATTTTGAGTACTGAAATATATAAGATAAAATACCATCTATCCCCCTATGCTACTTAAATCGAATTCTATTATACAAGAAATAGTGTTCAGATGTATTGTCCGTTGTTTCCGTGTGAGGGAAAATTGTTTGTAGGATAAAAGACTTTAAAAAAAAAATGTGCCATAGATGTTTGGGTTTAAAGGGAAGTGGCATGTCCCAGTCGAGTTAGACCTATTACAGTAAAATTTTGAATTCATCGCATCGATCTTATCAAACTTTAAAATGAAGGTGAATGAAATTGTATTGATTTGCATGCTACTTCTAGTGAAAGTTTGATTATTCTTAAGCTTTTGATTAGCAAAATAGTGAGTAACACAAATTGATCCTCTTCCATCCAATGAGATGTGATCTCCCTCTATAAGAGATTGGCTTATATATGTAAACAATATGTAACATAAGAGCAATGTTCAAGCATATTAAGTATGTAAAGATTGCTGTATTAATTTTGAGTATTAGTTGAAGGGGAAGAATTCCATGGATATATCATCAGATATCATCCCATCTATAAATATAATCCCACAAGAATTGTTACAATTTACTGTTGGTATTTTTTACTCATTGTTAGGACTGAAGTAGAAAACGACTATTTTCACTTACTAAATAATAATCATAGTTTAGACTATTGCCACGCACAAAAGCATGAAAGCTAAGAATAATAATATTATATATTGCAGATAGTCAATGAGGAGAAAGATGACAGTCATCTCTCATAATGCCAAATATACAAAGATTAGAATATTATGGGCGACTAAAATTTGAAAAGATATTTTTTAACTTCTTCAAAGTGAATTTGAAGAGCCTCTTGCCCCATTACTATTGACTATGGCATTTCCTTGAAACCTCTCTGTGTCTGTGTCACAGATTGTTAAACAAATGTATGACAAAATTCCTTTCATTACTAGCACACTCTCTCTGCTAAAAATGCCAAGAATTACCGACACCTCCCGTTCCAAAATTCTGGAGTTTGCTCTATTGATTTTCTACATTTAAATAAAGATACATTTTCAATTATATATATATTTTCTAAATCACATACTTTATATAAGAATTAAATTTGTAATTAAATTAAAAATTTTCAATTTTTAAATATTTATCTACATTTTTAATTTCAGCATTTTTGTTTCATGTTGCTGTATAAATTTACTGAAGTACATCACACAAGATTGTGCTACACTTTTAGATTTATATAATGTGATGTATAATTTTTACTGATCTTATTAAGTACAGCAGTCCTTTGTTATTTTGACCTTATTGGAAGCCAATCAAATAGCGCGAGAGGAGTGAGTATATGAAAAATTTGAACATATGCACATAAAATATAATATGAAATATGAAGAATTATAGCTGAAGTACAGTAATGAAAGTTCAGCAATAAAGTCAGAGAAATTCCATTTATCTGCAGTCAAAAAGAACTGAGAAGTCATCACTTGTTCCTGATTTCCATTTGCAACCGAAGAGAATATATCCTCGTAGGATAAATTAGAAGCTGTACCTAGATGTTTAAACAAAGATGTTTTGATTAGTATGTTTTTGTGTTTCAGCACTATCGGGGGAGCTTGAAGAGTCTAAACACCGGCATCGTGACGCTCTTGAATTATGGCAAGTATGTGCCGCCCATCGTATCGCATGTCACATTGGCGCACGAAATCGGACACAATTTCGGATCTCCCGTAAGTACCATTTCCTATTAAAAAAAACATTGGAATCAATAAATGAATAGCAAATTGCAAACAAAACCGATTACATTAGTTCATAAAAGCCCTGTTATTTTTAGGTCTGTCATTTGTTCGGCTAAAGCTAGTTCAGGGTTATTATGCTTTTGAAAATCTCTTTATTCAATAATATGTACTTTTGATATTGTTATAATAGATAGGTTTCAGTTAATAAAATTAGCGCTATCGCTAATTGCAAAACAGTAGACACAGAGGATTTTAAAGATTTATTTAGTAACATAGATATTAAAGATCTTGTTATATTAAAGATCTAAATCTTGTAATTAAAAAATGAGTTAATAATATGAAATTTGCCTACTGATTCCAATGTAAATCACTTCTTGTTAGATTTACCACTCAACATAATTGTATTTTACACAATGATCCATTTTATTTTCAAAGTGTTGGTGTATCTCAGAGTTTGAAGTATGTTTGCTAATCTTAATCTATATCTGTATTTATAGTATTAATAATATAAGTTAATAACATAAGTAATGATAATTGTGAATAACTAAATGATATACCAATATTTAATAAAGTAAGGACAGCATAGATTAAAACTTTTATCGTAAAACTTTAGAGTTATTATCTAATAATAACACAGGCCTGCGAAATTGAAATTTTTGAAAAATACAAGAGAAGTTGTTTCTTATTTTTAAGTTATTTGGTATGCTGATTTCGAAAATGACATCCATTTTTTTCCATCACGTCAGGATTTTTTGTAAAATTGATGTACATATTACTGGTAATATCCTATATGGAAAAAATGATCTCGAACTGTTAGCTTGTACTGACTGGCAACAGTGGGTTTTATCTATTCATGTGAGTTTATTTAATCTGTTTATGATTAGGCATATTAATTTTTAGACAACAATTAAAATTAAAAATGTATACATTTTGTGTATAAAGAATGAAAACCATCGCAACCAGAACGCATGAACTGCACCAGGGCGAGACAAAAAGTTCCCTCGTTATTAAATTTTTTACATTATTTTTTTTAAGAAAAACACTCCTAGAAAAACTCCAACGACCTGTTTTTACGTTTTATTAAGGTTTATATATATATATATATATATATATATATATATATATATATATATATATATATAATAAATGTAAGTTTGAAATATATTTGAAACTCAATACGAAACAAAGACATTTAAATTTAGTTACGTACATTTTTTCGGCTAAAATTTCTTTTTGAAGTTCTTCTTTTACGTTCAGTCTTATCTTCATCTCTTGCTAACATCCAACAATAATCGGCAAGCATATTCTTATTCCACCTACCTTGATATTTTCTCTCCATATCCTTCATGTCTTGGTGGAACCTTCTCCCTGTTCTTCGCTGACGGATCCTAAATTTTCGGGAAAAAAGTCCAAATGCGATTGGAGGAAATGCAGTTTTACACTCATGGAGCAGCCCAACATTTGAAATTTGTCTAGCATGTTGCCAACAATTGTTTTAAATTTGGGATCTTTGTAATTGCCCAGAAATTTTTGCACAACATCTTTGAAGGCAACCCAAGCTTCTCTTTCCTTTAATGTCATATTTGTCTCAAATTTGTTATTCCTATTAAGTTTTCGGATGTCTGGTCCTACGAAGACTCCCTCTTTCAATTTGGCTTCAGAAAATCCAGGAAACTTTTTACATATACATTTTAAGCAATCACCATCTTTTGGAAGAGCCTTAACAAACTGCTTCATAACACTTAATTTTATGTGCAGGGGGTAGTAATATATTATTATTATTATTATTATTATTATATATATATATATATATATATATATATATATATATTATCAACCAAGCTTTCTCGAATTACATTTTTGGTGCCTGGCACAAGATTCTGCCTTTGAGCCAATCTTTTCTGACCCAATATTGTGTTTTGTCACGGCTGCCTCACTCACAAATAAACACGGAAATTTTGTATACCCGTTTTGTTGATCGAGAAGCATGGTGATGATTTTTAAATCACCGCAAATGATCCAGCCGTGGTTGTCATTTTATTTTGTTGAGAACGAGAGTTAGGTTTTCATACCTTTCTTTTAAATGCACCGAGTATTCAACTGGCACAGACACCCATTGGTTTCCTTGATAAATTAGGACAGCTTTAAGGTTCCTTTTTGACGAATCTATGAAAAGTCTCCATTCATCTTTATTGTAGGGAATCTTAAATTTTCTCATCAATCCAGGAACATCTGAGCAATAAATGAGGTTCTTGTCTTCGTTAAAATACTGAATAAATTCCTTTTCCCGATTCCTGTACCAATAAAAAGTGGTTCCTTTGGCCAATAAGTTTTTTTTTTTTTTTTTTTTTTTTTTTTTTTCCCCAATCTGGAGCCTAATAATTGAGTTGCCTCTTTCACAGACTTAAGTACTGGTGCTTACATGAGGTCACTGATAAGGATTCGAACGTCACTATAGGTTAACAGTGATTGCGACGGGAGATGAAGAGGTACATTGCGCGTTCCTATGCTCGTCCCAGGCTCGCGCGCTTCCAGGAATCTGTCTAATTGGTGATCTGGATCAACATTGAAGCTTTAAAAGCCCTAAAATACTAACTGCGCTGTTGTAGTTTACCACAGATGGGTAATTTTGAGGGTTTCATCATGGTAAAATGTTAAAACACGAAGGAAAGTATGAAAGCAAAATACGTGAGAAATATTCATAAAAAACCACATAAAATTCAATTTTTCAAAAAAATGTGACGTGATAGACATTTTTAATGATTCTTTTTAAAATCAGTACTAAAAATTACTTTAAGTTTAGATGTCACATCCCTTGTATTTTTTTCATCGCAGGCCTGTGTAATGATTCTTTAAGAGTTAACTTGATAGACTTGCATATAAAAATAAATAATCTGCAGTAGTTTGCATTTGATTTGTATGTTTACAGTTTTGAAATTATTGAATTTTTGGACATGATTTCCTGTTATTACAAGTCTATCTTTAAAAACAACATTGTCAATCAGCTTATAAGAATAAACAGATTAGACTCCAAAGTTAATCAGGATAGCATGTAAACTATCGAAATTGAATACTACAGAAAAATAAGTATCCTTATTAGTCTCACACGCATAGTTTTAAATTGAACCAATATTTAATAATTATTTAATAATGGGTATAATAACTAGATATCTAAAAAAACTGAAATTCTATTATAATTAATAATATTATTATAGATTTAAATAAAGCCTTTAATGTTTTATGCTTACGTACTAGAATGTCGGTTTAGTTTCATAGTATAATACTTTGATAGCATTTGGTTTATTGATGTTGTACCTCGTATTTTAACTCACTGGTTTTATTTTTCCAGTTCACTGACAGCACAAGTGGCTAACATTTATCTTGTCTAACGCATCCTTACTTAGCATTGTATCATGTTTAAATTTCTGCTTATTTTTCTTTATGAGGATTGTATTATCCTATAGTATAGATTCCATCTTTCAGAAATAATCCTTTTGTTTAGTGATGTCTGCGGTGTAATATTCTTAAACCATTGTTTTTTAACTTAATGTTTCGATTTATTTTCATTTCTCCTTAATACTGCTAATATATGAGGGGTTCATATTTGAAGTTAATTTACAAAAAGAGTAGATATTTCTCTACTCTTTTTCCTAAATTTTCTGAATCATAATTAATTTCTATAAATTGAAATAAGTTTTAAGAAATGCTCACTAAAGTATTTTCTGTCATATGTTTATATGTATGCATATGAAATAACAGATTATAAACCGTGGTATACGATTTCATTTTGTTCATTCTGGTTGTGATTAAAGAGAGAGTTTATGCTAAAATATATAGTATATGTGTGTGTGTGTGTATGTAATGGGAATTTTAATTCATCACAAATAAAAAGATGGCCGTACGATGGCCGAATGGTTAGGGTGCTGACCTTCGGAACCGGAGTTCGTGGGTTTGAATCCCGCAGTGGCATGGATGTTCGTAGCCGTTCGGAATCGGCTTTAAGCAGTAGGTCCCGGTCTCATTAGCCCTCGTGTAGCAAAAAGTAGACCGTAGCGCTCCAAACAAAACCAACCAAACTAATAAAAAGATGTATCCGTATGCAGCCGAAAGAGAAAACACAGAAATTTAGATAATATTATTGAAGTTTATTTTAGCAATGCGTCTCCAGGGCTTTTGTCCCGAAAAACATGTACATGACTTTATGTAGGTGTGTGAGTCAGCCAATCAGTGTGTTAATAGTCATGCGATGACTAACTGTGAAGTGGAAGCAAAACTAAGTTATATAAGGAGTGCTGAGGCAAATGGGAATTAATTTTGGTGTATGAGAAATCGCCACTTTTCCGGATTGAGAAAGAAAGAACAAAAGGCTTTCGCCAAAGATTGAAATTTAAGGTAGAATGGCCCGAAGTTTATTTTAAATTGCAATTATAATTACGTTGTTTGGTTTTAGATTAAAATATCATCTATATGTGTGTGTGTAATATATCAAAATTATTACACTTAAAATCTGTCTCTAAAATACTCCTTTTCTCCTTCTCAGTTTTCAAATCTAATTTCCCAACAGTATAATATCTTATTTAAAGGAGTGATAGCTGACTTGAATTCTTTCTACCAGTCTCCCAAAGCTATCTCTGGAATAAATGCTAATTTTCTGTTCACTCGCCACATTTTCTAACTGTCCCAAGAAAAATGGTTCACTTTTCCTATGTCTAAGTTCCTTTCTGACTGTTAAGAGCACTTGCTGCTGGTCTCATTTGAAAAACACTCGCTGTGGGGAGAAATTTGTAGAAGAAACATTTTTTTTTTTTGTCATCATTCAATGCTGATCTCTCATCTTGAAAAGGCATACATTTTTCTTAGTCTCAAATAAAGTTAAAGTTACACTTTAGACTTGCTTCTTTTTAATGGAATATAACAGCAAATAACTCTACAATTTACTTAGGTCTACCCATTGCCCAGTAAGCCCTGGGCAATTAAAAATAATAGGGGCTATTTTCATGTGTAGCGGCGAGTTAAAATTCGCCCGTTGCATACATACACACGCACACGTTGGGGCAGGATCTCTAGTTCCTACACACTTCTGTTTCTAAGGTGGGAATGAAGACAGTCATTTTGGTCTAAAACAAATTGTGGATTGATTGGCTTTGTTGATACTAAATGAAAACGGAAGGAATTTTGAGATAAATATTACGAAATAGTTTAAAGATAACTTGCAAAGATTAATTTTAATCAAAAATATGATATAAATAATAAACGTTTAGTGGGCAAAATACTAAAAGGTAAAATGTTTTTACTACTTTTTTTTCTGAATCTCCGAATAGGGGACACTTAGTAAATAATTCCTTGAAAACAAGGTGTCCTCCCTTCACATTTCACTCAATATATATGAGACTATTTTATAGCTTTTCTTTTTGTTGGATGCCTTCATTAACCACTTCACAGTACATCATTTCGGGGACTTTCCTGATTAGTCACTCGAGTAGTTCATCTGTATTTTTAGTGAGTTTCAGTCTCGTGTAGCCCCGCCCCCCCCCAAAAAAATGACTTAGCAAACCAAACCTGTATTTTTAACGCTTATTTAGTTTGCAATGATTCTAACTGATGTTTGTGGCAATTGAGTACAAAAATTGTACTGCACAACAAGGGGGCAAAAGCTTTTCTCTTTTGCTGCTTTTTCTTTACCTGAGAAAAGGGACGAGTTTTGTTTTCACGTCCTTGGTGATTCATGTGTTGTGATGCTATTTCGTGCTTTCTAATCATGATTTTTTTACGTACCGTATTCTTTCCCTTAGTTTTCTGGCACCACCATTTAGTCTAAATGCCATTTTCTTTATGCTGCCAATAAAAATGAGCACAAATGACTCTAATGAATGCTGATTTGAATGTACCTAATTGATTTGCAAATTGAATTTTAGGGAATAAGAATCCAAAGTGGTGATTGCCCTGGAATATTTTGGAAATGATGTATATTGTTTTGTTGTAGCACGATCCGGAAGACGATGTTGTGTGTACCCCGGGAGGCGAGAACGGGAACTACATCATGTTTGCAAGAGCAACATCCGGAGACAAGAAGAATAACAACAAATTCTCCCCTTGTAGTTTAAGAAGTATAAACGCCGTGCTTAATACCAAGGCGAGGAGCTTAAAGGGCTGCTTTACAGGTAATTTGTTTCAAATTAAATCTTTTTTGTTAGGTGAATCTTTTAGAATTTCATCTCCAGCAACGATACAGTCCAAATTTGAACTAATTTGATAGTCCAAAAAGAGGTTTTATAAAGGTATTTATGTAATGGAGGGTCAAAATGGATAGTCAAATTCACTGTCAAACTAATGCATTTACCACTGAAACATTGCGATCAGTAATTAAAATTATCGAAATTTTCCATCTCGATTTTTTTTCTTCTTCTCATTTTGAATCCTTTCTAGCAGTTTCACTAACATGTTAAGCATTTTTTTTTTATTTGGCACATTCTCTGCAAAAACAAATCTAAAACTAATTTAGCATATTTTGTTACGCTTTCTTCTGGGACGTAGTGTTTTCCAGGATTGACTGTTATTATATATTTCCAGAAATCCAAGATTCTATTTGTGGGAACGGCGTCGTCGAAAAAAGTGAACAGTGCGATTGTGGTTGGGAAGAAGACTGTGAAGAGAGCTGCTGTTTTCCCATGCGAACCAATCCTCCACGTGATGAACCTCCTTGTAAACTCAGACCGAATGTGATTTGCAGGTGGGTGCATCCAATATTAAATATTAGATGACAGGAAAATGTAAATCTTTCTCCATTTAAAAATAGTTGGACGAACGGTAGGGCTGATCTTTGGTACCGGAGACCAGGTGTTCGAATCCCACTGCTGGCATGAATTGGCTTTAAACAGAAGGTCCCGGTCTCATTAGTCATTTGGTAGCAAAGAGTACACCGTAGCGCTCCAAATCTAATCAAATTTTTAAAAAGCTTAATTTTTTATTGAACCGCTTTCCTAGTTATCACGACATTTGTTAAAAAGTTAGATTAGAATTCGTAATATTTAAATGATTGAAATGAGCCCAATCTCAAACAGTCAACAATTATTTCAACAATTCAACACTATTTAAATATGCACAGAGGTGTTTCTTCGAGCAAAATATCACCATTCATATATCGCGTGATAAAAAGTTTATGCATCGTAACTTTTCGGTAACTGAGTGGATGGTAACTAAGGAAGAAATAACACAAATGATCGTATTAAGGATTGGTTAAAGTTAAAATCGAATGGAAATGTAATCAAGAGCTGTATATTTTCTTTCTATTAAACGCATGATTCACTCCAGCATGATTCAAGACCAAAATAAAGTGATATTGAATAGTAACTAAAAAGGTCAAGTAAAGAGCTCTTAAGTTTGAGCAGTGGATTAATGTGTGCTGTTTTTGTGTGTTTCAGTCCGAGCCAAGGTCCTTGCTGTTCTCAGGACTGCAGTTTGAAGATCGGATTCGAATGTCGTGCCGACAACGGATGTCGGAGCCCCAGCTACTGCGAATATCCTTTCCCAAAACATTTAGAGGAGAATACAATTTTTATCATTACCTTTCTTCTATTCCGCCCACACTTAAACATTCCCTTCTGCGGAAATTTCGAAAAATACATTATATTAAAATAAAATAGTTCTATCCCCAGTAAAGTTTTAAGGACTACTTACATAATAAAATGAAAAAAAAATTAATCATACATAAAAAATACTTGGAAATGATTATATATATAACTTTTGAATAACATTTTATCTGGTTATCGGCAATGAGTTTGAGGTATTTTAGAAACAAAGCTGGTACATTAAAAAAAAGATATAAAAGGATTGTTTAGACATTACAAATTTTTAACAGTTTTTTCTCATAATTTCCAAATTTTGTATCAATAACTTACGTATTTACAGAAAAGATATCATTTTCTAAAACAATAGAATGATGTAATGTTTTAAAAAATTGAATTGGCGACCAGTCAGTCCTGTACCAATCCAGACCCATTTGGTTGTAAGGTCCTTTGGAATTACCCCGGCAGATCGCAAGTAGGTTGGCTCTCGACGCAGTAGTTTGACTTCGAAGTATCCGGCATGTGTCAGTCGCACTACGAATGAGAAGAATTTCGAAGTCAATTGGATGCTTGCTCTCCAGAAAAGCTCATTAGTTCTGAGGGCCGAAAAAAAATATAACCACAATAATTAGTTAAGGATTCGGTTAATAAAGTGAGAGAGAGTGCTGAAGGCAGCATAAAAGAAAATTTAACTGTGACCCCGTAGGATTTTTATGCCCTTTGGCAAGGCTGCAGAGGTGAGAGCAAAACGACCTAAGCTCCTGGCTTCTGCAGACCGTATTGCCCTCATAGTAGACCTAAGTATAAGTAAACCATGCTCTCCTGCTGCTTTGATCAGTGGCAGGCCTGATGCGTCTCGCTTTTGGCATGTATAATCATATCGGCCGAATGGTGGGCTTCCTATGAGTCAAAGGGCAATCTCATTCTGAAAGCAGCATAAACCATTTATCGTGGATGTTGTGTATCCCCTTTGTGAGTATGAAAAAGAATATTGGAAGAGATACGCTGTACCTAAGAGGCTCTTCTGACAGTGGTTGGAGGAATGACCTAAGAAAATCGTGCTTTGATTTGCCAAGCAGCTTACCAACGACTTTTGCTACACAGCAGAAAAAAGTTTTTTTTTTTTCAGCGTAAGCTGGCTTTTAAGATTTTATAAATTATTATAGTTTTTAAGATTTTTTAAGAGAAAAATGAAGAACTTTGCACTATCCATTCAACCAACCAAATTAGCCAATCAACTCGCAACCCTAAATAACCGACATCCATCAAACCAACTGCCAGCCAAATAGTCCGGGACAGCCAGAGTTCTAATGTCTTGTTATGTAGGGGGCTTATTTGCATGCGAGCCCTGTGTGTAGGCTTCATAAAGGAAAATAAATAGTCAATTTTTTAAAAACAAAACTCTACTATTAAAGAGCTATTGGTTAAACTGTAAAAAAAAATTAAGAAATCAGGTGTTAAAACATAGGGAAGGTTGATTTACTTGAGATAGTGGTTTAGTGGTTAGTACCTAGTAATGTTGTAAACTTTGGTTTGCTGTTCCCATCTGATGTCTTTGTTCGGTAGAAGCCATTTCATGATTTCCATAGGTATATGGGACTTGTTTTTGCCAGAGAAACGTGTTTCTATCCGTTATCTTTTTTAGTGGTTTTTCCCATGAAAAGCACATTTCGTTAGGTAGCGTATCCAAGCTCCCTATTTGCACACAAGAACAGAATGGGTCGTCCATTAAAAGAAAACTGTGGAGGTAGGTGGGAAAGCTACCATACCTGCTTCCACAGCTTAATTTTGCGTTAAAAATGTTTGAAAATTTGAATATAAAATCGATTGCTCAACAGGTGTTTAACCAAAACATCTGAGAAAAATCAATAGGGGTTCCTTCTAGTGTTACTATTGTGCCAAGATTATTGCCATTTGTCTATAATTAACGTTTTCAGTTTGCGTTTCAGCAGGGGAGGGAGTAACAGTCAGGGATACTTAATTTGCCTATTTGTGGGTTTTCTCATTACCTGTTATTACGACATGAATTGTTTTCACCCTCGAGATGGGGAATTTTCCCCTTGATAATTTTATTTCTGTCTGAAGTTAACTGAAGATTGGTAAGTAAAGGAAATATCCTCTTACTTCCTAAGCGTGAAATGTACCGTTACTTCTATTATTTAATTTTGTATCCAATACTTCAGAGCAGTTCATTAGAAAAAAAAATGTTACAGTAAACTATGAAAAATTAGTCGTATTTCAGTATTTCTCTAAAATTTGACGCAAAATGGGGATCTTTTACAAATTTGCTAAATCAAATGGTTGAAAAAAAGTTGAAAAAGTCAATTCTAAATTTTCAATATTCATTCGTTTTTTCTACAACGAATAGCCAAAATCTTGTGATCTCTGATTTGAGCTCTTAAATGTTATAAATGATGTGTTCAAACATTTGAATTTGTCAGTATTTAAACAACTCCTTTTTTGGAACTCGTTTCAGGGAGAGACTGAAATCCACCTCAATATAGCGACGATATATTTTTAAAATTTTATAACAAACTTTTGGACGGTTTTTTATAAGTTTTCCTGTAGTATTGGATACAAAATTATACCACAGAAGTAAGGGTAGAATTCAAGTGCGCGCAGTATTTTCTTTAAATACTATTGTCTCTCACCCATTCAATTTTTTAAAATCTTAATTGGCACCATTATATTCCTTTTGGAAAACAACATCTTTTCTGTTAATTTTGTAGTGATAAAAAATTTTGAGAATTATAAGAAAAAAATCTAATCGAAAAATTTTTAATGTAAAAAAAACTTTTTTGACTTTTTTTAATGTATGAACTTCCAAAACATATCCCAATCATTGCCAGTAGTCAGATGAACGTTATTCAAAAGTTATAAATCTTTTCCAGCTATTTTATATTTCTGATTAGGATTATCAAAAATATATTTTTTTATATAACCATGTGGATGGTCCTCTAAATGCACAAATTCCCGAAACTTGACTGGAAAGTGTGAGTTTAAAAATATTTTTTAAATGTTCAGGGTTAGTAAATAAATCGAAAAGTGTTTTTTATTACAAATAGAAATTGATGTCAACAAAATGATAATAAATTTTATTGGTTCTTCGGTGTAAATAAAAAAAATAGAGAGAGAGAGAAGACTAATGAATATGAATGAATGAGGAACTGAAGACTTTCGCACACTCTAACATAACGATGTAGGATGTAATTCCTAACATTTTCATCTCATGTTAGACTTTCAAGGGGGAAACGGTTTTACACACACACACACACACACATTATGCAGGGTAAGTTCTGGGCTGTTAGCAACCTGCATGTCTTCATGTTGGCTGCCCCTTATTCCTGCTTGCAAAATAGAATTTGGCCGCCCCTATCGGCCCATGTAATTACTCTATCGGCCACCCAAGAAATTTAGCCGCTTGCATGTATGCACGCACTGCACCTAGTATCCCTGGTTCTGTATATATGTATCGATGCGACACTCAAGAGTGAAAAAGGCTCGAGAGATGATTCAAAATTTCTTATCTATTTTAAGCACTGAAAATCCACAAAGTGCAAGTAATTGAATTCTGCAGTCGTGGCGAAATCACTTCCATTCTCCGGGCAACAAAAGATGGCCATTTTTACTACCAAACGCGCGTCTCGTTTGAAGCATAATAATGCACCAATAAAAAAAATTCGTTTGAACCTTGAGGGCTTCAATATATAAACTTCTTAAAAAAAGATGATCTGACCAAAAGAAAAAAAAAAAAAAAAAAAAAAACAAGTTACACGTGTGCGAAGTCTTGGTTTTCCGCGCTTTAACTGTTCTCGACTCTGAGTCTATTTCACCGAATTAGGGTGAAAAATGAAATAAGGTCATAATAACGGCCAATCCGAAGTTTTCCCCTTAAGATAAACCGACATACGGAAGTTATGGGAATTTAATTTTAAACTAACATTTTTAAAAATAAAATCATCATTTGTTGTATAAGAAATCGTTATAGATCCTCCTTAGCCACACAGTTTGCAAATCCTCCATTCGATGTGGCCGAGTTTGGTGAAGCTCGCGGTTGCTTTCCCCCTGAACTACAGTGAGAAAGATTCTTATTGTTACCACATGAGAAGCGTCCGCGAACCTTCTCGAAACGACAAGACGTTTAGATCAATAAAAATAGCAGTGCCTTTGAGCTTTTTCAGATTTTGGAATCTGAGAGTGAGATTCTCGGTAGTATATTGTAGTCTTGCGTGTTCCTATCTATATTGGAGTCGAGCTCTAGTGTGTCGCTCGACAAGTTTTTAGTGCAAGGCTACGACATGGCTGATTAATTAACCAAACTTGTGAGTTAGATTTATTGAAACTTGAACCTGCCAGTTGTTATCATTTTGGAAAATCGATTGGAACTTATCACCAGAATAACTCAATAATTCTACCTGAGGATTGGAATTTCGTATCTTGAGTTAGTTGAAACTAAACTTCACCTTTTATTTAAACAATATCATTATTTTTTAAATATTTTGGTGATTAACCTAGAGGTGATGGTCATTTGTTTCTCCGGATTCTAAGTAATCGGCTTGAGAATATTCGGCTGGGATGCTACAGTACAAATCTATGAATGCATGTACATACTTGTTGCTATGCATTCAATCTTCGGTCTAGATATTTATAGGTATTTAGTAAATAATGAAAATTAACAGGAAATAAAGTCTTCGAGTAACGTTAAGAGGGCCTAGTTTCATGCATGCACATCGGATCATTTTGCGTTTATAGGCAAGCACTTCTCTTCACTTTATATAGAAAAAAATCTAGAAAGATATTTTATTTTCATTGACCTATTCCTCAAATATGTGTGCATGGACACTTGCCTGGAAAGGAATAAATGCAATTTTGAATTCTAAAAATATTCAATTCCTTTCTTTTTTACGATTCTGTTAGCTCCTTTAATTATTACTTCTCTTTCTTTCGTTTTGAATTATATATTAGCGTTATTTGACGCTCGAAATGAAACAGGTATGAGAGGAGTTAAAGGCTCCAATAGGACTCTTACTGGAATGTTTACAGATTTTTCAACGAAAGAATAATTCCTTCGTCCTCGGGGAAAGAGGAACCAAAGATATCCTGCGATTTATCACAAAATCAAAAGTTCTTTCCAGCATAATAAAAATGACTTAGCTTAGTCACTGTAACTAATGGGTTTTCATACACCTTAATAAATGTAATGCAAATAACTAACCTGCCAAACAACTTTTGAAATATATAAATTCGAAACTAATCGAATATCTTATTGAAGATGAAATCTTTCTAATAGGAGTAATATGTTTTACATTATAGCATAATCAATATAGTGTACTAAAATTTTCAAACATTCAATTCCGTGCTGTATTCATTATAATTGTAAGTTCCCTTGACTTATTTTACTGGTAAAGGTCCTCAGTGTCCACCGTCTACAAACAAACCGAATAAGACTGTGTGCAATGAAGAATTTGTCTGTTACATGGGGGTAAGATCTCAATTTTTCTTGCCATACTAATAATCCTAATTGTATTGTAAGTAGAAGGAGCAAGTGTTGATTTGAACATAACGTTTTTTAAGTGAATTTGAACACTAAATATTTTTATCTGTAAATCTTCCCGTTTACATTTGGCATTGATTGGAGCATTTAGAAACTTATTCTGACAAATCATAATGTAAAATTTAATATCTCATATATTTTTGCCCTATTTATCAACTGTTTGACTACAGTATGAGAATAAAATCAATGTGAAAGTTATTATTAGAGATTTTCTATTCATTTAGTGTGCATTCAAAAGGATTTTCTAATCTATCATTTTTAATTCTGATCTTACGTTCAGAATTAAAAATGATATGAATGAACTATGGTTGCATTTCAGAACGCACCGTACTTTGTTCAAATTCTTTACAAACTGATTATGGCAACTCGAGTTAGATTAATTCTATTAATCCGTCCTTTTGCTTGGTGTTTATTACAAACTATTTTGTAAAAAGGATATTATCACGTTTAATATTAAAAATATTCTAATATGCTGCTTATTTCGAAAAGCACCGTACTTTATTGAAATATCGCACAAAATGAGGAAAAAAGAATTGTCATGATTTGACTATTTTAAACTTAGTGATTATTCATATTTCCTGAAAATGATTTTTTAAGCTGCACATAATACGTTTAAAATTATAAATAATTTTAACAGCCTTGTTGTATTTCATATTCCTTATGGTATTTTCTTTTCAGGAATGCACTGGTTCTATATGTGTTGCTTATGGTCTGGAATCTTGTCAGTGCCGGCGAGGCCCTCACGATCCCGCTACAAAAGCTTGTGAATTATGTTGTAAATTGCCCGGAGACGATTACAGTTGCAAGTATGTATGCACAGTCAGGTGTGGTAAGGTTTCTAAAATTAGTGATGGGCACCAATAAGGTTGAATCATGGGGACCCAGAAGACCTTTGAAGGAAAGAATATAGAACCATATAATAGTCAATATAGACATGGGAAGAAGCCGTACAGATATGCAAATGAAAGAAGGGATCTCCAAAACCTTGTTAGAAAAACAACTTTACAGGCTTCTGATCAGATTCAGCTTCATTTGTATCAAATCAACGTTTGTATGAATTCACTCGTGTGAAAATGAGTTGTTTCGATTGCAAATATATATAATAATATAAAAACGAATTGAAATTGTGACCTCCATATAACTCTTTCATTATCCCGAGTCGGTACCTATTACATAAAAAAGAAAATTCCGAAAATGTTCGTCCGCAATAAGAACGATGGCCGAATGGGTGAGGCACTGCTCTTCGGTACCGGATTTCATCCCGCTGATTGCAGGGATGTTCAAAATCGGTTTAAGCAGTAGGTCCCGGTTTCATTTGCAAAACAGTAGACTAACGATTCAGTTCCAAAACGTAAAATCAATCCACATATATACTTCCATCTTATCAAATTTGATACATGTCGTGCAGTTTGGGATGGTGACATAATGGATAATACTGTACTGTTAAATATTTATTACTTAGACTATCCATCGATAATAAACTACCATATCCGCTGACAACCTGCAACATAACGAGGTTTATCTATCATTTTTTTTTTACTACATTTATCTTATAGTATTAATTACCATATTACATGTCACTCCTGAAAGTGTTCCCATGCAATTTTACTTTGTATTTTCGGAACTATGTGTTATTGGTAATAAATCATCATATTAATCTACAACCAGCGACCCAGTTGTCGGTTTGGATTTCTACGGTCACGTTTTTGTCAGGCCCTATTGCTTCTGACAATTCGGCGAACACGTTCCCCAGTAGTGATCGCGCTCGGTAATTAGACGAGAACAAATTTGTTCATAGAGAATTGCTGAAAAAAGAATTTGTTTTAATACCATAACTATTCACTACTAATGTTTGAATATTTGACCACGTTTCATAGGAAGTGAAATTTTGTCTTCAAATCAAACATTTCATTTATCTCGCATGATTATTTGGTTTGAATTATGGGCTTAACAGTAAGTTATCATCTATATATATGAATAGAATTGACTTTTAAGCTCAAAAATACATTTTTTTATTGTAAATCGTCGACAGTTCTTAAATTTCCGAGACTGCCGTCTGTGCAATCAAAACCTTATACATGGAAATTCACTTTGAAATCTCCTATAAATGTTTGACAAACCTCATATTTTTCATTCCCGTTTACTGATATTTTTTTACATTTATTTATTTTGTCCGACACAAAATATTTTTTATTATTCCAAATTTGACCTGACTGGCATAGTATGAAACATTTTAAAAGTAATTTAAGTTTTACGGTAAATTAAATTATTTACAGTAAAATGTGCATATTTAGTTATACTAAAATATTTTGGATATATATATATATATATATATATATATATATATATATATATATAAAATCTGAAATGAAACATTTAACTGAAATTGTTCCTTTTTCATTGTGTGAGTGTTGTGTATTTAAGGCCTAGTATTCTTGTATTGTAGGTCATCATTTGACTGGAATATATCTCCATTTGATGTTCCTGATCTTTTTGCTAAACCCGGAACGCCATGTGACAACTATAACGGATACTGTGATGTTTTCCAAAAATGTAGAGAAGTGAGTTATTAAATTTTATTTCTTCTTTTTCTGTCTCACCTGCCATTATTGTGTAAAAGTGTGAGAAAATGTCTTCTTACGGCGTAATTCGAACAACAAAATCAATTTACGTCATGTAATCTCATTTAGGATGATTTGTAAAAGGTATCGCAATCCATCTATGTCACTAAGAAAGTAACTTGATCTTAACTCAATTAAATCTCATATTGAGAACAAGAATCAACATCCTCTACGAATTTTCAGTGCCTTTTTTTCTCCAAACCGTTAAGCAATTCTACTAGGTTCCACCTTCCTTGCTTGCTCCTTTAATAATCCTATACTATACTAGGTTCAATTTGGAGCAAGTCTCTTGGGAATTTTCTTTCGTCCATTGTTTGAGTCTGTGTGAAAATTCAATATACATTCTTAGCTTATTAAGTTGTATAGGATCGCAATCCATTCAAGTAAAAATGTTTTGTATAAAGAAAGAAGTGGAAAAGTAGTTAGAGTTCTATGGAGTCCACATCAGAAGTTTACCATCTTGTGCCTCTATCTAGAGGCAGTGATTCACAATACAAGACCACAAAGAAGGTTAAAACTGCAGGGGCAGGGTTCCAAAATTTCTGGCCCACTACTAGTGATTTGGTCAATGGTTTGGATGATTCGAAAATACTATTAGAATAAAAGTATCTATCTTTCGAAAACGGTTTCAAGTAGTCGAGAGCGAAACATTGGCCATAGATAAATCGGTTCCTATCAATCTAGCGACGTGAATTGATAGCTTATCAACTGTAATAGTACGTTAGGCGACAGACATTCGAGAGAAAAGAGCCGAATTGTTAATTTTAAAAGATAATAAAAAGTCATTTATAAGTATATAAGCTATTGATGTAATAGATGAAGAAGTCTGAGGAGCTGCAAACACCTATGCAAAGAAACCCCGACCTTACATTACTCTTTGACTTGAACCTATTTATACCTTTTTTATTATTGGAATAAGAGGCATAAAGTGGTGACTGTTATCTAGTAGTTCTTTAGAAAAGGGGAAACTAAACGATAAAAATTCTATTTCTGTGACAATAAACTTAGAATTCCTAATTTCGAGTTTTATTGAATGAGATAGAGATTTTAAGAAGTACTAATTGCAACCTACTAAATTTAACAAATATGATTTCCAATACCATCTTAGTTTATTCAAATAGTGAAATTTAAAAAAAAATTTACAGCTGAAAAGTAGATCTCTCGTCAGCTTTCCCTCTATTATTCAATGAAACAAAACTCCTGTTTGTCCAAATATTAAAACGGTCCGATTTTATGAGAGGCGAATTCCTGTTTAAATAATCACTAAATTTTTACACTTTTCATGAACTTAAAAACACGTATTTCTATCTTAACATTGTCTGTAGTTGTGCAAACTTAATTTTAAAGATTGTTCTTACAGATCTAAATTTGTTTTGCATGTAATATTAATTTCTGTTTTTAATATTGTTTATTTTCCCTACTACGGTGCTGAGTCTATCCCTTGGAAAGGAATTTTATCGTTCTCTTTACTCATCACAGTTCTAAAAAAGGAAAAAAGTATTTTGCGATTAAAAATATTTTAGTTAATTTACAATTTTAAATACGCGTTTATCTTCCTCTAAATTGAAATTTTATAAGATTTTAATCCCTTATTCAATATATATTTTCTAAAAGCCAAACTTTAAATTTTCATACTTGCAAAATACTATAAAGTTAGCTTACCATTAATTTTTTCAACCCTTTTTGGTACAGTGTTCGTCTTAATATATGGCCTTTTTATAATTTTTTAAACTAAAAAATTGGAAAACAAATCGCTAAATTTCCTATAAATCTTCTATAAGGACTTTTCATTCTTTTCTTCGTCAACAGATAGCAGTAATAGTTTAAATAATAGTAGACATTAAATGAAAGGAGCGTTCTTCACGGTTAGCTATCCCATGTTTTCATACTTAAGATAAAAAACAAAACAGATTTTAACATTTTAAACTCTTTTTTAAGCTAACACTGCACTGTAACGCTTGGAAAGAAATCTACACGGTTAATATTTTTATATTAACTATTGGTATTAGTTTTTAAAAGCTAAAACTGGTAACATTGCTTGGGCCGCATTGTTGTGATTGTGTTCAAATTTATAAAATGTACATAATTCTTTTTATTTTTTTTGTGTTGTAACGAACGAAAACGCATGGTAGTTCAAAGGAAAAATACTTTCATGCACCATTCTTTGATTAAACCATAAAATATAAACTCAAAATTACCCCAAAAAAAAAAAATTCGAGTCAAAATGATTGAATTTTGAATTAACTAGATATTTTCTACAGTACAATAAGTTAAAACATAGAATAAGACTTGAATGATGATTTTAAACGTGGTAGATTCAGCGCCGTGTATTGGGGTTGGAGGCCTTTCTTATAATGTGCAGAATTTTCAGGTGGATCCATCAGGTCCTCTGGCTACCCTTCGCAAATTACTTTTATCAACCGAAAGTATGGCATCTGTAAAGAAGTGGATTCTGTCTCATTGGTGGGTAGCTGTTCTTCTAGGTCTAGGAATTGTTGTGTGTATGGTAAGTAGAATGCCTAACCCACACTCTACAATTAATTACTCCTCCAGCAATTTCTTTCATTTTTAGTACAATAAACATTGAAATTGGTTTAGATTTTAGAAATATGTTTACTTCATTTTCCTAAATATGAAGTTCAGGATTGAATTTGGATAACTTGTTTTATAGTTTTTAACTCTTTCAACCTTGAATATTGTCCTCGTTATTATTTTTTTTTCAGTTTATTAGAGAATTCTACTCAAGACTACATGTATCAATCACTTTTGAAATATTCAAGATACAGATTGAACTTTTACAATTATAAAATTAAAACAATTTAAAAAATTCGATATTTTGATCAAATTTGACGTCAATTTTTCATATTATAACTAGATTATGAGTTTTCAATTATCTTAAAATTCTGTATACTGTGTATTTATGTATATACATATATACGTATACACAGGGCGGGGCTAGTACATACACATAGGCAGACACATTTCTTGAGCAGCCGATAGAATATCTACTAGGTATAATATGTATTGATAGGGTGTGGTCAATTACTATCTTGCAAGCAGGAATAGATATTGGCCAAATACTACTTTGCATTCAGGAGGGTAGCATCCCAGAACCGGCTCTGTATAAATTGAGCCGCTGCTAATAGGTGTGCAGTGCATGCATGCATGCACTCAGGTGGCCAAATTCATCAGAACGGCTGATAGAATATCTACTAGGTATACGCATTGATAGTGGGTGGGCAAATACAACCTTGCACGCAGGCGGCTAAAAGCCCAGAACCGGAAATTAATTGCATTTAAAGAATAGACTGGTACTTTTTACCCACGAACGAAAAATTCAGAACATGTAGTAGAACCCGTGCAAATCACTAACTTCAGTAACACCGGCTACTTTTTGTTCTAAGATCTAGGACAGTGGATAATCAAAATTCTAATAATAAATCTGAATGATTTCAAATCCGGAGCTCGTTCACTTCAAGAACCATTGAGTTAATGTGTAGTCTTTCTAGATTGGGATTTAACTTTTAATTATTTAACTTGAATAATATTTCAAATAAAGTTTTTTATAGTGTTTTCTCACTGTACCTATTTTTCCTTTTCAGGGTGTTATTCTGCGATTATTTGGCAAACAAAATGATGCTTTGAAAACAGTGCCTGAAAACGGCCAAATGAACAAAACTTACGGTCTATTGCGTCCTTGCAGTAATCAACCATTGGTCAAAGCCCGTACGCAGTCACTGGCGACCAATTCAAGTATTGCCTTGGCTCATGCTACCAATCATCAGAAATCTACTAGCAATTTTGTCAGGACCAGTGTATCATCTTTTTCACATAAACACAAACCACTTCTTATGACTGGAAATGGATGGGTATGACAATAATGGAAATAAATTGATGTGAAATGTACATAGAAATGAAAGTCATGAAGCCTAATCAGTTATATATTTTTAAGTTATATACACACATTTTCTTTTTTTTAAAAGAGCCTACGACAAGATTGTTTGCATGGATTTCATCCCACTTCCAGTGGCAAATGGTTTATTTTAGCAAAATTTGTAATAAGATTTTTATTCATGGAATCATCCAATAAATGTCTTCAAGTAAATATAATTAAAAAGTAACTTTAATTTGTGAGAGCTTCAAATATTTAAATCCTTTGTTGAGAGAAGCTACAGTCTAACCACATTTTTCCGACCCTCGTTTAACAAATTGACAAGGAAATTTAATTCACACTGTTGGGTTGCTAAGTTGGTTAAAGAAGGGTTGGAATTTACTATTCATCAAGAAACTGACACTATTTAGTCGCTGAAAGAATGTCAATGTTGCACTCAGTGTGCCTCCCAAAACTCATGGAACTTCGAGCGTTTAACAAACTCGGTGGGAGAAAATCAGCATTTCCTGAACGATCTGTTCTTTGCCACACAATCGAGGGTTTCCTAAATGTGATCAGACTGTACATTTTTATCTTAGGTTTATTGCACTGTTATTTTCAGAATCCTATTCTACTCAAAATAGGTTTTCTAATGTCATCCTAATATTCAATGCTTCCAAACTAACAAAAAAAATTAACATGCATTTGTAATGCCGTTTTAACTTGTAAATTTTTTCACTTGAACAAGTTTGAAGATTCAAGATAGTTATATAAACTGTTTTATTACCCATTTTCGATTGGTTAGTGAGTTCCAAAATTGCGACCGAGGAAATCTTTAATGAACAAATGTATTATAAAATGAAACATTCCTTTAAATATGGCATTGCCTAAAGATTTATATATGAAATAATGAAGTATTACCCAGAGAGCATTACCAAATGCAGAGTATTTTTGGGATTTCAATTTAAACAACATTCGAAATGAAAATTGTTTATTTCGATGTCGCTGTTTCTCTCTATCTATCTCTCACTCTCTCTCTCTTTATCTCTTTCTCTCTCTCTGAATTTGTGCGTGTGTATGTTGCATATGTGCTTGTATATGTGTGCGTGGAAGCTAAGGTTGGAATTTGGTGCTTAATTTTTTTCTAACTTCTGGAGAATAATTTTGTTTCATACCTTTCTCAATGGCTTGTATTTTGTGGTCCAACCTGACAAACCTCTGAGTTATATGCAACGATGACTGAATATAAATTCCTATCTATTCTAAGACAGTGTTTTCCAAACTTTTTCTATCAGAAGTCCAAAATCCATGGATTCCCTCTCATTTTAATGCGATATTCACTTAAGGAAATATTATTAATACTTTAATTTTATCGAATGAAACGAAAATTCTTCTAAAACAAATAATAGTGATCATAATTACTATTATTTGTTTTAGAAGAATTTTCTTTTTTATTAAAACCAAAGTAGCAGGGTAAACAAACAAACCAAAACCTTGAATGCTGTTGTGTATATGAACCTTTTCAAATAGGGTGCGACACTTGAATTCGTGTATCTGGTGCAGTGTTCGTTCGATTTTAGTGGAGTCGGTATCGCTTCCTTGAGAAAATTAATGGGAGCTTTTATTGCCAGACAAATTTAGGAGGCATTGAGCTCCAATACTGGAAAGAAGGTACTGAACAGTTGGATTAATATTCAAAATAATCAAACCAAATATAAAAAAAAAAAATTACTACCATCACATCAACTCAGCCTCTTATTAATAATATATTAAATTTTAATAATATATACTTGATAATGAATCTAGCAGTACACCAATATTGCACCCAACTTTTAATGGAGTGATTTTAAAAATCTGTTCTTGTTTTTCAATACGTGATTGGAGTATAGTTGAGGGGCTGCATCGGATCACTATTTGAATAGGAGACTAAAAGTGGGAAAACAATGGGTTGGTACATCTATTGAATTTCTGAAAAGGAACATCTGTAATACTTTGTTTTTGTTGGAAATCCAGCTGCACTGAATGCGATTATCTTGTTTGGGATCTATCTGACCATAATATGGGTCACCACTCTGTCAACAAATTCATTACAGTAGAAAGGAAACGGGTAGCTTGTCGCATTTAGGAAAACTCTTTTTCTTTTAAGGTACGTTGGGAATGCTGCTGATTCCGACCTGAAGACTGTGGACTCGAATCCATTATCTTATATGATTTGCCATTAATTGTAGTATTATGGGTTTTCATAATTTAATTGTATTTTCTCAAATCGTAATGAATAAGATGGGGTGTTGCTTTTGAAATAAAGCTTTATTTATTTATTTTTTTTAATTCTAAACACTGCGAGGTGTTTTATGATTTACTGCTGTTGTCCTATTGCTATATCTGAATGTTCTACTGATGAAAATATAACGCATACATCTATCGTATCAAGTCCCAGATTATGCTTGTATTAAGCTATGACTACGAAGTCAAAAATGAGCATCTCTATGAGAGAGTTAAAAATGGAATTAAAATTTATTTATTCATTTTATCAAATGTACAGTATCTATTTTTAATTTATAAGGATTCTATATATCATTATTTTTATTATGTAAATTAGTAATAGTATTAATGATTAAATGGTATTACAGCATAGATCTATGAATTTTCAGTTAAAATTATGATTTGTGTTACATTTAACTGCCGACACTTTTTTAAGGTAATATTTCAAATACTGTGTTTTCCTATTTAACTGTTTATCTTTTCAAACCAGGACCGCTATTCTTATTTTAGTTCGACATAATGACGTCAGGCAACGATTAACAGGGGAGTTAAGTACTGGAGTAGAATTGAGCGACATGGCATTGTAGATCTCAACTGCAATCGAGTACCTCCCTACTACAATCTCTCACTTTGCATCAGCTTCCAGCTCAACATTTCACTTTGATTTTCAATTTTAAAGTCTTTTTTTTTTTTTAATAATTTGCAAGATGTCTCCATTTCAATAGTGAAAAACAAAAGAAACAAATTTCATAACTTCCTCGTAGGCCCATTAAATAATACTCATTTTATTACTTTGTATGCGTCATCAGAATTATCATTTTCCCCATTCTATACAAGGTTCATTGTTAGTTTTGTTTCCGAAGGCAACGGTGCTGTCTGTAATCCACCACCTGAAATTTTGATATTCATTACGTTGAAATTTCTTGTTATATAAAGTGCTGATTGAAACCCAAAGGGAGGCTGCACAACTAGATCATATAATAGACCTAAATATAAAATTTGAACGTTGTAAAGTTATTTTTTCAGTTCTGTTCATATTGATTCGAAATTTTCTCTTTGTATAAAAGGGGGGGGGGAGAAGCATCGATACGAAGTTCGATTTTCTTGCGCTTTTGAGCTTTCTCCCCGAGATGGACCAAGTGAATGTTAACTTGGACGCGTGTAACATTTTCCAAATGAAATTTGCCGTTGAAATGACGAATCTAATAAATACTTTCTGTACTTTGTTAAAATCGCAATTCAACTAATACACTTATTATATATGAGTGGAATAAACACTCGAAGCAGTTTACAACCAAGTTGTATTATTGTCACTGCAATATTACTTGTGAAACTAGTTTGATTGGATTTTTATGCAATATTCTTGATTTAGAAGTAGACTTTTGTTATTTAAAGCCATGTTAGAAATTATTTGTGAAGAGAACGGATTAATGTCACTTTAATGGGAAAAATTTCGTCACAGAACGAATTAACAAAAAAAAAAGGTTAAATGCTAGTAAAGGCTCTACTGTTTTAAGAGTAATATTTGCAAGAAAATTTTATTCCGAGCCATTGATTCGGTGATAGGCAAAGATGTACAAGATATTTTAAATTAAAAATATTTTTTTTCGAGAGAGAGAATTGGAAGCGATGCTTAAGAAAGAGTCGGTTGGACCAAATGATAATGAATGTAGTAAGTTTAAAAAAAATTGAAATCTTGTTAAAACTCTACAGTGAAAGTCCATCTTCTATTTTACAGTTAAGTGGTTCGTCCCTTTCAAGTATGTAAAATCTTATTTTATTATACTACAATGTTTCAGAGTATTCCATCTTAAACTTTAAACTCAACATGGAATTCTCTGAAACATTAAATGGAAATTCGAATTTTTTTAAAAAAAAGTGATTACAGTGTTAAACTCCAAGTTTTTAAAAGTTATTGACTTACTAATTCGATTCGATGCAATATTTTAGCATATCAGTTTAATTTGAAATTATTTTATTTTCTTCATTTTACTCACACTTTGTTTAATGAATATCTTTATTCTAAATCTGTTTTAAGACTTGGTATTTTTGAAAATTTTATTTTTGTATCCTAATTACTTAGCTTATCTCGTTGAAATGCATCTGAATCTGATAATTGAATGAATTCAATGGTTGCACAAACATCAGAATGTGTTTTTGAATTTATCTATACTTATTATATCGGGGGCCTACCATTGTTTACTACAGTGAGAGAATGTACAAAGTTCTAAATATGAAATGTTATTTTTCATGTCCATTTCTCAGTTGCCTTTCTGATACTGTAGCTTCACTCTCTTCCAAAATATTGTTCAGGGGAAAGCAATATGACAATAAAGCTTATTTGAAGCACATGACAAATAAATACTGGTATATTTTGAAAGATTCAAACTTTTCAAGTAAAATAAAATAAAAGTGTACAAAAAATGCTTTGTGTTTAATTCAGTGTTCTTTTTTACTTCTATTTATATATTCCTTATTTTAACGTACCCTTAACATATATATCTCCATATTTGTGAGCATACTCATATGTACACACGTATACAAACTTAACGCACACCTTTTAGTATTTCATTTTTTAAAATCGTACGATATCCAGCGTAAAATGTCTATATAAATAAAAATACATACATTGAACAACCAGTGCATTAATTGCTTTGGAATTTCACTCATTTGGGAAATGTAAAGAACATTCTTAAAGTCATACGTTCCAGTAGAGTTTCGGGGACATTGACTATTAGGAGACGAAAGAGAAAAAAAATCTTGATTTGGAACCTTTGAATAACATTTATCTGATTGTCAATGATAGTGGAATTTTTCGGAAACTCATTAATAAAGAGGTTTTCCAAATCTTTTTACATTTTTTTTTCATAATTCCCAAAATATATATCGATATCTTACGAAATTTACGGAATGTATGCCGTTTTCCAAGAGCGATATATTGCCGCAAATAAGGTTTTAAAAAATTGAATTGACGACCAGATATGAGTATATAGAACAAATATTCTTTTACTGTGCATACTTGAAATATACTCATACTTCTATTATGGAATTTTGTAGCTAAAATTGCATCTCAACTTGTTAAAAAATTGTCCAAGTGTATATTAAGAAACTAGACATATACTGTCGCTCTACTTTAATCTCTCTCTCTGAAACTAGTTCCTTAAAAGGAGAGGTCGTTCGTCAAATTAAAATGTTTGAAAAAGTTAACTATAGGTTTGAAATACTCATATGCTTTTTCTACAATGAAGAGCCAAAGCCTTGTGAACGGTAATCCAAAGTATTCTCTTCTTCTAATACACTCCAGCTCCATCTGGTTCAATACACCCTCCAGTCTCCCCTTTTAGGTGGTTTTTAAAGCTACCTAATTGGTGATCTTCTCTTCCTAATTCCCACAGGTTTGACAAAAGGAAGTTTTTTTCATGGATTGGTATCCGTAATAACTGTTTCAAGACACTGCACAAACAACCAAGTCAAGTCAAAGTCGAAAAAAGACTCTTAAGAGCAATTGCTAAAAGAAACATGTGACTGCAGATTGTAAGGGAACTCAACCCATGATTTGTATTCCGATAACTCCGACAGCGAAATGCGAGATCGTCGTTATTGGACTGGACCCGAGTTCTCTTTTCCGATGAGGTCTAATTTTGTTTGGAGAGTTATTCCAGACGTGTTACGATGGGGAGGGGGAAAACGCACAGAATAAGTCTGCAAGGCATCAATACAAATTTAGTGATATGGGTGGGCATTATTTTGAAAGGCCACACTGAATGCACGTTTTTTTTTTTCAGTGCAATTCTAAAGGTTCAAATATGCGGAGATTATGTTCATAATCGCCATGTCAAATTGTTTAAGTGTGAAATGAGCAATAACTTCCTCCTAATGGATAGTACTGCACGTTCTCATCGTGTTGCGTGACTGATTATCTTGAGTGCCCACATTTTCTCCAGTTTCAAATCCTATAGAACACGTATGGGTCGCACTAGAATATTGGTAACCCTCACCTAGCACTTCCCAGGAAATGCCATTCATCTTGAACCGTAAGCATTTCTGAATAATGTAATTTACTGCATTTCGGCAATCGGTTGCCTTTTAACCTCGCCTTACCTCGAAATCTATAGGTTTGTATCTTTTGTGCAAGTCTCATATTCTTATTTGTTAAATTATTTAAATATATGAGTTTTACAGTTGCTCCTTTATTTTTTTTTCTCGCAAGTGTATATAAAATTTAATTAGCTGTCAGTTATATAATTGGATGTTTTAAAATGAAAACAGGTTATGATTTGGTTTTGGATATGCACCAAAATTACATTTGACAGTTATAAAATGCTCTGGATCTGGAACAAAAGAGTTTGATCGATTTCCAGCTCAGCGCTATTATGCACTAAAACCTAATCTGCTCGTACTTATTTTCTTTTCAATATTTCTCCAAGAAATGAAGGATAGTTATAGGAAAAATTGAGCTTCTTTACAAAGTTAGAAGTTTTCTGTATATCCTTTAGATCAAGACACAGTTAATACTGTTCGGGATAAAAAAGACTTAAAATAGAATTTGCTACAGGAAGTTTGGATACCACTAAATGTATGTCCACATGGCTAAAAATAACCTCTAACCTATAATAATAAATAATATAAATAAAAATTTCAACAAGAATATTTTGCCTAGAATTTGTAAAATGCTTTTTAAATTAGGAATAAAAATATTTTACAAAACGTAATTCGTTATAGATCAGACCATAAAAATTGTGTATTAGATGGAATTGAAAGGCCAACCTTGCAAGTAAAATTTGTAACCTCTTTTTTAAGAAAGATTGTGACAATACTGGAATAGAGATAGGTATGCTGGTTTAGATACAAACTTCACAATAAAAAAGAAAAGTTAATTTTCTTTCTTTTCTTTTGTGTGTGTTATTACTACGTTAAGTGAGTACAAAACTCGGACAAATCATGATAATATATATATATATATATATATATATATATATATATATATATATATATATAAGGTGTGGAAATATATTCCTACACTGTTTACAAAAGATAATAAAACTTTGCATCCTATAGGGAAGTTTCTAGAATACTGTACAATGGGGAAAAAATGGCATATCGTAGGTTTCTTCTGCCCAGAGGAGCAGCTAAATTTAAATTGACCGTTCTTTCATCTACAAAATATTAAAGTTTTCTACAGCGAAGGAAATTTCAAACTGCAAAAAGATTTGATTTCTCTAAAATTAATAATTTTTACAAACAAGAAAACAAAATTTAAATGCTAATATATATTTTAATCCCTAATATTAAGAAATTATTATGGAAAAACAGAATTATTACTTGAAAAATATTTTTTATCAAAGATTAAAATAAACACCATGCAAAAACTATTAACTGGTACAATATGATAAACAAGAAACCATATCTATCATCCATTTTCCAAATAATTAATATATATATATATATATATGTATGTATGTATATATATGTATATTATATATATATATATATATGTATATATATATTATATATATGTATGTATATGTATATATATATATATGTATATATATATATATATATATATATATATATATATATATATATATATATATATATATGCATATATATATATATATATATATATATATATATATATATGCATATATATATATGTATGTATGTATGTATATGTATATATATATATATATATATTATATATATATATATATTAATTCAACTATAGGTATTTTGCCACTCACCCTACGATAGTAGAGGAAGGGGCGGCAAAATTGCTCGAGCCAGCCTTCATATCCCACTAAAATAAAATCCCGAATTTTTGGTTTCTGGTTTAAATTTGAAAAACAAGATGTGACTTCAGAGGTTCCTTTTCATGCATATGTACATGGCATTTGTAGTTCTATTGCACTTGTGCAATCTGTACTGTCCCGTCGTAATATTTTCTTTAATTGTTATGTGGACTGTAATGACGTCGTTTTAAATGAAGACTCAAAAAATCTTACCAACACTTAAATTTATTATTCCGCCTTTTCGGATAATGTTTAGAGCGCTTAGCTTGCATCCCGCTGGGTCGGGGAGCGTTGTGCTAATGTCTATTACAGGCATTTCGCCACACCAACATTGTGGCGCTGTGGTCGAATCTCCGAGACGGAACATCCCGCCCGGCGTTGAAAATTGCAAATTTTAAACTCGGTTACAAATTACATACATAACACAACTATTACATACAAGTTACAAAAGAATTTCACACTATTAACAAACAAACAATAAATACTAAACACATTGAAATATATACAGTATTTACAATATTTACAAAATCCTAGTTGGTCGGTAGGATACAAATTTTTCCAATGGCTCGTGTGAAAACACCTGTGGCAGTCTTTATTTTTACCACACGAACTTTGCCATCAGCACCTGGAATTACCTCTAGCACCTTTGCAAGGGCCCACTTACAAGGGGGTAACCCATCTTCCTTCACTATAACTAAAGTCCCAATTTCAACATTATTTTTAGAAAACTGCCATTTATTTCTCTGTTGTAAGTGATTCAGATAATCACGTTGCCAACGCTGCCAAATAATTTGGACATACTTTTTCATCTGCTGCCAGCGCGATAATCTATTATCCTCTAAATCAATAATTTGAGGTTCTGGTATCATAGTAATTGGTCGCCCGGTTAAGAAATGTGCTGGAGTCAACACTTCAAATTCATTTATGTCTGATGACAATGGTACTAAAGGGCGCGAATTTAAAATACCCTCTACCTGAATAACTATCGTTTCGAATTCCTCTAATGTCAGCTTATTGTTACCTAAAGTTCTTTGTAGGTGATGCTTAAAGGATTTTACTCCCGCCTCCCAAAGACCGCCAAAATTGGGAGAACCGGGAGGAATAAATTTCCAGTTAATTGATTCCGAAGAATAAAAATCTGCCAATTTTGAATCTGGAATTTGAACTAAATTTTTTAAGCGTTTCAATTCCGAATTAGCACCCTTGAAATTTGTAACGTTATCCGACATAATTGTTGTAACCTTACCCCTACGGGCACAGAATCTCTTCAGAGCTGCAATGAAAGCCTCTGAAGTAAGGTCGCTCACTGTCTCCATGTGTATTGCCTTAGTAGCTAGACAAATAAAAATTGCTACATATATCTTATGAAAAATTCCCTTTCGTTGGTTACGGAATTTTATTTGAAAGGGGCCGCAAAAGTCTACTCCTGAATTTAGAAATGGAGGATTTGGAGTAACACGTTCGGAGGGAAGATTGCCCATCAGCTGATCTATTACTTTAGGTTTATTTTTAAAACAAATTACGCAATCATGGACTACCTTCCGGGCAATCCCCTTGCCGCTAATGGGCCAATATTTTAAGCGGATTTGATGCAACAAACCTTGAGCACCGATGTGCAGATAATTCCTGTGATAATGCTCAAATATTAGTTTTGTAAGATTATGGCTATTTGGCAGAATTATTTGATGTTTTGCTTCGAATGGTAAATCCGAATTTTTGAGTCTCCCACCTATTCTTAAAATGGAGTCCTCATCAAGAAAAGGATCAAGAGATCTTACCTTGCTTGCCTTGGGAACAGTGACCCCTTTTTAGCTCTGCAATTTCGGCAGTAAACTCCACCGATTGGACACCTCTAATCAAAAATTTAACACTTTCCTGAAGATCCCTACTTGTAAGGTGCGGGCCACCTATCTCCCTTTTTTTTGTCTTGTTAACAAATCTGAAAAGATAACTACAAATTCTAATTAATTTAAGAAAATTATTATAACGATTTATTAGGAATTTATAAAGTCACTGGCTGATGTCTGCAGGGTAATGTTCACAAGTCCTTTTAATTCTTTGTCATAGTCATTGTCTAAACAGTTAGGCAAGTCTATAGGTAAATCTGTGGGTAAGTCATGCAGAAGAAAGTCCGGTCCGTTCCACCATAAAGTGTTCCCTAAGATATTGCTGGCATCTGAACCTCTGGAGATGATATCTGCTGGGTTGTCCTCGGACGATACATGTCTCCACTCGTAGCCGTTGCTCAGCGACTGAATCTCTGCTACTCTGTTGCTTACGAATATCTTTAGCTTGTGAGGCTGAGAGTTTATCCAAGCCAAGACTATGGTTGAGTCTGTCCATAAAGTGACCTTGTGGATTGGTATGCAAAGTATAGATGTGGTCCTTTTGACTAATCTTGCTAGCAATAATGCCGCGCAAAGCTCCAGACGGGGAATGGTTAAGGTCTTCAAAGGAGCTACTCTGGATTTGCTACAAAGAAGCCTTGTTTTGAATTGTCCAGTCTTGGAGCAACATCTTATGTACAACGAAGCAGCGTAAGCCTTCTGGCTTGCATCTGCGAAGCCATGGACTTCTATCTGGATAGCATCTTCAATAAGGACATATCTTGGAACAGTGATTTTATTTATCTCTTCTAACTTTAGAAGAAATTCCTTCCATTCCTTGAGTAAATTTGCTGGCAACGGATCATTCCAATCCAGCTATTGTTTCCAAAGGCTCTGCAAAAACATTTTTGCCTTTGTTACCACTGGTCCCACTAGTCCTAAAGGGTCGAAAAGTCTGGCTATAGCTGAGAAAACTTCTCTTTTTGTGTAAACTTCCTTATGCTCGATGTTTACCTTGAAGTTAAAATAATCAGAATGAGGTTGTTACAGCATTCCTAATGCTTTCACAGAAATTTGCTGAGAAATTTCAGTAAATGAATAATCTGTACTAGAAACATCTCGTAACAGTTCTGGATCATTGGAGATCCATTTATGTAACTCCATTCCACCCCTTCTCAAAAGCTGAATTAGCTGGGATTGTAAAATCTTGGCCTTTTCTAAAGTATCAGCTCCACTTAAAAAATCGTCCATGTAGACGTCTCTACAGGTAATTTCAGCAGCTTCAGGAAAATTCTTACCTTCCTCCTCAGCCAGGGCTCTTAATGTTCTCATTGCTAAAAATGGAGCACTAACTGTTCCGTAAGTGACTGTGCATAAATTATAAATCTTCACTGGTGCGTCTTTACTTACCTTCCAAACAATGCGTTGAAGGTCTCTCTGTTTCGGATCTATTAAGATCCGTCTAAACATTTTTTTTATATCCGCACTAAAGGCATATCTGTGTGTTCTAAACCTATTGTCGAGAGAGAAAATATCTTGCTGAATAGTCCCTCCATTTAACAGAACAGAGTTCAGTGAGAGGCCACTAGTTGTTTTACACGACGCATCGAAAACTACCCTTAAGGGGGTCGATGTCTTTTCTGGCTTATATACTGCATGATGCGGAATATAATACGCGGCCTCGTTGGCTTCATCGTGTTTAATTTCCTTCATATGTCCTAAGTTTTCGTACTCCTCCATAAATTCCCTGTATAAGTTTGCTATTGTTTTATTTTTATCTAGTCTATTCCAAATAGCTTCTAACCTTTTATTTGCATTTTCTTTAGAATTCCCTAATATTTCTTTTGCACCCTCCTTTAATGGCAATTGTACCACGAATCTACCTGTTTCGTCTCGTTTGTATGTCTTCAAAAAATGTTCCTCACAGTACACTTCCTCTTCACCTTTAATTAAATCATTATTATCTCCTGGGATGGCTTCTATTTCAAAAAATCTTTTAAATTCTAGTTCTAAATTCGACTCATTCAATAAACAACAATATTTTCTATTATCGTACTGCGGAAGAGATCCTGCAATTAAATGTCCGAAATGACTTGCTTGTAATAATAAACCGCCATCTTGTGTTCGTGTTTGGTCAGACTTTAAAATTTCAAAAAATAATTCACTTCCAATCAACGCGTCGACCTCTTTTGGTGTATAAAAATCTGGATCTGCCAATTTAATCGAATGAGGAATAATTACATTTGATATATCTAATTTAGTTGATGGAATTAAATCGGAAATGCGATTTAGTACCACCATTTCTATACAGCGCGAAAATGAATCATCTTCATTCGAAATTTCAACATTCACTGTATATTTCGCAGAAACATCCACTCCTGATATCCCGGAAATGTTTATTTGTTTTCAGTTTTATTCCCAAAGTGCGAGCTGCTCTATGCGTTAATAGGCATAAGGAACTGGCAGAGTCAAGTAGGCAACGTACTTTAATTCTGTCTCCAGAGTTGGCTCGTATGTATATATAAGCAGTGTTTAACAAAACAGATTTATTATTATTTGCCGTGCAGGTCAAGATCTTCGACGCCTCACTTCCGTTTTCAGCTTTCGACTGAACATCTGCGATCTGCTCCGCGGAATTTTCATTTTTTGATGTTGTTGTTTCGCTTCGTGACTCATGCAGGAGTGAATTATGCTGTATGTTACAGCCCTTTATCTGACACTTATATTTAGACAAGCATTTGCCCGAATGAGAATGAAGACAGTTTATGCATAAGTTATTGCGTTTCACAATATCATTTCTTTCGCTAACACTCATGTTTTGAAATGTGATGCATTTAAATAGCGTATGTAAACCCTTACACAGCACACATGGCTTTGAATGGAATTTGTTATTGTTTACTACAAATGCTTTCGATTTGAACGAGGAATTAGGCTTATTCATAGGTTTGTTAGCATATGGAATACGGGTAATAGATTCTAAAATTGCACTTCTTTTTTCAATAAAAGATATAAGTGAGTCAAATTTTGGAACATCAGATGTTTTTAAGGAAAGTTCAAATTGCTTTCTACTTTCCCTATCTAATTTTTGAATTATAATGTTGACTAGCAAAATATCCGATAGTTTATTTTTATCATAATCTAAAGCTTTCAAGGCTCTTACATTTTTCTTGACACAATCCACCAAAGAACGGAGTTCTTTTGCCGACTCCTGGTGAATTTTCTCGTAATTTAAGATTGCAAAAATGTGAAAATCAACAATTAATCTTTTATTTTCGTAACGTTCTTCGAGAGCTTTAAATAATGAATCGAAACTATCATCTGACGATTCCAACAATTTTGCTTCTGATTTTAAAGATGCTCTCAGATAATATAATTTTTCAGCGTCATTCAACTGAGTATTATTTATTATTAAATTAGTAAATTGAGTCTTAAAATTTGCCCAATCTGTGTAAGCTCCAGAGAAGACTGGGAGCGGTATTTCTGGTAATCTTATATTAGAATTAGCAACACTTTCGGTTACATTAGATTGATTTGACACATTAATTGCACTTTTTAATGAATCAAGCAAAAGGCGTAGGCTTACCTCTGATAACTCTAGACGATCAATAGCCTGTTCTATATCCGAATCGATAGCTTGAAGTTCTTCTAAATCGGGTAATTCATAATATTGTTCTCTTATATCTTCCAGTTTTATCTGATATTGTTCGATTTTCTTCAATTTGACTTCAATTTCAGTTGTAGTGGTTTGTTTAGTCTTGGTCTTTTCCGCGACAAACTGTTCTAACTTGGTAATATTTGCCTTAATAGCGCCCTTGCTTCTCTTTAATTTTTCCTTTATGGGTGAAATAGCCACTTTTTCTTCTTCCAGTTTTCCTTTCGTTTCTGGCATCGTTTTCTCCGGATGATTCGGACCAATGTCCCGTCGTAATATTTTCTTTAATTGTTATGTGGACTGTAATGACGTCTTTTTAAATGAAGACTCTAAGAATCTTACCAACACTTAAATTTATTATTCCGCCTTTTCGGATAATGTTTAGAGCGCTTAGCTTGCATCCCGCTGGGTCGGGGAGCGTTGTGCTAATGTCTATTACAGGCATTTCGCCACACCAACATTGTGGCGCTGTGGTCGAATCTCCGAGACGGAACATGTACCTTACTAGGAATTATTTTTCATATTCGATTAAGATGAAAATATGACACCACAACGTGTAAATTTATTAGGAAAAAGTTAAAAAATACCAAAATTGTTTTCTGTTAATAGGAGGTATGCAAAACTTCCTTAACCAGGGAAAATGAAAACCTGTAAATTATTTTTTAAATTATCCAAATAAATCAGTAAAATTCACCCCTCTATTTACAATTAATGGAAAAAATACTGAAAGACATAAAAATGAGAATTTCAACGTGTTTTCATAACTAACATTTCGTAGTTTTATGCTCATAGCCATTCGGAATCGGCTTTAAGCAGAAGGTCTCGGTCTCATAAACCCTCGTGACGCAAAACAGTAAACCGTAGTGTTCCAAATCAATCAACCAACCAGAATTAACTTCAAAGGATGGGGTAAGTAGGGTTTGGTGGGGTAAAATGGGTAGAAAAATTGTGACGTTTCATTCAGCACTTTTTTTCCCTTTAAAAAAACTATAAACAAACAATATTTTGCATGTATTCATGCAATGGGTTCATTAACATTATTGTTAAAATAGTTTTATACATTTTCTGTATGAGTAGTAGATGGGATTGAAATGGGTATTAATTAAAAATGCTATTGCACAAAATTTAATTAAAACTTTTATATTTTAGTTACAAACACATTTATATGTAATCTACAATCACATTTATATGTAATCTACAATCACATTTATATGTAATATAATTACAATTTATATTGGAAAACTGTAATGGCCACGGTTATTAAGTTGAGCTACGTTCTGCTACATCAGAAACAGTCATCACTTCTCAGACCTTAGTTTGTACCCGCTTTCTTTTTCTTCTGAAGTTTTTTTAAGCGTTTTTTCCTTATAACTGCAGTGGTGAAATTGTTGTAAGGATGGCCTTTTTAAAATCCTTATACGGAGAAAGAATGGCAAAATTCTAAGTGGTTGAACTGGAAGTTTGGTTAAAAGAGATTCCATAGTAGCTGTTGTTGAAATCTGCGCAACACTGTTTACTGTTATTTCTCCAAGTTTTTTAATTGACTCTATTTTGTGTTTAACAGCCCTTTTCCTTCACAGCCTCAAATAGCTGTTTCAGATGGTTAGGGAATGTCACTTTGGATACGTTTTTGGAGACAGCTCTCCGTGTACCACATCTTCAGGATTTTTCTTCAGACACACTTCATAGGGGCAAATGCTTCGACATCCAAAGTTTACAGTTCATGGCTTGAGTTTGATGGGAGTGAATGGTGATTCTATTGTCCATCGTTTGTTTTACTGTCTCATATGTCAAGTGACCATCGAATATTAAAAAAATGGTTTTTTCAGGTGTTTCACTTGTTTGAGAAAATGTCCCATCCAAGATTCATACATTGTATCATGCATCCACCCTGACTCTGTGCAGCCATATAATGCACCAGATGATCCACCCTTGGTCTAAGTTTCATATAGATTTAAACTTTTGTACACAATGAAAGGTGGTAGTAAAGTTACAGTCGCAAATGTTCAAAACAGCCATGCAAACATTTGTAGTTTTAGGCTTACAAGCTCAATTTTACTATTTTTTTATTAATTTACTCTATACCACAGCAAATAAATTTTAAAAAACACCATGTAATATTATTTACATTAAAATTTAAGGGCTGGTTTAAATCATTACATCTAAAAATTGAGAACTTTATAATAAATTGTTAAGCCTAACCAATACCCGTTTTCCCCCATCATACAAAAATAATCATTAAATGTAAAATGCTTAATATATTTCTTTCCTGTTTTTGAAAAACTGTTGTTTAGAAACCCTTGCAGTGGATTATAGATAAAATATTGAACATAAAAGAAATAAAATATTACTTTTTTGAAAGTTTGTAAGACCTTAGTAAAGAAGAATGTATTCCTGACTTGCAAACAAGGAAATCTATATTGATTGATGCAAAATATAAAACTTAAAGAAATTAAATGTTGCCAACAAATGTCTAAAAATATATTACAAAACTAAAATATAATTGTTAAAAGTTATGATGTGTCTTTTAAGTAAATTATAAAAAAAAATACCCATTTTACTCCACCAGACCCTATAATACCGGTTCCTTCATCATACACACACTCCAATAATACGTTTCAGATCGAAATGTGTATTCGACATAGATCAGTAACAAAAAAAATAGCACCTCGAAATTGCAGAAAACCGATAAAAATGCAAAACCCTAAGAAAGCTAGTTCTAAGAAAAAACACTAAACTTAAGGAAAAATGATAAAAACGATGCTGGAAAATAACATATTTTATAGCTTTGCCTAATATATCATATCGTTCAAAACAGTTACTAATTTTCGTTTAAAGGTTCAAAAGATATCAATAATAATTGTTACCAGAAAAAAATATTAGATTGTTTTGGCAATGACTGGATGTGTAAAACATATTGTGTTAGGTGGCCATCAAAGTGAGCTCGTCTGCCTTTCAATGACAACAAATAATAGGAAACAACCAAGCATGACGCTGTTCGTATAAACAACTTTTGAATCAAGGTCGAATGCAACTGTGTGACACTTGCTTATATAAGTGGGAATGTCTGGAGCTCTGTTATTAAATTCAGTTTCTTTTGCACAAGAAGATGCCAGGGAAGAATCAATAGTACTTTTACATTGCTCGAGATGTTTAATAAGTCTTTTCCTACCTAATGAGAATGTTCCAATCTGAATCGAATACGTTCTGTGTTTCAGAAGAATGACAACTATTTTCATAGTCATTCAGCCTTTTTTTTTTTTTAAATCATTAAACAATTGCAATGTCTATGAGATGTCAGTCACCTCAAGTGCCAAAGCAGATTTTGTCGTCTCCGAGACGCAAATAGCTGTCTCCGACAGATGTCCTGCACTATATTAAATCATAATTTTATACTTAATTATTGTACATTAGCATCATATATATACCTCATTAAATGTTATATAGCAATGCCAATTTCAAAATAAAGCGTTCTCTTTCTAAACTTGCACAAAATTGTTCAGATGAGCCAGAAGTAAATAGTATTTTTCAGATACATCAAATTCCGTTTTACTTGTATGTCAAGGGGTTAAGAATGCATTTTGTCTTTCAGGACTCAGGAGAGTAACAACCCTATTTAGCAGTCATTCAGCCTTTTTTTTAAATGGCGAGTATTCACACCAAGGATAAAGATTTCTCCATATCTATGTACATAAAAATTTCGATACAACAATACTTAGGGAACAAAATAAATTGATCGTTATATCGAGAGACGGTATAATTTCAATCTAAAATACTTTAATTGTGGATGGTTGGATATTTTTATGACACAGCAATGAAACAAATTTTAAAAAGTACCAAATTCTTAAATATTGCTAAAGCATAGAAAAGTTGGAAAAATGACAAATATTCAATAAAATTGAGAAATTTATTCATTGAAAGAAATTCTTTATTCATATTTCCACTGTTAAGTCAAATAACAAAGTATGAATAGAGTTAAAGCAAGAAACAGTTGTTAGTAGTAGATATTCAATATTCGTCCACTCGAGAAGTTTGTACTTCTCATCAGCCATTTCTTCATCCTTTTTACCCGAGGTTCTTCGTCACTGACTCTTGCAAAAACCACAACTTGTTCTTTTCCCGTTGCATTTGGGAAGTAAGGATCATTAAGATTCTGTTGTTTTCTCCTCTAGCTATGCATTCCAAATTGGTTCAAGTATTTAGGCAGGTAAAAATGAGCACCCAATAGTAAGGCACCATTAAATAGATTCATCATTCAATTCATTATTGATAACATTAAACGAATGGTAACATTAACAGCGATCACATTAAACGGCTTAGTTCAATTGAGCCTACTTTCGAAATTATTCGGATTAAAGGTTTGTTGATTTTGTATCTTTCAATCCGTTTCTTATCATTGTATCTTGGAATCTTCTGGTCGAAATATTATATAAAATTACCGACAATCTTTAGATTTCATTTGTCTGGGAAGTTCTGTCCTTGTATATATATATCTCTCTGTTTTTTTTAATAAGATGAAACCTAGTTCTATTTAGAAGTAGCCCACACGAACATGGTGCATATTTCTTTTCCTTTGTATAAAAGATCAAACCGCATATTTCACAATAAACAACAATTCTACAAATATTAGTCCTTAAAAGGATTATTTTACAATAAAAATTCGTTTTTTATAAAACTACTTTGGTTTTTATAAAATTGGAAAGCTTGGGATATAGTGGAAAGTTTTCTTACGACTGTGGGTTGTTGCTGTAAAGCAATAGAATATTTGAAAAATAGATTTGGTCATGAGGATGTTTTAACGTTTTGAGAGTAGTTTAAGTTAGAAATCTTTTACATTTGGTTCTAAACAACAGCAATTAACTTTCATCGCTGTTTGATAGTTTGGGAGAAAAATTCGTTTATTCGAATTTCTCGGGGTTACAGAAAACAATTACGCTAGTATTTTATTTTCACTCGTAGAATCATGTCTTCCTTTCGATATTTTGAGACTTTGGAAAGGGGAGCAAAAGTAATCAAGTAGAGGTAAGAATGAACTAAAATCTATTCTTCAATTTCTGAAAAATGAAGTGCTATCTGAATAATGAGTTATGTTGGCTCGTACTTGTTTTGGTTTTGATAAAGCTAAACAACATTCGAAATCTGAAATTAGAACAGATGAATTTGATGTAGCTACTGCGAATGATTTAATTGTCTAATTGTCGATACTTTTAAAGATAAATCATTTACTAAAAAACAGCATGAATATTTTATTTTTTGTGATAAAATGCATTCATCAGATAAATGTTTTAAAGCAAGTTCTCTGTCTTACGAATATAAAAAGAATATTCTGTTAAAAAGGGATCATTTTTGATTCTCTAAAGAGTAATCATATTTATCCTAATTGTAGAGATAAAATTAAGTATATTATTTGCAAAATAAGTCATTTAGCTGTTCTATGTTAAAATATCAAAACGAATAATAGTGTGTTAGAAAACAAGAAATCGGAAGTAGATAATTTTAATAATGTTTTAAGCAATCGTATTAAAAGTTCTAACACTGTCTATTCCAGTCTTTAATTGTGAGTGACAGAAATGTTAAGAGAAAAAAATTAGTGCGAGCTATCGTTGACACTGGCTCAGAAAAACCGCATGTGACGGATGATATTAAATTTTTAAGGTATGAGAGTTTTGGAGAATCAAAATGGATAAGTTATTGTTGAGACAAAAGAAAAGGTATATCATTTGTATTAAATAGATTTAAGAAGTGTTAATAATGAATATAATTGTCAACAATTTTGTTTAAATGAAAATGTTATTCTTTCAGATGTGAAAAAAGTATCGAATGGCCCGTGGTTGACAGAGCTAAAGAATTTAGGTATGAGAGTGACCTATCTAGAAAAATGTTTTGAAATTGAAAATAATATTAAATTGTTGATAGGAGCTGATGTGGCAGGAAAGTTATTGACCAGGAATATAAATTTCTAAAATCTGGTCCCGTTGCTGTGCAGACACTATTAGGTTGGACATTAATGGGTAAAATTCTCACCAACAAATCTAGTAGGAAATCTATATGTTATACCACTAATATTAAATGAGAGCTCTGAAGGTAATTTATGAAAATTTGATGTTTTAGGCATTACTGACCCTATAAAATCTAGAAAAAAACTTGTGAAACATGAACAGACCATGCGTTATTTTAAGGGTGCCGTTTCTAGAGACCAGGAGGGATGGTATGAAATAGCATAACCGTGGATTTTAGACAGCTCTTGTCTCTCAAGTAATAGGACCTTACATGTGTGGCGGTTGTGCGAAGAAGATGCAGACTCCTATGCAAATTCCAAGCGTGATCGCCTGCGCATGCACGACCGCATATAAGCGGAGGAATTCCCTTCGTTTGGGAGAGCGTTGCTGGCTGGCTCGACTGACTTCTCGTGCCTGACCTTTGCGGAAGGATCTCCTGGTCGACTGCTGCTGAAGTTTTCGACGTTGTCTTCTCCCTGATTGCTGTGGCTCTGAATCATATTACGTATTTCATTTTTGCAATTTATGTTTTTAAACGCTCACACAAATTGTGCAAAAGTTAAGTATACTTGTATAGCGGAATAAATTGTGTATTTTATCATACCTCAAGTTTTTTCCCTGTTTTGGTATAGATTTTGTTAAGACAAGATTATACAGTTATCGGGTCACGAGTTAAGACTTGTGGTAGGCTCCGAACTGTTACTCAAGTTAAACTTTTAATAAATAGGCTGTAATATTCTCGGGGCCACCACACTGGTGACCAGGACGTGATTTATTGATAACTGTATTGTTAAAAATTCTGTCTTTACTCATTTTTGAATATTTCATGCTTAACTACCAGTAAATTTATACTGAATTTTTAGTGTATGAATTTTTCTAATGAATGTGTGCTAAGTAATTCAATCTTGCTCTGTGGTCTCGTTGCAGGTGTACCCACACTTTCCCAAGTTGAAATTACAACCTTTTGTTATTTACGTTAGGTTGAATATTCGTTGTTACTGCAGCGCAGGTAGTCCTGTGTGGCTATAATGGCTGAGGATAAGGCCGAGGTTCGCGAATCAAAGGATTCAGATATAGCACGAGTTGCTTTCAAACCACCTCCATTTTGGGATACGAATCCGCGGTTATGGTTTTTGCAACTAGAATCGCAATTCAGGTTAGCTGGAATAACAACCGACGAGACTAAATTTCATTCTGTTATTGCAGCCATTGATGCAAAGACTTTAAGCGGAGTAGCAGATATTGTTGAGACTCCTCCGTCAGATAGATTGTACGACACGTTAAGAGAACGCATACTTGATCTGTATTCTACATCAGATTCAGCTAGACTTAGACTTCTCTTTCAAGACATATAATTGGGGGATAGAAAGCCTTCCCAACTCCTTCAGGAAATGAGGAATTTGGCTGAAGGGGATATCAATGAAGATGTGTTAAAGAGTCTGTGGTTACAGCGCCTTCCGCTAAACGCCCAACAAATTTTATCCATTTCAAGCGATACCTTGTCAAACCTGACTAAGATCGCTGATAAAATTATGGAGATTTCTCCCTTAACAGCCACGGTTACAGCAATATCCCAGTCAAACGAGTTAGATTCTATTAAAGCTGAACTAGCTGAAATTAAAAGAACTCTAAAGTCTCTTCAGGAACGTAGGAGTAGACGGGGTTATTTTAGGTCAAGCTCCGGTTCTCGAAATAGTTTTAGGTCTAATTCAGGATTACGTAGAAATACCAATAGAGTTTGTTGGTATCATCAGAAATTTGCAGGCAAAGCTAAAAAGTGTATCAAACCTTGCAGTTTCCAGGGAAACGACTAGGCACGTCTGTTTCGGCGGCGATAGGCGTTGCGGCTAAACATAGCCGTCTCTTTATTTTCGATAAAATTTCCAGGCAGAGATTCTTGGTCGATTCAGGTTCGATAGTCTCTTGCTATCCCAGAAAATTCGTAACTTGGGGTAAACAGCAACCAGAGTACCTGTACGCTGCGAATGGCTCGAAAGTACAGACTTTCGGTACTATAAAACTAAAACTTAACCTAGGTTTATCAAAGGAATTTCTATGGACTTTTGTAATCGCCGATGTTACAACACCTATTTTGGGAACTGATTTCCTTGAAAGTTTCGCACTACTATTAGACGTTAGGAACCGTAGGCTGATTGAACAACGTTCCGCATCAGCTATTCAATGTTCTACCCAGGTCGGTACACACTTAACCCCCATTAGTACAAATACACCTTTTTTACAATGTAATTATGAAATTTCCTCGAATTTTGAGTCCTAACATTAATAGGCATAAGCTAACTACGACGGTAGTACATACCATAGAAACCAAAGGCCCCCCAGTATTCGCAAAAGCTAGGAGACTGAATCCTGAAAAATTTAAGGCTTTGAAAAATGAGTTCCAGGAATTATTGCAGCAGAATATCATTAGACCTTCCAAAAGCCCTTGGTCTAGTCCAATTCATATAGTAACAAAAGCCGACGGCAAGTTCCGAATCTGTGGAGACTATCGCAGGCTTAATGCCGTAACAGTGCCTGACAGATACAGCATTCCTCATGTGCATGATTTTGCTATGGAATTACACGGTAAGGTAATATTCTCGAAGATTGACCTTAAGAAGGCTTACCACCAAATTAGAATTGATGACGCGGATATTCAGAAAACCGCGGTAATTACACCCATTGGACTCTACGAATACAACTACATGTGTTTCGGGTTAAAGAACGCTGCTCAGACTTTTCAGAGATATATAGATGATGTTTTACGTGGTCTGACGTGCTGTTTTGCATATATAGATGACATTTTAGTCGCCTCGACTGATGAGACAGCACACGAACAAGACTTAACCCAGGTTTTCAAGAGATTAGATAATCATGGCTTGGTTATTAATCCTGCTAAATGCGTTTTTGGTGTGAAGGAATTACAATTTTTAGGATTTCTAGTCACCGCGAAAGGAATTTCCCCGGCGCCAAGCAGAGTTAAGCATATAGCCGAGTATACCTTACCTAAAACGGTAGATGGTTTACGGCGATTTTTGGCTATGATAAATTTTTACCACAGATTTTTTAGGCATGCCGCCACAGTCCAGGCTAAGTTATACCAAATGGTAAAAGGGAAAGCTAAAAAGGATAAATCTGTTTTGCAGTGGAACGATGAGACTCGTGAAGCATTTTCGAAGTGCTTAGACGTTCTTAAAGAAGCAGTTGTTCTAGCTCATCCGGCAGCTAACGCCAAACTCTCTCTTATGGTAGACGCCTCTGACATTGCAATTGGCGCTGAGCTTCATCAGACGATAGATGGTACGGCAAGTCCTTTAGGATTTTTCTCTCGTCGGCTTACCCCTACCGAACAACGGTACAGTACATACGACAGAGAACTTCTTGCCATCTACTCCGCAGTCAAACACTTTAGGCACCTAATTGAGGGATCCCAATGTGTGATTTTCACGGATCATAAGCCATTGTGCTACGCTTTTCAGCAGCACAGTGATCGCTGCAATCCCCGTCAAATCCGCCACCTTGAATTCATCTCACAGTTTTCTACGGACATACGCTACATCACTGGGAGCCAGAATGTTGTCGCTGATGCTATGTCTAGGATTGACGCAATTACACTAGGGTGCAAGATAGATTACGAAGCGTTAGCATCTGCACAAGCCGATGACACAGAATTAAAAGATCTTTTAAAAGGTCAAACAGGTCTAGAACTCAAAAAGATTCAATTAGAAACAGGTTCTCCCAAAGTTTATTGTGACATTTCTACTAGTAATGTGAGGCTATACCTTCCTGACGGATTTCGCAGGGAAGCTTTCACCCAGGTACACAATATCTCTCACCCAGGTATTAAAGGCACAACAAAGTTACTTCGAGAGCGTTTTGTCTGGCCTAGACTTGCAGTCGATTGCAAAGAATGGATCGCAAGTTGCATTCAGTGTCAGAAATCGAAGATTTTGAGACATACCAAGTCTCCACTGGCTACATTTAAATGCCCTGACACTAGGTTCGCAGAAGTACATCTGGATATTGTTGGGCCACTGCCACCTTCCAGAGGTTTTCACTACTTGTTAACTTGTATTGACAGGTTTACAAGATGGCCGGAAGCATACCCTATTCCAGACCAGACTGCTGAAAGCGTCGCAGAAGCATTTTACACCGGATGGATTGCACGTTTTGGTGTGCCTGTTACAATCATTACCGATCAAGGCAAGCAATTCGAAAGTGAACTTTTTTCCACTTTAAATAAATTATTAGGTATAGAACGCAAAAGGACGTGTGCATACAATCCTCGCGCCAACGGTCTCGTGGAAAATTTCCATAGGCATTTGAAGCAGACTTTGATATGCATTTTAAAAGCTTCTCAGTTTTGGGTTGAAAAATTACCTTTAGCTTTACTTGGCATCAGAACTAGCTTCAAAGCGGACATAGCGGCATCGACAGCCGAACTGGTATATGGCTCACCATTAAGACTACCCGGTGATTTTTTTTGTGACTCAAGTGACAGTCACGCATTTACACGTTTCGAATTTTTACGACGTTTAAAGTCTCATATGAAAGAATTGAGACCAATCCCTACTTCTACTCATGCAGTAAATAAGGTTTTTGTGCAGAAGGAGTTAATGCAAACCCCTTTTGTGTTTGTCAGAATAGATTCCGTGCGTAAGCCATTAACCCAGCCATATGACGGTCCTTATAGAGTCATTTCCCGACACCCGAAGCACTTCACGCTAAATATCGCAGGTCATAGGAAATGTATTGCTATAGATAGGTTAAAACCTGCATTCTATCAGGACCATCCAAATTCAGGCGAAGTGGTTGCAAGTGACGCTGATCAAAAACCCGCTGTCATGACACGTTCAGGACGAAGAGTTCGAATTGTGGAACCGTACCAAGCCTAGGGTCTTGGCACTTGCGGGGGAGTGTGTGGCGGTTGTGCGAAGAAGATGCAGACTCCTATGCAAATTCCAAGCGTGATCGCCTGCGCATGCACGACCGCATATAAGCGGAGGAATTCCCTTCGTTTGGGAGAGCGTTGCTGGCTGGCTCGACTGACTTCTCGTGCCTGACCTTTGCGGAAGGATCTCCTGGTCGACTGCTGCTGAAGTTTTCGACGTTGTCTTCTCCCTGATTGCTGTGGCTCTGAATCATATTACGTATTTCATTTTTGCAATTTATGTTTTTAAACGCTCACACAAATTGTGCAAAAGTTAAGTATACTTGTATAGCGGAATAAATTGTGTATTTTATCATACCTCAAGTTTTTTCCCTGTTTTGGTATAGATTTTGTTAAGACAAGATTATACAGTTATCGGGTCACGAGTTAAGACTTGTGGTAGGCTCCGAACTGTTACTCAAGTTAAACTTTTAATAAATAGGCTGTAATATTCCCGGGGCCACCACACATGAAAAGCTGGAAAAGCTGATAAGCATTCTCAAGTTCATTACCTTCCCCATAGATCTGTATTCAGGGAATCAAGTGATATCCCCAAAATAAGACCGTTTTTTAATGCTTCGGCCCGTATCAAAGGAGATCTTTGCTTAAGCGATTGTCTGGATAAGGGTCCAAACTTGATAGAATTAATATCATCCCTGTTGAATAGTTTCAGAAAACACCTTATAGAGGTTATTTCTGACATATGTAATCTTTTCCTTTTATTTGAAAATATGCCTTTTCTAAGGTTTTAATAACGAAGAGAAAGTTCTAGTGAAGAGAAACAGATATATATTAGTTTTTAGTGTTAACTGCAGTTCTCCAACCCCCCCTTTTTAAAATTGGCTGCAACACTTAACCACCACTTAGAGAGTTCTTTTGAGTAACGTTTAACTACAGCTAATATTTTGAAGGGATCATTTTATGTTGACAATTTTGCTTGTAATTTTGATGCAGTTGAAGAAGTGAATAAATTTATTTCAAAATCAAGGACGTTACTGTCATTGGCAAAATTCAACCATCGAAGATGGCTGTCAAATTGTACAGTTGAAACGGATTACTTTGAATCTAATGATTTTGTTGTTGTCTTGGTTAATTGGGACTTGACCTTGCTCCTGAAACTAATGCTTCAAGAAAACTGGAAGTTAAACCAATCAGCTGGAGTTTTTAAATTGGAAAAAGAAGATATGATTAGTTTTTAGTGTTCAAATACATAGGTGGATTAAATTAGGTCTATTAGAGGAAAAAAAGTGTTAGTCTACATGTGTTTCGGGGTGGATCCAAGTATAACTATGTAACTGGTGTCTTTCTACGAGATAAAGTAGACGATTTTGTGAATGTTAGTTTTATCGGATCTCGTATCAGAGTAGCTCCATTAAGATATTTCTATACCTCGTTTGGAACTTTTGGTGTACTTTATTGTTGTCAGACTGGGAAATAAAATCGTTACTGATTTTGGGATTCAAAATTCGCGCATTTTTTATTGGAGTGATTCGATGGCAACCCTAAATTAGTTAAAACGTTTAATTCGGGTACATTTGTCTAATCGAGTACACGAGATAAGATTTCTAACGCGAGAATATGAGTGACATCACATTCTTGGAAATTCAAATGCAGCTGACCTCCCATCAAGAGCATGTTCTCCTGAGAATTTTTAAAGCTGGAATTGTGTTAGGGACCAACATGGCTTAAAGAACGAGAATCAAGTTGGCCACAGAATATCGAATTACCTGATGAAATAAATTCTGAGATTCGTAAAACAGCAGTGACAACGTTTGCTCAAAAGTACAGATCATGATACTTAGTACAGATCCTGCACTTAGTACTATAGATACTTCACTTCTTACACTAAAATAATGGGCAGGCCTAATGTCACATTCTATGAGATAGAGAATTACGAACGAGTTCCAATTTCTTTCACTCAGAGAGCATTGATAAATGTAGTGAAGATAAAATCAGACATCTTAGACCAGTAGTTGATTCGTTTGGAATAATTAGACTAAAACCGCAAGTCACGTATTGGCAAGATACAGAAAATTTCAAATATCCAGTGCTTTTGCCATCGAATCACCCAGTTATACATCTCTTATTTCTTGGAAACATCGCGAGTTATACGTGGGAGTTTCAGTAATAACAACCCCCTTCAAGGGGTTTACCTTTGTGACGTCGCAACACCCCATTGGCTTCACAAACAGTTTTTATTAAAGCCCAGGCCAAGGCGACTTTCTGTCTGGGTTTTTGACACTTTTTCGCTTCGACACGCCTTGAGATGTCCGAGGTGATTAGAAGGTCGGACGCGACTCCGAAATGTCAGACTGTCAGCTCCAACGAAAGGACCAATCGGAAGTTATCAAGACGGCGACGCGTGAAGGAAAAGCCAATGGGAAGAGACGAAAGGTGACGTCAGGCGGCACAGGTTTTTCGCTGCCGGAGAGATTTTTTTTAAGAGGAGACGAGCCGATGCGACTTGTCGCAGTTTTTTTTTTTTTTTTTTTAAATGCCTTTCTCCAGTTTTGTGGGACTCGAGGAGTCCCAGTTGTACCTCTTTACAATGGTTTATCTGTCGTCACCTGACCGCAGATTGTTTTTTTTTTAGGTTCGGCTAGAACCTGGAACTTTCAGGTCCGTACCAGCTCACCTGAGCCGTATAAGCTGTACGTCGTGTCACAACCACTTCGAAATCCACACGCTACCCGAGGATCCAGTGACGTTACACCTTCTTTAGGTAAACACGGGTGCCACAATCCCGATGTACCCCAGCGATCTTCATACCTTTTTCTATTTCACTCTTCTAGTCTTCTACTTTCATCCTTTTTCTCCCTCGTTGCGGTTTCATTTTCAGAGGTGAGAATTTTTCTCATGATGCTATGTTCCGTTCTGAATATAGCCTCTCGCGGATTGTTTGCTTCCTACGTGTTTGCTGTGAGTGGAGACTCGTGTCCCCGGAAAGGGGGATCCTGGTAATTGAGAGAAACAACACATTACTTTGGCCCCCTGTTTCGGGTAAACTGGAGGTGCATAATAGCCCCCTCGCATCAACCGGTTGGTCGTCACCCCTTGTTGTCCTATTTAGGTTCAAGTGCGCTCTGTATTACCTAGACCCTGCGTTAAGGAGCTTTAAGGGGTAGGCCATTTAGGGATACTTGGTGTATAAACCCCGGCTAGCACTGGTGCAGTTTCTGCATCCGTAGTGGGTGGTGTCGTCGGGGCTGAATTTTATTTTTTTTAATCATGGTCCATGAAAAAACCTCTACACGACAAAGATGTCTGCGAAAAAGATATATACTGTGCTAACTGCAAAGGCAGTAATCCAGCATACTCTCGCAAGTTCCCGAAGTAGTTTTATGAGAAAGAAGTCCTAGACTTAAAGGTTAATAAAAAATGTTTCGTTTATACAGGCTAGGAAAATAGTTGAAGATCGATCCCCGAAAGTCGGCATATATGCTAGTGCTGCCACAAAATCTGTGATCATCCAAACCGATATCTTTTGGAAGTAAACTCTCACTACCAAGCTACCCTATTAGAACTGAGACAAAAATTATTTCTAAATTTAAATCAACTTCCAGACTACCCAAATCATATTCACCAAAAACTAGTCATTTTACACCGCATATTTCAAAAACTGGTCTTACTATGCCTTTGGCTTCCTCCTTAAATCCTAGGCTGAAAAAAATTGCAAAGCAGACTAAATATTTAGGGGGCTCTCGAAAACAAAGATTCCTTATTTTAAAAAATCTGGAGAATCTCCGGAGATTTGCTATGTCTGAACTGGAGCATAGACTTTATGCTTCAGATGAGGACGTCGGCATGAAGTCACCACCTGCGCCCTCTGGGCTTGAACTCTGTATCTCTTCCCATCCGGGGTGGCTTCCTTTATCTCATGGAATTGCTGTGGACTGTAAATGGGTCGATGTCAAATCCCTCATCTGGGATTTCAATCTTGTCTGCTTCAGGAGACCTACCTAAAGTCTGCTGATAATTTTAAAATTTAATGTTACACTTGTGTTCGGAAGGATAATGGCAGCTGTGGTAGAGTGTCTGTCGGTGTTTTTTCTTCATTTCAAAAGATTCTGTCCACTGTTATTTATCTTCAGACTTGTCTACAAGACATTTGCTATACGCTCACATACCCTGCGACTTATCACTATTTGTAATATTTATATCCTACCTTCCATTTCTGTTGACCAGGATGAACTTGATGATTTACTGTAACAACTTCCCGAACCTTACATTTTACTTGGCTATTTTACTGGTCACAGTCCAATATGGAATAGTGAAGATATCAACTGCCTGGGTGAACAAATAGAACAATTTATTACAAATGCCAATCTGACTTCAAAATAATGAGGAGAGTAAATATTTTCACGAATCCAGGGGGACCTTTCATCGTCTGGACCTCGCCCTCTGCACACCTTCACTTTTCCCACACTTCAATTTCTTTCTGAGCTGTTCCACAGGGATCACTATCCGATTTTTGTTTTGTCCTCTGACAACGAAAAATGCATCTTTAAGCCGTCATACTATATCTAAGGCATAGCTGATTAGTTAAAATTTAAGTCTTAGGCTGTCATTATTTCAAACATTGTCGAAGGTAACATTAATGATGCCGTTGATATCGTCACCCGTGTCATTGTGACAGCAGCCGACTCAACTATTCCTAAAAGTTCCCCCTTTCTTTACCGTCATCGGAAATCGTGGTGGAATGAGGAGTGCCATGTTTTCATTAGGGAGCAGCGAAAAGCTTGGAATACCTTTCGGCAATCTCCCTCAAGCTAAAACCTAATTGTTTTAAAGCGGACACGTGGCGCTGCTAGAAAGATTCGTAGACATAGTCAAAAAGAGTCTTAGATACAGTACGTATCTATTATTAATAGATCTGATAGTCGTCAGCTATGTACCTGTGTTAAAAGATCAATAAAAATTTGACCTGAACGTTGTATAGCTTGCATCAAACAAAATGGTCAGCTACTCGCAACACCGGCAGAGGTCACTGACGCCATCGGTCATTATTTTGCTGCAATGTCACATTACATTATTTGGAACCTTTTCTCAGCTATAAACATTAAGCAGAAGCACACAACTTGGAACAATCAAATGGGGTATAACAGCCATTTTACAATACACGAGTTGCTTCGGTGTCTCCAAAAGAGTCGTAACACTTTGCCAGGACCTGAAGGGATAACCTACGCCTTGTCCCACCTTTCTATAGAGTCATTAAAACATCTTCTGTTTACATAATCGAATGTGGCTGGAACACATTTTCCCTGCTGCTTGGAGCTATGCTATTGTTGTTCTCTTTCCGAAACGTGGGAAAGATGAAATAAATCCCCGGCATAATCGTCCCATTGCTCTCGTAAGTTTCTTAAGCATGCTCCTTGAAAAAATGGTGAATACCCGACTAGTGCTCTTTCTTGAGACGAAAAGCTATATATCACCAAGAAACGGCTTCCGGCGGGGAAGGTCAACGATGAACAATCTTATTTCTTTCGGGACACAAATAAGGAATGCTTTCTTGTGACAGAAACATCTACTTTCTGCGTTCCTTGACATCGAGGAAGCTTACAATTGGACCTGGAGGTACGGCATCTTAAAAGATTTATATAACTTGCACCTCATTGGGAATCTGCCCATTTTTATAAAGAATTTCTCGTTTGTCCGGCATTTCAACGTTTGCACTGGGGGTACACTTTTTGTACCTACACTCAAGATGATGGCGTACCTCAAAGAAGTGTGCTAAGTTTGACTTTGTTCTATATTAAGATAAATAATATCCTGCGGCAAAATTCTCCTGTCGTACATGGGTATCTGTGTGTGGATAACTTATAAATTTCTTGCTCAAACAGTGGCATGGCCTTTATTATCAAACAGATTTAGACTGCGATTATTCGCATGTCATCCTGGAATGAGAAAAATAGTTTTACCTTCTCGTCAAATAAATCATGCTGTATTCACTTTTGAAGCTCACGTCGTCTCCACGCCGAACCATGGCGGAATGGTATAGCGCTGCTCTTCGGAAACGAAGTTTGAGGGTTGGAATCCCGCTGTAGGCATGGATGTTCGTAGCTGTTAGTAATCGAATTTAAGAAATAGGTCCAGGTCTCATTAAACTCGACTATAGCTGTCCCGTTTATGGCTCTGCTCTCCGCTCAGTTCTACGGTATATAGACTTGCACCATACTGGAATGCAGATCTGTTCCGGTGCTTTCCGGACATCACCTTTTAAAAGCCAATACATATACTGAAAAGAACAATGTTTGAATTCTAAACGTGACAGGCTGTCAACAATATTATACTACCCCATTTTGGGCCATCCCTACCATCCACTCAGAGGTCACCTTTTAGCCACTACGTTCGATAATTGGTATCAGCATCGTGCATACCTCTGTTTGGTCTGCGTACTCTTCATTTGCTATAGCTGAGGAATTTTGCCAAATTGGCATTTGAAACCCAACAACTTTTCAATTGTCCGACCTGGCAACATTATCGGATATCTTATATTCATCCCTGTCCATGCTTCTAAAAAAGCGAGACCAATGATATTGTATATCAACGGCTCTTTATGCCAACATAGCTAAATATTCTGCGTACGACCTTTTTCACTGCCGGTTCTAGGGCTGAGGATTATGTTGGTTGCAGCTTCTTATGTAAATCCGTTACACAATGTTGGAGATTACCTCAGCAGTGCTTCACTTTTACAGTTGAATGTAAAGCTGTGTTCCAAGCTTTAAAGCACAACTCACACAGGAAGAATCGGCACTTTATAATATGCATCGACCCAATCAGTGTATTAGATTCTTTGAACTCCGATGAGACAATAGACTTCGGATTATTGATGCTGCGCAGAAGATGGATACCTCTCTCCATATACGTGTTTTTACAGTTTTATTCTGCTGGGTGCCAGCGCATGTGGGGATACCAGGGAATGAGGTTGCGGATGAAGCTGCGAAATATGCTATTACCTTAAAGCCTATGAAAATCCACCTTTCAGACTTGATGTGAAATTAAACGCCAGTTTCATATTATGTGGAAAAATGAGTGGGATATGAATGTCAGGAATAATCTTCACAACATTACTGTGGACATTCGCTTTTTCTCGGATGTTGTTAGTCGTAAGCATGACGTCTTACTCTCTTGCGTATGGAACACACTCGTATCACTCCCAGTTACCTTCTTTTAAACGAAACCAATCCCCGATGTACTTTTTGTCAGTCATTATTATCTATTTTACATATACTTACCTCTTGCAGCAGCTTACAGTCTGTGTACTAACCATTTTTTTGGTATACGGTACCCTAGTAGGATTTACTGGATGAACCTCCAAATCCCTCTATTTTCTACATTTTACGGGCTTGTTTTGGTAAATTTAATCCGTTTTTTTATAACTTGTTTACCACCTTTTTTTTAAATCCCTAATTTTATATTTTGTGCCTTATTGCTTTTAGTATTTACCTTCTAATTTTTCATCATTGTACCTATTTTTACCTTTTGCTGTTTTTAGTACTTTCTGTGTCCATTTTAGGTCCCTTTCATCTGTTAAGTCTTGTTGTATTTACTTCAAAAAACGTCGGTTAATACAACCTAGTGCTTGGCGATTATGTCCTAAAAAGGACCTTGCGCCATTAAACTTAAACCAATCAATCGTATTAATGACACACTTGACGGAGAAATATTGGATTTTAAGGCCAAGAAAACTATTCGGACAGTTCTTGAATGATGTGTACGTATTACGAGATTCAGTGTTCGAAAAATGAAGATAGTACCAGTAGTTCTACCTCATGAACCAGTACTTCGTACTAAATATGGAAGAAAAGTGCCTGTACCAGATATTGTCCTGTGATTAAAAATTTTAACGTTTTAGCATTAGATTTTAATTATTAATTTTGAGTTTTTTAATACTTGATATGTATTTATTGACTTATCGAATATTATTAAAGTTCGGGAATTGTTATTAAGTTTACTTTAAAAAATTCCAGGTCTGAGGATATCAGAAATATAGTCTCTAATTTTATAGATATTTCAATAGTTTTATACAGATTTTACATTTCTTTTTTTTTTTCGCCAATTAGCAACAGTGTGCAGTATGAAAATGTGTTGTATGTATATTCCACTCACTGTATGCCTGTGTTATGCAGTGTGATCGTCTAGTGAAGCAAATAAATGTGTTTTTTTAGTAATGATAATAAATGAGTTTTTTTCGCATTTTCATTTCAGTTTTGGGTTCAACCTTACTTGACTATGCATAATACTGGGTATATATTGGAGAGCTGTAACTCAGGAAATCAAAGTGGACTGTATGAAAAAATTAATACTAAAATTCAATTCCATGAGAGAACCTTTATTAGGACAACCCCACACACACCACCATGTACGTTACAGGTTCACATTAGTACTGGTCTTTCTCCCGAGTCATGACCCTCAAGAGCGACCTTGTCGACCTTGACTGGGGGTTACGAGACAAAATAAAAAGTGAGAAGGGACAGTGGCTAAGAAGGAAGAAATCCGCTGAAATGAAACTCAGGAATTACGACAAAACATATATTATGGTTTGAATCTAAAGGGTTAAAGATCTCGCATTTGGATAGAACCAGAGTTCATGGATTCGAGTTCTTCTGTAGGCACGGGTGTTAGTAGCCATTCGATTTAAGTACTTGAGTATTGCAAAATATTGATCCAAACTAAACCCATTTGTAAGACTGTTATATTCATTTCATTGTCGAAACAATATCCAAACTTGTTTCTTTTTTTGTACATTTTATTTCTGATAATCGCAAATCTAACTCTAAACCCACCAAATCGATCAAATGAACGGCTTTTGAGATTTTAAAATCATTTAATTCTAGATCTTTTCTAGAATTTTTCTGGAATTTACTGCAAGACATTTTCTATAATATAGAGCTACTTCATTTTTCGATATCATCTCTTCTTTCCCTTTTCCTGATAATCATATTTACTCTACTGTTATCTATCTTGAGTGGTCTTTGGACAGCTGGAAATGCAATATATATGAAATTTTATAAACTTTTATGCATTGATATCTCAAACTTACTACTAATTTTAATTTTTCCAAGAAAATGTCACCCGATTGTGTTTAGGAACATGACATGTGCTTATGTATAGTTTGATTTCTGCTGAGTACAGAACTGCTGGTAACCCACGAGGTAAAATAAGAATCATTCCAATTCAAGCACTGGCTTTGTACAAACATTTGAGACAGGATCAGTTCTGTTTGTGATATAAAATAGTCTACAAACTTTAGGAAATAAATGAAAATACCAAGTACTCATTTTTGTATTTTATATTTGGGTGGATTATTCAAACAAATTCAAACTATATATATATATATATATATATATATATATATATATATATATATATATATATATATATATATATATATATATATATATATATATATATATATATATATTAATGCAAAGGAGATTTTTGTCATAATATAAGTGAGTTATGCTGAAATAAATGCAGGAAATTCTGAAAATGAGGATGGTATGTATAATCTACTTGGCACTGACTGTGAGCTATTGGACAAGGATAATGGTTGGTTGCTTTGGTTTACTATTTTTGCTCACGAGGGCTAATGAGACCAGGACCTGCTGCTTAAAGCCGATTCCGAACGACTACGAACAAACATTCCTGTAATGGGACTCGAACCGTGAACTTTGGTACCGAAGAGGCCATCGTTCGGCGATACGGATAATGAGGAAGAGAACATTATGAACACACGTAGGAGACGAAAAAGAATAAAATTGTACTTTAATTTTGGCCGAACGATGGTCGAAGGGTTATGGCGTTGACCTTCAGTACCAGAGTTCGTAAGTTTGAATTCCTCTGTGGCATGGATGTTTGTAGCCGTTCGGAATCGGCTTTAAGCAGTAGGTCCTGGTGTCATTAGCCCTCGTATTTAAAAAAAAGTAGACAGTAGCGGTCTAAATCAAATCAATCCCTAGTTTTGTTGAGGATGATCAGAATATTGTAACTTCAATTAATGGAATTATTTGGGAAAAAATTCAACAAGGTCCTAGATCCGGAAGATCTCCGCTTCATGTTTTTTTTTTTTTCAAAGTATCAGGGCTAAAGGAATATACAATATTATGAAGGACAAAGTAAGGAGTGAATTTTTGTTGATACATTATGAATCGTATAAAAATGTGCACAGATTCGGAAGCACATAGTCTTAGGATCCAAATGGAGTCTGATCTAGACAGATTTTACAGACGTCATTTGACCACCATTGGTAGAAATAATAGGAAAAATGTCGATAGATTTATTGTTAACACAAATCAAATCGGTCGTAGCCAACGTCATATCGATCCAAGAAAAACAACTTCGAAATGCATGTAAGGTACGTCGCCACTAACATCAATTCTCGAATAATTTCTCTTTACCCACCAATTATATACAGCTAACTCTTATTTTAATAATTTTCTGCATTCGCACAAAACAAATATATAGAAACCAGAATACGGAAGTTTCTTATATACTATTGAGTTATAGAAATAGCTGCATAATCCTTGCATGAGTTCATTTTTCACCCCATTCCGGCGCACCACTCTCCCGAACAGCTGGGTTATATTCCATATAACTCTCCAGTATATCCTGCGATTTGTTTGTCCTTGTCTTTCTACTTATTTTGTTAAAAATAATAATGTTTGAAAAATTTAAATTCTTACTTCTAAATACGCCGTTTGTAAAGTGACAAATATATTATAACTTCAATACAATATATTATAACTATTATAACTTCCAGTCCTAACACCGGAAAATGTATGAACGTTACCTAAAATTAGTATCATAGTCATTTTTTAAAGTTGTCCAATCATCCGGATTTTTCATTAATGGGATCAGTTTCTCCGGAATTTCAGATAATCAGCGCTAGTATTTTAATTTGATTTTTTGTTTATGAATTTTTGTATGGGAATTCTGTTTATGAATCTGTTAGTTTTAGCTAGAAATATGAATTCAGAAATGTGCAATCAGAGTTAAGAAGTGTTTAAAATATCATTAAAGATAATCTGTCTAGTAGATTTTACATAATTCTTGCACAGGTTCTTTTTTTCGCTCCTACCTCTCCGTCCATCCTGCGCGGCCCAATTATTACTTCGTGCTCCTATATCATGTAACTCTCTTTTCCATTGTTCCAACTATTACAGCCCTTGTCTTTTTTACTAATATTGTAGAAAAAATAATTAATTTCAAGAATTAAGTTCTTCGTTTGTAATATGCTAAATTGTGCAGTATAATGTAAGTTAGTTGCAACGAAGTATCCTTTCCATAGAAATTTTCTATGAAAAATTATGATTTGGCTACAAACATAAAATGGCGAGAACAATTCTTCCTTTTTTTCACACCAATGAACAACCATGTGTTTGGCGAAATTTTTAATATGAGTTGTATATGTATAAATTTTTTCGTCTTATATTGTCATATCACGTGACAGCAATTGCAGAAAAGGTATAGGGATAGCGTTCACTTCTCGGTATTAAGGAATACTCTACAAAATGAATTTATTCTATGATTGACCAAATGTATCAAATTTTTAAAAGATTGAACTCTCTCCTTGATATATATAAATAAGCAAAAATATATATCTTTATTAGCTCATGACTTTATCTCCATCTATTCCTTCTTAAAAGTTTCTAATTACCACGAAAATTTTGGTGAACACAGTAAAATATGAAATTAACACTAAATATAACGTAACTGAATGCTGTCGTACATTAATTACCAACTTTTATATCTCTAGTCATATTACGGGATAGGATGGAGAGCAAAGGATTTAATATTGACATTATTTATTTGGCTGTAAATATGTATACTGTCCGAAATTTGACGAATATATAGCAAACCATGTGGTTATGTGTAAGAAAGAAACGCACTAACAAACAAACCTCTTAATTTATGAAGATATATAAATTAAACGCTAGATATTTATTAGCTCGTGAAATAGATTCCCTGGAATTTAGACTTTAAAAAATAATTTATTGTTAATAACGGTGATAAAATTATTGTTGTAATAAAAGATAATCGATGATTAAATTTAAAATTAGCACATATGCACCTAATCTATTATATAAGCCAGATATAAAAGAAAATTAATTGCAAATTAGCTAAATTCAGAGATAAAACGGATATAAATCATGCAGACGATATTTAAATAATATAAAATAAGAAATGAATAAATGGATGGTTAAAGGAATGACGACATAATGCCAGAAATAATGCTATTGTCACATACTTATTATGTGACTAACATATAGCTCGTCATATGACGGGAACAGTAAACTTTTTAATTTTCCAGAATTGTAAAGTACTCTATGAGGCAGTTAAAAAAATGGTTTGTTTTTTGGCTGAGAATTATCTTGCAACAAAAAATAATAGCTGATTAAATTTAAAACTATCAAATATGTATCTAATCTATTATTTAAGACAAATGTAAAAGAAAATTATTTACGTAATATCTAAGTACAGTGATAAAATGTATGAAAATAATGCAGATGATATTTGAATAATTTAAAATAAGAAATGATTAAATGAGATGGTTAAAGGAATGACGTCATAATGCTAAAAAAATGTTATTTTTACCTATTTATTATGTGATAAATTGATAAATTTAATCGCCTACTCTTAACCGGGGAAAATAGGGCTTGAAATAATGTCATTTAACGATCGAAAAGGGGGAAGGGGTAGATTTCGAACGTTTTAAAGACGACAGTACTTTTTGCTGTGATTTGAAGCATTTTTATATCAATATATTTCAGAATGGGATCTAACTTTTTAGGAGAAAATAAACGTTACTCGCTGTGAATTACGCTAACCCTAACTCATCAAGAATCCAATATGGATGCCTCTATCCATTCCAGATCCAACTGCTTCAAAAATTTGAGGACAGACAGACAGATAGCTTAGGCCATTTCGAACTTTGGAAAGTTGATAGTACTTTTCGCAGTGATATGAGCATATGTATACCAATTTATTTTAGAATCGGACCGATAGTTTAGAAAGAGATGTAGAACATGCATACATACATACAATGACTTATTTATTAGAAGATTTTATTCAGACTTTTTTCTGTAAAATATGTTTATATAGATATTTTCGCAGGAACAATGTCTGGAGATTTCAAAGTTTTAATTTTTAAACATTTTAAAACTTAAGCCAATTTTAATAGAACTATCGAACCGATTGCTATTATTAACATTCATTTTTGAATAAAATCCCTTTTTAAATTTGTCGACTGTATTTGTTGAAAAGATGGCTGCAAGATTTTGAATATGTAACGTAAACAATCTCTTTTGTCATCTGTTGACTAAAGAATTGATAATCTTTTGCAGGACCGGCCCTAGGTAATAGACAAACTTTAGGAACGGCTAAACCGCCTCAGCAAGATCTTAAAATCGGGTTAACATAGTTCTTCAATTATTGTGGGTTTTCAAACTTAATTTTTTTATTTCCAGAGGTGACATTTTTGGGATATCTCTAAATGGAACTGAACAGAATCATCTTTCGTTACGGAGAAAGTATTTTATGAATTTTTGCTTGTTTTTTAAAATTTCAAATTCAAAGACGTAATGCCTGTATAAAGTTTCAGAGACTTCATTTGAACCAAATTTGAGAGTCCTCTATTTGAAGTCGTGATAAAAATCATTCGGAGATAAGCGACCTTCAACTTCTGTCGACTTAAGATTTAAAAAAAGAGTAATATCTGTTTGCGTAATCATCGTACAAACATGCGATTTGCTTCATTGAACTTGAAAACATCGTAAGGGTATTTTACGTTTACCGTAAGAGTATTTTGTCTTTTTTACAGGAGAATTTTGCATTGTAGAACCCTCCAAGGCTGTAGGAAGGGATTTTAGGATCTAGTGCGACTAGTTTGCAAACTTGTCCTGCAAAGACAAAACATACATTTACTGATCAAGATTTTGTTTCATACGTGTATATACAAAGAATTTAATTTAACAAATCATTTAAGGGCCAGTTAAGCACATACATATTCGTTAAAAATAGCTTGTTCCAAGTGATTTAATTGTTGGGAGGAATAGAAGAAATAGACCAAAATTGAAACAGATCGTTATTGTTTATTTATTCGGAAAAAACAGTTAAGCGATATAAAATGAAAAAAAAAATTGTTTTAGACATTTCTTGTCATGAACTATAAGTGAGTTTTTGATATCTAACTCAAACTTTACATATTGTAGATCTATTTTTATACGGAAGCTGAAATCTAAAAACGCTTATATGAAAAATAAATCCTAAAAACTCGAAGGATTCACCACTTGACGGTTAATAGGGACAAATGTAATGAAACTGCCATTGAAAGTCCTATAACGTCCTAGCTCTGAAATAGTAAATATTTTTAAAGCGGTCGCATGGTGTGACTTTATGATGATTACGACATCAGAGAAAACTCTTTTGAAAATTATGGAGTTTTATTTCTATGTACACATCTGTACATCTAGGGCATCTGTAAATCCTCGCCCCTGTCGGCTCCTCTCCCAAAGAATCTCTGCTCACCTTGAATTCAATTGCAGTCCTCTCTGACTTTTCAGGGGAGAAGAGTCACGGAGAGGAAATCAAAAACCATAAATTTGTACCATACTTCTGTTAAAAATCTAGGACATAAAGACATAATTTTTTTAAAAATCGAGAGGTTTAGTCCGGTGATAGATTTTTCAAACTTTTTTCAGATTTTCCATGTTGAAAGGATTTTCGGGTAATTTCATTTTTATTCGCAAATAATTTTAATGACTACAAAGCCATTAAAATTTTTCTTGTTTGATCCCTAAGGATCGTTTTCGTATACCTCTGGGGCTGCATTCAGAGGATTGTAGGTGTCTTCCCCATCCAATTTCCTGCATATATTAGTATGACAAGCTACTACGATTTGTCGATAACTCATACCGTCTGAGAGAAATTTCTCTGAGACTATTTCTTGCTTATTTCTCGCCAAATAGCACAAATCTAATTTATGCCTAAATTCTATGATAAATGCTATGCTAAGAGTTTGATAGCGTGTAATCCTCTGCCAATTCACGTGCATTTGTAACTCTTGGATAAGGTCTTCGGACAACTTCTGAAAGATGGACACGGTCTTCCAGTTTAACCGACATCGAGCGACACGCAGGAAATCCTCCGTGAGCTCTTGAAACTGGGAAACGCTGTTCCAGTGAAGTTTGTCCATGGGATTCTCGAGAAAGAGTTGGGACATCTTTTGATGTTTAGCTTGCTCCCAAATCCAATCGTCCCACTCTTCAGCATGTTTTCCATGAAAGGTTCCGATAGAGTTTGGTATTTGCAAATACAGTACCAGTCGCCTGCATTGGCGAATTTTTCTATGAAAGGTTCGCAAAACAACCTCATACGACTTTATCTTTAAAAAGTTCGATAGCATATTCCAACATAGGTGTTTTAGACGCGTCTATCCAATTTACATCAGCCATTTATTATGACATAGGAAAAAAGTTTAAATGTGTGATTTTCAAGACGATCTGATATTCGGTTTTACCTGTAATAATTTAGGCTTTAAGAGGAATCGAAGTTCATCACCCCTATTTCCTTCAGTTTAATATGGAAAATGACATTGAGACCTGTAACAATAAGTTACATTCAGTCACCCCGTGGGTCTTCGGGGACATGCCGGGGCAGGACCGGTTTGAATGCAGAGCTACTTCGGACTTCTCCCAGCCAATAGAGGTGTCCGTTTGGGGAATTTTGACTCCCTCCCCCCGCCGTTCTAGTGTGGCTATTAAGGTATGTGTAAAAAAAAGGTGTGTCTCCCACGTGCATACTTACGGTGATACATATGAAATTAACTACTTTCTCCCCTTCCTCAAATTTTCCAGCTGCAAGGATATAATATACTCTGTCCTCGAATGATTGTAACGTTTGTCGGGTTTCCGCAATGAGCTCTTTCACCTTATCGAGTTCTTGATTCACAACATCTGTTTTCACCAACTGATCGACTTTTCGGGTCATATCTTCCATGCGCTCGTCAATATACTTCTTGTTCACCGCATTCTTGGGCTCGGTAGATCTCCCACGTTTGTTTTTATAATACCATTTTCATTAGAGGACTTTTTGTATTGACAAGTTATGCAGTGTTTCATGACGAATTCTTTCGTCGTGACTTCCGCATCGTCTTCATACTTTTACAGTTCTCCAAGATCTTTTGTTCCATATCGTAGTGACTGTCGTTCGTCAACTTGAATCCGACTAGCGGAGGACCGCGAGGGCGGAGGCCACTTCGTCGTAATAAAGTTCCTAATAGTACGTAATAAGTTCTTAAGGGAAACCAAGGCATCTTATTTATTATATACAAGAATTTCGACGATCATGTGAGGAGTCATTTCGACTTTATCTTCTTTCGAGTCGATATCGATCTCCAGCTGATCCCCTTTGTCACACGATCCGAACAGCGGGAGTGTCCCGTAGTTAAGGCGATGCACTTCAAATGCCATATGATGACGCCATATGACGATCACCCAGACCTACGTTAAATTTTATGATGGGGGAAGGATGGGTGTGGAGCGTGCTGTAGGAAAGGGTTAGTTTAAAGGAGTGAATACTCTGCTGAAATTTCAGTTAGGAATCTAACAAATTGCCTGTGATGATTCCGAAAAGCACCTTTTGAAAGTGGTTTCTATCTTCTATCTCGAAGGGGGAAGAGGTGGCATAGGTATATGTGTTGATGGTATGCCATCGCGCGGTCTTATACCCCGTTCTTTAACACCAAAGCGTTGTTTTCGAGATACTGTTTCGTCACGACGTTTCTCGGATTGACGGGATCCGAGGCTCTTGCCTTTCGCGTCGATGGGTTTCTTGTGTTGAAATCGCACGTAGTGCGATTCCAGCACTTTGTGGAATTCTTGCAACTTTCTATCCACGTCGCTCTGACGGAGATCCTCGATTCACTCTCCATTCTCCCGCAGTACTTGCAAAACGTACGCTTTCGTTGTGACGTCCGCATCGTCCTTTGGAGATTCGCAGTTTTTCGGGATTTTATTATCCATATCGTAATGACCGTCTTTCGTCAGCTTAAATCCGACTCCTGGAGGACCATGAGGGCCTGATACTAAATCGTCGTAATAGGTTCCGGAGGGATACCAAGTCATTTATTTAATGGGAATATTCCAATTAAAATATTTTTTGCAGTGTTTATAGTGTCAGAGTTTTGAGCTGTATGATTCACTTTTCGGTCATGTTAATTTGGCAAAGCTTCCTTTCCAGTAATACGAAGTAGTTTTTAGCTGGAGCCCTTTGAAGTCTCCAGTGGAACTCCATCATCAAATTATCGAGTTCGGTATAAGATTCGTGAGAGGAGAGATCGAAGCAGATGATGGAGTACAGTTTCAAAAACGTTTCGTAACTGATCAGGCATCCGGTTTTGTCGGAATGGTTATTTCGATCGGCTTGAAGCAAGGCCGCATACAACCTCAAATAGTCTTTTTTCACGAAATCCATCGTGTATTGACGACGGGAAGTCTCGTGTTTTTCAACATCAACCAGCATTCCGTCATGTCTAGATGGTCGAAGATCATGTTGTGTTCGTAGCTTTCGTTCCTCTCGTCAGACTGAGGGACGACGTACAGACTGAGAATTTCGTCGGAAGTGACTGGAATGGAGCACGATCCGGAAGCGTTTTCGAGAATGACTTGACAATTCTCGGTTGACACCAGGCGATATCGAGAGGTCGGCTGGAATGTAAAAACTCGTCGAACCTCTTTTTGATGGAAGGAGAGAATTTCACGTAGGGTAGCCACAAAGATATTTTCTTGACGAGCACTTTATAATCGGAGTTTTGAACATCGGTGTAAAGCATATCGAAGGAGGGTGTCTATGAGATTCCATTTTCACTTCGAATCCCGTAAGGACTTTCTTGAAGTCGTTCAAGAACCCAAAGATGTATTTCAAAGGAATCCAAATGTAGACGGACTGGCTGTTTTCAGTCATCACCCATCTCTTTTCGAATCCTCTGTTTTGCTTGTCGTTCTGCTTCACGCCCGTTATGACGTTTTGTCCTTACACAACTATAGTCTGAAGGGTGAAGGTGGTTTCGATAGGCAGAATCGACGTCGTCGGGGGAGAAGAGAAACATGGTAGACTCCGAGGTGGCGTAATACGGGGTAAAATTTACCAACGCCATAACCTGCGTGAGGAGAGACGAATAATCAATGTCGGTATCCATTTTGGTGATGCCGATAAAGTGCTGGTTCGGAGCAAATCCCCTCCGAGAGAAAGGAAGCGAGAGTGAAGTTCTCTTCTCCTACCGGATCATTGTTCGCCTTGACTAATTTCAGTTGTTGGCTGACATATCCTCCGGAATAGAGGATTCTGGCGTTGGTGTCCGCGAAGTGGAAGTGGTAGGTCGCATGTTCGTCTTGAAAGGTGGTATTCCGACTTTCCAGAATTTTTGAAACTTCCCAGATCGCCGTCGGTAACTGCTTTCGGGTTAGTGTAATTCCACATTCTTTATTAATAATATTTATTAATATTTTTTTAGTCCTCTACCGCTCTGTTTCCTTGGTACGTGGCTGAAGATTTTTCAATCAGTTTTTTATTATTTTTTGATAAACCTTTCCCGACGATCTCTCTCGTCGTATCTCTCTTGGAGTCCCTTCTATGACGTTCGAGGTGATTGTTGTGATACATATTTATTTAGAACGTGATATATCTTTTGGAGATAATCCTCCTCTTCGGATTTCACCAGCATTCGATACAACCACCCGTTCAGATCGATTAAATTTCCGTTTTGAACGGTAACGTGCATTCGGATTCGCTGGATAATATCCTCTTTCACTTTATATAACAAAGGTTCTTTCATTTCCTTCGAAATGAGGCTTCCGAGAGGATTCTGGGGAGTGAACGAATAGAGAATCTCGGAAGAAAACTTACAGAGATAAGCTCCCTCGATAGCGTCGCAATGGATATGGACGTTGTCTACACCCTTGGAGATGTTGGCAACGGATTTAGCCTCTTCTTCAAGTTTATTGTGAATCCGTGGTTTGAATCCCAGAATTTCGAAGAGTCTGCTAGGCTTGAAATCCACTTTGACGGGTGAAATTAATACCGAATTTAACGAGAGGATCGTTCATTCCGAAATAATTGGCGAAGTAATTGTTGAGTTCCCTCGACATGTATTTACCGTCAGGAATGGTAACGAGAGTCCATTTATTCCCGTCGAAATAACTGAAACGGTTGTTGTCTTTCCCGATGTTTTTCCAGGACACCCACATCGAAAAAGACTGGAGAGCTATTCGATTTAAGTTAAAGGGAATTTCAAACTCCGTAGTGAAGTCTTCTGACTTCGGAGAGCTTGCTGGGTCGAGTATCAATAACGTTGTCATTTATTTTATAACTAGAAGTTATAAAAAGTCTTTTAGCGTCCTAAGACTTATTTCTCGTTCAGATCACTGGGTTCTTGGGTGAATTCATAGAGGAAAACCGCGGGATATTTACCCCGATTCCTCTAAATAATGTAAGTCACGCAGTAGTAGGCGCATCGAGTGGAAGTCGGTTTCTGGAGAAAACTGTCGTTGTAAACGATGGGTTTACCGGAGGTCTTCAGGTACTGTAGGGTACGTTTTGGGATGAACGAGTCTTTAATCTTCCTTCCTTCTAATTCGTATTCTCCGAAAGGATCAAAATACTCGACTCAAAAATACTATATTATATACTATATGTTACTATAAGTTGAAGACCCCGTTTTCGAACTTTCTGATCTGTTTCGGAAGTAGGTGTACGGGAAACACTCCCCGGAACCCCTTTTCTATGACCGTGTTGGATATTTCCAGGTCTGAAGGATGCCCTTTCCACACTTTTTTATGCCTCTCCCTTCCCAGTTCTGAAAGATGCCTTCGCCTTTCTTTTTGGGGAGGATTTTATCTATAATTTCGTCTAGAGCCTTTGTAAGAAGCTGTTTAAAAAGCGGATGACGAGTGATATACGTCAGTATATCTTCGCCAGTGATTTTGTCCAAAATTTTCTTCTTCCCCCACCCGGCAGTTCCTGGAAGAGCTCCCGTGGCCAAGGTGGCGAGAAACGGAAAAAAACCTCCGATTTTTTCATCTGAGTTTTGCTGATGGTGATTCTCTTTCCTTTGTTGATATGACCGATTTGCGTCTTCGTCAAATACATGTCGTTGTTGTGAGGTAATGTGGTATCGATCCGCAACGAAACCAACTCTCCTTTCTTGATGGCTGCCCTTAGCTTATCGATTTGACCCTCGCTTAAAAGTGTTTAGAACAGATATTTATTATAATACGTTTTTATGTCTTCGCTAATCATGTCTCCCTTTTTCAGACAATAGTCCAGCACTTTGACGATCTGGTTGTGTAATTTCTTGCTGGGTTTACCGTAGCATAATTTTTTCGTGAGGTCTTTGAGATGCTCCAACGGATTCATTCGATCACCGATAAAGTTGTTTCCAACCTTCAAAGCCTTGAGGGCTCTAATGTATTGTCTTAACATTTTCATCTTGGCATCATACGAGTCGATTTGGCTTTGCAATCGAACCTTCTCGCGTTCATCAGCATTTCTGAAAGCTTTTGATTTAGGTCCTTTTTCGGCTCCGAATCGCTTATTTTGTTAGTTGGCGCGGTTGATGATCCTATCCAATTCATGGTCGGCTTTGTTCATGAGTTTTGACGGCATCTGAAACCCAAGACATTTTATAAAACGTTCGTGCAAGTCTTTATTTAAATTAATAGTGAGTACTGGTCCTTCCTGAAACATTTTCGTAACACACTCCACTTCTGGATACCGAGTAGATTCTAGAGGTGGAAGAAGCGATATGTCTTGGATGGCTTCTTGTATTCTTCGAAGATCTCCGTGATTCGTTTCCTCTTATTTCCGCATTTCTTCGATAATGGGTGTTAATGTGCGCCGAGCGGTCCGCGAACGTCCTATCTCCTATATCGTCGGTCAGTTGGGTATGACCTGCATGGGTCTCGCAAATGGAGCAGAAATGGGAGACGAAATGAATCAGCCGAAGGGAGAAGTGCAAAACTTAACAACGTTGATTTATTCAACAACAAAGAAAAACGTTTAAAAGAAACTATCGGTACAATCCTTGAGAGAGGAGCTCATTCTCAGCCACCTTCTCATTTTGCAAATCCACTCGGGAGTGTAACTCCCGTCTTTTCTTGTTCCAACAGGAAACCTCGGTTCCAGGGGAGATCGACCCCCCCCCCCTTTAACCTTCGCCCTTGAAGAAGTCGAGTCACACAAAAGCAATTTCTTAATTCTGTCGGCACGATGACAAACGGCAGATTTGACACTTCTAATAGTCCGTGTGTCAAAAGGACCATTACTGCCGTTTCCCAATTGTTCGGCGTTTTAAAATGTTCGGCGCCTTACAATAGACCAAAGGTTCACTTTAGCCGACACATTTTTCCTTTGATCCCCGACAGAGACGGACGCGATACTTACACGCCCGGCCTAAGTTTGAAATTTGCTGACAAAGGGCTAATTTCAAACCCTTAAGCGTCCAGCTCAGTGATGGGCTACCACCTGTTCCCCTTACCCATTGTTTCCATTGTTTGGGTGCAAGTGCCATTGAAACCTTTAGGTTATGGATCCTTGCTATGCTTAAATCAACACAGCACTTGGTAGGAAAAATAACCTTTTTACACATCGAATGGGTTTACCACCCCTTTTGAACCTAAATCACTGCATATAATCATTATTTAAGGAACACAAAAAAATATATACATGTACAACTTTACGGAGCTGGGAGACCTTACTTAAAACAGCGTAATCACTTGTTAGAACAATCATGCGATACATAGAAAACAATTTAAAATTGTTTTAGACACAAAATATATGCTCGACCAACAACAAAAAAAACTACCAATATTTGTATACTAGACATTAATTAAACTTTACAGAATCATCACATTGATAAAAAAATTACTGTCCATCATCTACTAACCGCGACATAGCCTCTGCGGCTAAGTGACTTGCCCCTGGCTTGTGAGTTATTGAGATATCCCACCTTTGTAAGGATAGCGCCCACCTCATCAATTTTGGTCTCTTCGGAGCCGTCTCGTTGAGGAATTTCAATGGATTGTGATCGGTAATTATCTCCACTCGACCCCCCAGGATCCACTTCTCAAATTTTGATAATGCAAATAAAATCCCCCACGCTTCTTTCTCGATTGTGGCCCAATTTTTTTGTGCGCCATTCAACTTTTGTGACACAAATGCAATGGGCCGAAAATCGCCTTTCGCGTCGCTTTGGGTTAAACATCCCCCTACCGCTATGTCTGACGCATCGGCATGAACTTGAAACGGTATAGACAGGTCGGGTGTTGACAGCTGGGTTGCGCTGCACAATGCTTCTTTTAAATACGAGAATGCTCTTTCTTCGTCTATTCCCCACTTTACTCTATTGGACACACTTTTCTTTGTGAGTTCTGTGAGCGGGGCTGCCAACATTGCATAATTTTTAATATACGTCCGATAAAACCCCATTAAACCTAATACCGATCTTACTTCTTTTTTTTGTTTTTGGACGTTGTAATCTTTTAATTGCGGCAATTTTTTCTTCACCTGGCCCATGCTTCCCCCCTCCAATTTTGTGGCCCAAATAACTTAATTGTTTTGCCGCGAATTTACACTTGCCTAGGTTGGCCGAGAACCCTAAATTATTTAACACCGTCAGAACTTTTTCCAGGTGTTCCAAGTGCTTTTCGAAATCGGGGAGAATATAATGATGTCGTCAATATAAGCTTAGGCGAAATTATCAAATTTACCGAGAATCCTGTTAATTTCCCTTTGAAATGTGCCAGATGCTCCGGCTAATCCGAAGGGCATCACTTTCCATTGGAATGTACCCACATGTGTAGTGAATGCCGTCAGTGGTTTACACTGATCCTCCATTCGGATCTGCCAATATCCCCGACGCAAATCTAGACTTGTGAGCCAGTCCGCCTTGCCCGCGGTGAGAATTAGCTCTTGAATATCCTTCATTGGGAAAGCTGGTACTTTGGTAACCGCGTTTAGCGCCCTATAGTCCACGCACATACGGGTCGATGCATCCTTTTTAGCGACGCAAACCACGGGGTGTGCTATATCCGCCTCCGATGTTTCAATCAACTTTAGGTCAAGTAGTTCCTGAATTTGACGCTCTACCTCCCCCCTATATGCCATCGGAATCCCATAACAGTGAGGCTTTCTTCTTGTCGCGCCAGGCACTAACTCGATTCCGTGTTTGCCAACCCCTGCCGGCTGAAAACTTCTAGTGAATAAACTCCCGAATTTATGCAATAATACCCTTAAATCGCGCCCTTGCGCCTCTGATACATCCGGAAGTGTTATGGTTTCTACCGTCTCATTTCCCGTTATTTCTTTGGTTTCGGGGACCGGAAGAACCTCTACTTCTCCAAACTCCTCCTCTCCTTCTAAAATAATATTAACTGCGCTCGCTCTTGTTATGAATTCCCTGATTTTGTTTTGATGAACGTGTCGAGTCGACCCATCCTCAAATTCGATTAGAAAGGAATGTGGTCTTAGCTGGTTAACAATCTTTACAGGTCCCTGCCACCGCGCATATAGTTTGTTAGTGGAATCCGGAATCAAAACCACAACCTGATCTCCCTTTTTAAATTCCTTATTGCTGGACCTTAGATTATATTGGTGTGCCATGCGCTCCTGTTGTACGTGTGCTGTTATTTTGGCCTGTTCGGCTGCCCGTTCCAATCGTGCCTTTAATTCTTTTAAATACTTCGGAATAGGCTGAGTGCAAAATTGAGCGCCCGCACTTTCTCCTGTCCACGTCGATTTTAGAATGTGTAAAGGCCCCTGCGCTGGCCTCCCATATAGCAATTGAAATGGCGATACCCCCGTCGTGGCATTCGGTATCTCGCGATACGCCCATAAAACATATGGCAACTGCACATGCCAATTCCGCCCCTCTTCCCTAATAACATGGTGTAACATTCCCTTAAGTGTTCGATTGAATCTTTCCACTAATCCATTAGACTGTGGATACATCGGCGTGGAAAACCGTGGGCTTGCTCCCAACCTCTTCTCAAATTCCGTAGTTAATTTTGAGTTAAAATTGGTTCCATTGTCTGACGCAATGACGTTTGGTATCCCGGTCCGGGAGAAAATACTTAAGAGTGCTTCGCATGTGCTCTTGGCATTTAAGTTTCCTAATGGAACTGCTTCCGCCCACCTCGTGTGCTGATCAACCATACATAATATATACTTATGACCCTTTGAACTTGGTGGATCAATTGGCCCTATTAAATCTATATTAACCACTTGAAATGGCAATTCCGGTCTAGTTACCGGCGTTATCGGCACCCTATCTCTTGTTTTTACGGGATTTTTGAGCTGGCACTGGACACACACACGCCTTACAATATTTTTCGACGTCAATCTTCATGGTTTCCCAATAAAAGGAATATCGCAGTCTTTCCAGCTTCTTCCTATATCCCATATGGCTACCAAAGACTGAATTGTGTGCCAACTCTAGTACTTCCTCGCGTCTCGATTTAGGTAATACTAATTGGGCTATTTTCTCTCCCAACACTTTGTCCGTATGATATAAAAATCTCGCTTTAGTAAAATAGCCTCCCTTTCCTAATTCCGCGAATTCCCAACACCTAGTGAGGTCTTCACAATTTTCTTGTTCTCTCAAAAACCGATCAGTGGCTGTCATGACCTCGCCTTGTGTTATCTTTCCTCCATTCTTTGACAGTGATGGATCATCACCCGTGGGGACCCCTTTTTCTCGTTCTATTATGCCGTCTCTCGTCCCCCCTTTCCGACCGTTCTCCTCGGTCTCTGCATCTCCTGTTCCCCTGACCAGTGAAACTTCAATAATCTCTTTCTCTTCACTGTTCGGTCCACTTCCCTTTGTTTCACCTTTTAACATATAAAATATTTCCGGAGGTAAGAGCATATCATCGTCCATTGATCGAGCTACCGCGCACATAACTTCAGTCGGAAAATGAATGTGCCGTTCCCCTTCGTACAATGCTAGGTTTGCTTTCACCAAAGGGCATTTAACTGGGGTTTCCGAATAACCCTTTCAAGAATATGTTGGGTAAACCTTCTGTATTTACCTCTCCCAACAGATCTTGCCTGACCACGGTTACCTCACTGCTCGAGTCCAGTAGAGCGTCGATTATTCTTCCGTTCACTCTCACTTTCACCCGTTTCAATTTTCCCCGAAAGGGTATTGTGTTGTCTCGTTGCAGCGAATTGACCCGAGCTATTACTACTCGCTCCGTATCTGTCTCCCCTTCCTCCTGCCTTTCTGTCATGGTATTTGGGCTAGTTAATCCCCTAGCTACGTTTACCCTGGTTGGCTTGTTGTTATTTGCGCGCCTATTATCCCTTCTTGCCCTCGGACAATCACGTTTAAAGTGCTCCTTATCACCGCACAAAAAACATCCAGCGTTCCTTTCCCTCTGAAAATCCCTTTTTGTTTCTGAGAACCCTCTGTTGTTCCCCTTCCCTTCTCCTATCGGCTCACTTCTCGGCGTGTTATTGTACTTCCGCCCTTTAGCCGCAAAGAATCTATCGCACTCTTGCGCCAACTGTTTCGGCTTGAACCATGTCTCCCCTTGACGTATCAAAATATGAGACGCCGCCTCTCCATCTAAAGTCGTCATCAATTTGTCAGACACGATTAGCTGATTAATGGTTTCGGCATCTCGTGCCCCCCTTAATTTACAATAATACTCCCACATCGATGTAAGGCGCGTCGCATATTGAGCAAAATTTTCCCCTGCATTTCTCTTTGCCTTTCTAAAATTATCTAGACATGTTTCTGGGGATGGTTCGAATTCCCTTAGCACCACCTCTTTTACCGACTCATAATTATTAAACTCGTCGCTTTCCATATTCGTGAATAGGTTTGCGGCCTTTTCTCCCAGCAAGCAGATTAAAATTCTTGCTTTTAGCTCCTGCTCAACTTTTTCGCAAGCAAATGCTTTTTCTAGGCTGTTGAAAAAGAAATTCCATCCCTCCGGTTTCGATGGAACTTTCACCGTTAATAGCCGAATCGTTTTAATTATTTCGTCTATTGACTTAACTCTATTAATAGTGCCTACCTCCTCCGAATATGACCTTTCGCTAGAGCTTCTCCTCCTTCTTTCGTCCTCATGCCGCATCAAATCCGATTTTATCCGTAAAGCCTCTAACTCATATGCTCGTTCCTTTTCTTTTTCCTCCCGCTCTAGTTTTTCTTTCTCTAAACGTTCCTCCAGAATTGATTCTAGCAAACCTCTTGCCGCATCCTCAGCATAATTTTCCCCCTGTACTATAAGATTTATTAGCTGTGTTTTGCTCATTTCTAGAGACATCTCAATCCCAAAATCACAAGCCAGCTGCCCCAAATCTGCCTTTTTCACCTTATACAAAAACGACATTTTGACCCTCAAAATATCCGTTAAATAAGCACCAAAGTATAAAACAAAATTCCCTAGAAACAGCTCCCAGCTTATTCCTAGCCTAGCAGCTACACACTAATATCTTTAGTTTACAGTGAATAAAATATATTTTATGCTAACCTGCAGATTAATAGCACTTAAACTTTACAGGAAAAAAGAAATAACATAGGGAAAAAATCATAACACATTATATCATAGAGCAATTGATACGATTTAGACAAAACTTAAATAAACCTGACTCCCGCGCGCACCTTTGCACCCAAAACAGCATTTACATGAAACCAGGTAAGGAAAACAAGTGCCAAAATATCACTTCCTACCTTGCCGGACGACATCAGCATCAATGGGCCTTCCAAAATCGCTCTTGTGTTGTCAACACTTGCTTCCAATTCGAACACTTGTAGACATCCCTCTAATTCGGATCAGCGTTCGGGTTCACAGGAACTGCTGCCTTGTAGCCTCCGCTGTACTCAGCATCGCCGTCCTTTCTTAGGTTCGCGCTGATTCGGGCTTGTTTCGGTCTCCTACTTCGGTGTCGCCTCCTCTTGCATCCAGTTGCTGTTCCGCACCCCGTCTGTCACCACTGTTAAGTGCGCGCCGAGCGGTCCGCGAACGTCCTATCTCCTATATCGTCGGTCAGTTGGGTATGACCTGCATGGGTCTCGCAAATGGAGCAGAAATGGGAGACGAAATGAATCAGCCGAAGGGAGAAGTGCAAAACTTTACAACGTTGATTTATTCAACAACAAAGAAAAACGATTAAAAGAAACTATCGGTACAATCCTTGAGAGAGGAGCTCATTCTCAGCCACCTTCTCATTTTGCAAATCCACTCGGGAGTGTCCCTCCCGTCTTTTCTTGTTCCAACAGGAAACCTCGGTTCCAGGGGAGATCGACCCCCCCCCCCTTTAACCTTCGCCCTTGAAGAAGTCGAGTCACACAAAAGCAATTTCTTCCTTCTGTCGGCACGATGACAAACGGCAGATTTGACATTTCTAATAGTCCGTGTGTCAAAAGGACCATTACTGCCGTTTCCCAATTGTTCGGCGTTTCAAAATGTTCGGCGCCTTACAATAGACCAAAGGTTCACTTTAGCCGACACATTTTTCATTTGATCCCCGACAGAGACGGACGCGATACTTACAATGGGTTCGCGGAACTTCGTGAGCGTCTCTTGCGCTCCCAACTCACCTTTGAGTCACTGCAGGTTTCTTTGTCTGATCTCGGCTCTGAACCGAGCTTCAGATCGTCTTGAATCTCCTTTTTTTCTTAGCCTGGTGTTGTTTCTCGAGTTGCACTAACATGTTTCTTTATTTACTTCAAGGTAAAAATTTTTACCTTAAGGCAAATTTTTAATGACTAAGAAGTTATTAATAATCTTTGACATTAATCCTTTGACCATTAATCTTTGACCAGCTGTTGAATTTGTTCGGGTAGCCCAACCACTTTACTAGATATTTATCTCCTTTCTTCCGAATCACTCTCTCGACTCTGAATACGTCGTCTCTCTTGTCGTATTTCACCAGTTTCGGCTAGTAGAAAGTACCCTCCAGCTTATCTCCACCCAAGTCTTCGAGTTTGTAGGTGGGAGGGTCCGTTTCCAACACTTCGTCGATCTCGAACATCTCTTCGGTAAAAGTCGGCAGATAACCCTTTCAGAACAGTTGTTTGTAGATGGAGATGCGGACTTTATCTCCAACCTGGAACTTCGGAGTTCGGGAGTCCTTCCGCTTGTAGAGGTTTCGGTACACGACCCCCTCGTTCTCTTCCTCCTTGCCTCGACGGGCGTCATCTTGATCGAACGATGGTAAGAGCGGTTGTAATTCACCACCAACTCGTCCCCGGCGCATGTCGTTGGCCGTGAAATACTTCTACATACGCGTCTTAAAACTGCGGTTCCAACGTTCGATGACCAAACACTTGATCTCGACGTTTTCCGTCGTGAACCAGAGAATGCCCATTTTCTCGAACAACGTCTGCATGCGCTTGTTGATAAACTCCGTCCCCTTGTCCATTTGAAGTTTTTCGGGAACTTTCTCTCGGCAGATTTTTTGGAAGGCCTTGACGACCTCCTCACCGATCTTTCGTCGGATGGGAATGGCCCAGGTGTACTTGCTAAAAATGTCGACGCCGCTTAGGATGTAGTTCACGCAGTCGTTCTGATTCTTAAATTCATTCAAGAGGAGGAGGGTGTACGTATCCACACATCGACGATCAGTGGCAGGCGGATCTCATCGACATGAGGGAATTTAAGAATCAGAACAATTCTTAAATTCCCTCATGTCGATGAGATCCGCCTGCCACTGATCATCGATGTGTGGACACGTACACCCTCCTCCTCTTGATTGTGTTAACGAGGAGTTTGTGCTTCGTGTAGACATCCTGCTGATACAAAAAGGCCTCGATTTGTTTCTGCGGTAAGCCCGTTTTCCTCCGGAGCTCGTTGATGCAGCAGTACCCTCGACTCGGATAGTAAAACACTTCTCTCAGACCTGCCTCAGAAGACGGGTCTACATCTTCAAAAAATAACTCTTTTTTCTACCGCACACCTTGCGAACACCTTTGAGCATTGGTCTTCCGTTTCGGGATACGACCCGTACCGGTTTCAGAGTGCCCGTTTTACCATTACACTTGAAACAGTAAGCGTCGATCATTCCTTTTCTGAACTACTGTTTTGTCCAGATGATGGGTTTCACGATACTTCTATCGATTCTTTCCCGACAGGTCGGATTGGAGATATTGTCGAGTTCTCTGAGCAGGATTTTATCTCACACTTCGTTTCGAGTCGTCGTGTCCTTGTTTCCCAGATGGCAGACGTCGTTTTTGTAGGCCGAGTTGTCCACTCTATTGACGGGCTTACTCCAACTTTTATATGACAAATCGTCGTTGAAACTTTTTTCCGTGTAATAGCTGAGTTCCAAGACCCGGGAAATTGTGGCCGGGCAGATGCATCTCCACCGGCTGACTGCTGATGATCTTGTTAACGACTCCTCTTCCTTTTTCCTTCATCTTATTTATTATTATTATTCTTCAAGTACTTTTCCATGGGTAAATACTTCAAGTATCTCACAAACTACTGTTCCCTTTCCAGCACTTCCATTTCCGTGAGCGTTCCGCCTGGAGGGAGTTCAACAACGTCTTGTAGAATTTATAGGCGTACTTGTACTCTTTCATCAGCTCTGCGATCTGCAGAGACTTGTCGACGATCTCGATGAATCCGGCAGCTACACTCAACGAGGCCAACAGTAACAGAGCAAAGGCGCTCAGAGAGGACGTACTGAAAAAGAACTTGCCCATGGACAACGTCAAGCTGATGTAGCTGTAGAACTGGTAGCTTTTCAGGTAGACGTACAACCATTTTTCGAGATTTTTCGAGATGACAGACTAACATCTTATCGTGTTTGTCACGATGATACGTTTAATACCAGTCTACAACTACCTGAAACACCCTGTCCACCTTTACCAACCCTTCTATTTCGTCTTCCGACTCCTCCATCGTCGGAACTGCCGACCTCCACTCCGATGCCCAATCTTCCTCCGGTATCCCACATCCTTTATTCGGAGGCTCCCATCCTGTTCTGTTGATGGGTTGCCCCTGTTTTGTAGACACTCCGTCGGGTTGCACCTGATACTTATCATCACCGGAGCTGAGGGCAATCTTGTTGACCTGGATAGTGTAGAGGTCGTGGCCCAAGTTCCGGATCATATTCATTCTCCGAGTTCAAGCACGCCTTGTAGTCGTCGAACCGTACGTGCTTCACGACGACTTACTTTTTCATGCCTTTGGGCTTTTTCGTTTCAACCCCTCCCTCCGTCCCCAGGGCGTACATCTTGGCTCTCAGTCCGACGAATTCGGGATTCTCGCCCTTCATCTTTGATGGAAAATTAATCATGTTTTATATAATTTTACAACACTTCTAAATATGCAGAGTCGTCAGAGAATTAATGAAGTATTAGGATTTCATTAAACTTCCACTTCGAATGTTTTAAGTTAAAATTTTATTTATGAAAATTAAACATGCATTGAGTTAACACATAAGTTAGACAAGCTATTCACCTGCAGCGTTAGCTAGAACTGCTCCGCCAGCTAACAACGCTGAACAGGCTTAAATGTACACATCTGGTAGGAAATTTACATGCAGTTTTCAGTCATAGTTAAAACTGACTGAAAGTTAAACGCATCGGATGAATATAATTAATTAATGTTCATGTTGTAAGGAAGATATATAGATATTTTTTTAATTTCCTAACAATCTTCCCCTAGACTTTCTTGTTCCGCTTCGGCAGCCCGAATTTTTCAGAATAATCCTAGGTGTCGAAGTGGTCTATCATACCTTTCACATCCCGGTAGAAGTCCTGCGTACTGATCTTGTAGATGAAGTTGTCTGTGTCCACGTACAGCAGCTTGAAGTTGGTACCGTATCAGAGGAGCATCAAGTCGTAGCGGAACTCGTTCATGAGTAACTTGTTCAAATCCAGGATGCTTATGATCACGTAAGTGGGTTTGTTGAAGACAATTTGGTCTTCTGCATATGGACCTCTGCCAATGTCTCGCCGAAGGTGGTCCGGTCTCGGAAGTTGGGTTTGGCTATAAACTTCTCCATTTTCTGCTCGTCCGATACCAGTCGTATGTCGACGCGCTTGCGAACGTTCGCGATGGTTTTGCCAAACGGCATGTTATTTATATCTTTATAAAATTTAATCTCGAATGCGTTGGTCGCCTTCCTCCTGAGTTCAATGTTGAAAGTCAATGTAAGACCTCATCCAGGGTGACTGGTCGAACTCTAGTGAACCTTGAGAACCTTGAGTACCTTGTGTACCTTTTTGAGTCCCAAGATCAACCTCAGATAAAGCTTCAAGGCACGGTAGTTTACGATGTACCTTTCCTTGTCGCCTAGCTTGGTTATAAGCTTGGACTCCTTCGATCCCAGTGGTTTCGCGTTCTCGGGCGCGAGGGGGAAGTCCGAGTAGCACTCGTGGTGGTGTTTCGGATATTCCAAGTCCACTTCTAGGATATACCCTTTCGGTCCGTCGTCCAGGATGTTCAGGACATCGATGGTCACGAACATTTATCGATGGTCATTATATCATTACATCGATGGTCATAACATTTTAAAACCTCCGGTCGGAAGGGGCTGCATTACAGCTCAACCGTAGAGGTTGTTTGCGTCCAGATACTCCAGATAGTTGGACGGTCGGAAGGGATCGTAGTTGTCACCCATGTACTTGTTGTTTTCTTTCTCATAGCGATGACAACACTGGGCCATGCTGCCTAGAATACATCTCTACCGAAGAACGGTAGTAGAACGGTGGGAGAACGGTACTCAGGAGGAACTGGTCATATTCTGTGAAAAGATCCAGCTGAACCCTGGTCTTTTTGAGCATGGAGTCCCACAAGAGGCTGGGAGCAGTGTAGTACCCTGCCGGGTCCAGCTGGTAAGTCTTCAAACAGACGTCCCTGAAATTCTCGAAGACGTCTGCCAGGAGGAGCACTCCGTTTAGACGTACAGGTCCGAGTACTTTCCCATGTTTCGGATGGAGAATTTGGACCACACCTTTTGAGCGTTATCATAGCCGTTGTCGGTGATGTCGCTGTCGGTCCGTCGAGAGTAGAAGACCTATTTGGGTGGTAGCTGAGGCTTTTCGCATCTACACCACGAGTTCATGTATTCGTAGGGACTCCCTTTCTTACACTCCCCTCTAGTCAGTAAGTCGAGTTTGGAGGCGGGGAAGAACTTGGTCAGTTCTCGGACCTGGGAATTCTCCAGGTCCTTGACGAGAGCGTCGAGGGTAGAGACCATGAACCTGAAGGAGTCCAAAACCTCAACTTCAATCCACCCGCCTTTTGTCTGAAGAAGATGTATTTCTCCTCCGTGTTGGTAAGGACGTCGATGGCCTCCTCGTAGCGCCCCAACTCGCGCACGAAGAGGTGAGTGTCGTATCCGCTCATATTGTGGATGAAGACCGGAACGAAGTCGGAGAGTTTATAGTTCAGATTGCAGTCCTGATTGGCTGGACCGCGGTACGCTCCTGTCAGATGGTCGTGATCTCTGACTTTTATTTGTTTCAGCCCGTCCAGGATCGGACTGCCGCAGATGTGACAGTCTTCATTCTCTCCGAAATGCTTCTCTTTCTCTTCCGTCCTTTTGAGGGGGACTACTTTCTTGTAGATCTCCTCGATTTCACTGACTTCAGACCGCAACATGTCCACGAATTTGGAGGGGGCGTCGGGGCCTCGATACACCACAGGGTCTTTGTACGAACCGTAAGCTTACGCGACGTGGTACGCGAAGCTCATGGGCTCGTGTTTCTGATTTTTTTTAGTGTACGATTCGGTGGGATCGGGTTGACAGGTCTGTATCTTGCGGGTGAGGCACTCGAAATCCGCATAGATGACGAACGGGACGCGCATCGAGTGTCCAAGGTTTTTGAGTTGCACCGCCGGCCTCACCCATCCGTCCTCGAATCCGGCAGTGCACCCGTGGTCCTGGCACTGTATCTCGCTTTTGAGGGTGGCTAGGTAAGTATTGCAGTGCCACACCTTTTGAAATTTGGGCATCTCGACTTTCATACGCTCTCTGAAGTACTCCTAGAGTCCTTTAAGTTTAGCCTCCTAATAATAGCGAGTTAGAAACAACTCGCAAACGTAATTCTTATGTTGTGTGTTATTATACTTGTAGCCCGGGAAACGGAAGAGGTCCTTGATACAACAGTAGTAATCAACCCTCTCGTCTTTAAAGTGAAGGAGGTTTACATCTCTGGATGATTTTACGAGGGAATATGTTGGTTCCCTCGTACCCGTACACGTTCAGGGATACGTCGTTCCGTGTCTCGAATTTGGGAATGTAACGGAGTGAGACGGGAAACGAGATGCCCGTGAAGTCTATCTTATCCTTAAATTGAGTATATTTTGTTATTCTATCCACAAGATCCTTTGCAGGATATAACGCCGACAACACCACCCAGCGGAACCACTTGTCCTCATTTTTTACAATTATCACCACTTTTTTATCCCTAATCCACTTGGGGAGCTCGAAGTATGAGGCCTCTCGGAGCGGGTTGTACTTATTGAGCCTGATCTCGAGGCTCTTCATCCTTTCGAGCACCATCCAGAGCCCCTGGCTTGAAACTCCTCCATCTCCGTCGACAGCTTGGCCGCCGCATCTCTGAACATCTGCTCCAGATCGGTGGCTCTGGTCACCACGGCGTTTCGAATCTTGAAATTAAAGTTTATTATCAGTCTAACGAATGATTTATTTAATAAAATTTAAAGCGACTGAATTAACTAGGCTAAAGGCCAGGGAATCCAGTTAACCCATCATTTATGTAAGTGAGTATTTGCATGTTGATACGATACTGTCAGTCCTCGACTATTTCAGATTTCTAAATTAGATAATATATAAAATTGTTAGACTGCAGTGAGCAGATTTCCGTTAGCAAATATCGTTCGAATTAGTAAGTACTTTTTAATATTTTTTCTTTGAGTTTACTTTTTGTGTGTCTCTATATGCATAGAAAATTTTAAAGCAAGTATAGGTACTCGAATAACTGTATTCTTCTAGACTTCTTTAAAGACCTTTTTCATGAATAATCCCATACCATCGAAAAAGGAATTAACAAGATTCTTGTTAAGAGTCTTTAAGATTCTCTAACAGATTTATTGTTTCAAGGACATAGTCAAGGGGAATATTCAATTGACCTCCACCCACCCCCTGCTGAAATTCCAAAATTCTAATTAACCATTTAGTGGAGAGACAGATTCTATGTTAGAAAATAGTTTCAACTTATCACGTTAGACTAAAATTTGGTATATATCTAAATGAGCAATTGCATGATTGAAAATAAACTTTTTTATTTTATACATGTATAAATTATTTTTGTAATAGGGAAATTTTAAATTCTACATAAAAGGAAGTATTAAATAGATTCCCAGAATAGTTTTGGTTTGTTTGTTGATTCATTTGGAGCGCTATATTCTACTGATTCTTAACACGGGTCCTGGGACCAGAACCTATTGCTTTAGCCGATTCCGAAAGGCTACGAACATCCGTTACAGCAGTGAGATTCAAACCGACGAATTCCGGTAAAAAACAGAAGCAACCAACCCGTTCGACAAAGAACAACTTCGAAAACAAGTGTTAAATATGAAAGAAAGTTAATTTGAAATCAATTAAAAGTAATAAAAAGGTCCATGCATAATGTAACGTGTGCAAACATTTTCCTGAAGTTACCTTTTATGATTTTAATCAGAATATGTTACTAAGTATTAACTTTATACTATACTTAGGGGTGGATCATTAATAATCTTCTTACTTATAAAAAACTACTGTAGCACAAATGAACATCTTTATATTTAGTAAACCTGTTAAAAGCCTTTCAACTGAAATTGAAATGAATAATCCGGATTGCATCAATATGAATAAATTATTGCTCCCCTAAAATGTTACTTGCAAGAGTTTTAAGAATAAAATTAAGATATAAGTATTTTATTTATATTTTTACATATTTATTTAACTCTTTTACGAGTTGATTTCGTTTGGTTTGGAAGGCTACGGTATACTGTTATGTTACACAAGATCTGGTGTGACCGGAACCTACTGCCTTCCAAACGGCTACGTACATGCACGTCAGCAATGGATTTTGAACCTACGAATTGCGGTACGTAAGAGCAGCACCCTACCGATTCGGTCATCGTTCGGCCGTGGTGATTTAAGGATATTTACTTAGTAATATTCAACAGTTTTAATAACGTAACACTATTAAATATTTAAAAATGTATTTACATTCTCTTATTTTTGTAGTGAAGTGTTAGAAATAAAAAAAATACCAGTGCAAAAGCTGAAATCATTCAGATATCTTGCTGGGTGGTGTAGTTAGCAAAGTATAGGGGTGGTATACTCAGTCCTTCCAGATTTGACTACAGGTAAAAAGCAACAACCAAAAGGACCTTCCTACATTAGGGAGTAAGAAATTGGTTTTAAGGAAGTTTGTGGGTAGAAAGAGGGCTTCTTTCCAGTCATTTATTGTGCTATTCAGATATAAAGCTGGGGACTTTTTCTGACCGGAAAGTTGTCATACATAATGACTTTGAGTTAAACAGTATTCGAATAGCGAGAGCACATTGACTAGTACTTTAATTTGTCGCTTTATGGATAGAGACAACCAGAAGAAATTGGGAAATATTTTTGCAAATATATAAGGGGAGCATATTTATAATGTAAGGTAAAAAAAAATTGAACTTGTTCATTTTCTGTCAAAATTAGGCTTTCTCTTCAGGTACACTTCTGTTTTTAAAATTAGAATTTAATGTCATGTATAGTTTATATCTTTTAAATGTTTATTTTATTATTAAATGCATTGTGCAAATACTTAATTATACATTTCAAAGCTTTAAAATTGTTCACTGTATCATTTTTTGTTATTACTGTAAAACTACATTTGTGTTATGATAATTGTAACGCACACTCTTTTCTACCGGTGCGCTACGTTTTAGCGTGTGATTTCTGCCCGCCTACTTTTTCTGAGGCAGGTAAGTTCCTTTCCTGTCGCTGGGATGCATATGTTCTAAATAATTCCTCGGAAACCTCTTACAGACGAAACAACACTTTTTTATTTACACAAAATTAAGAAAAAAAAATGATTAAAGAAAATGACATATCAAAATTGAGTCTCAGAGCCAGTCCTAGCTTTCCACATCAGCGCAGAGAGATGTTTTTCAGCTGGCGGCCCAATCTCGACTCCCCCAATCTCTCCTCTCTGCTGAACTCCAACAGCCCCCTTCCTTCTTCGGGGGGGGGGGTTGTCTGGAAACTTGAGCCCTGCCGAAAAGGGCATACACTCCTCCTCCGAGAACCTGCAAAAACATCCACCAGTGCCTCCGAAAAACGTTATCAGCCCCCTTTTGCCGGCCGGCTTCTTATTTCTCCTAAGAAAAGCCGCGTGGAAGGGGTCAAATGGGGCGATACTCCCGATGTCATTCAGAGCACACAAAGTCGTGGGTGCACATTCCTTACATGCCCCCCCCCTGGCTTGAAATTAGCGCTCAAAAAGGGGCCTAATTTCAACACCACCCACGACCAAAACGGTGGCAGCAGAACCGAAACTCTGTTTTCCCCGCCCTTCTCATGATAAGGTGCAAAGGTAAAAACTTATATCTGCCAAGAAGTATTACACAAAACAAAAAACTTAAACCTAATCAAAATTAAATTTCAATATATACATGCACATAAGAAAAAAATAAAAAACCAATATCAAAACACTTTTAGAAAATTAAGACACACTAAGCAAACAAAATAAATGACAACAAAAAAATATTAAAGTATCTGGTGAGGAAGCACACATACTAAGAGAAATATGAGCATTAAAAAAAATTAAAATACCAAACAATAGTTACAACTAAGCTTCGCTCACCAACCGAGACATGGCGTCAGCCGCAAGATGTTGTGCACCTGGCTTATTAGAGATGACAAATTCGAAGCGTTGTATTGCGAGAGACCAACGACATAATTTCGGGCTCTTGGGAGTTGTTTCAGTCAAATACTTTAGGGGATTGTGATCGCTGATAATTTCGACTTTCGTCCCAAATATCCACTTTTCGAACTTGGACAGGGCGAATAAAATCGCCCATGCCTCCTTCTCTATCGTCGCCCAATTCGTCTGTGCCCCGGACAGTTTTAGCGAGACAAACGCGATAGGTGTAAAATTCCCGTTAGGGTCTCTCTGAGTCAGACACCCGCCCACGCCTATATCCGACGCGTCCGCGTGTACCTGAAAGGGTTGAGACAAATCGGGAGTCGACAGCTGGGTAACTCTGCACAGAGCCTCCTTTAAATTCGCGAAAGCCCTTTCTTCCACATCACCCCAGTTCACTTTGTTTGGTGCCCTTTTTTTAGTAAGATCGGTTAATGGAGCAGCTACCGTTGCATAATTGGGAATATACGTCCGATAGAACCCCATTAATCCGAGCACCGATCTCACCTCCTTTTTACTCCTAGATAGCTGTAGTTTCCTGATGGCCTCAATTTTTTCTTCCCCGGGCCCGTGTTTACCCCCGCCGATTTTATGTCCGAGGTAATTTATTTGTTTCGCCGCAAATTTGCATTTTTCCAGACGTACAGAAAATCCCAAGTCATCCAGCACCTTGAAAACTGCTTCCAAGTGTTTTAAATGACCTTCAAAATTTTGCGAGAAAATCACTATGTACGCCTGAGCAAAACCGCTGCAGTTCCTGAGCACCCTATTCATCTCGCGTTGAAAAGTGCCCGACGCCCCAGCCAAACCGAATGGCATAACGTTCCAATGATACGTCCCGCTGTGAGTGGTAAACGCGGTCAATATTTTACTTTTCTCCTCCATTGGTATTTGCCAGTAGCCCCGACACAGATCCAGACTAGTAAGCCAGTTTGACTTCCCCGCCTCGTAGATCATCTCGTGCATGTCCTTCATAGGAAAGCACGGAACCTTGGTCACCGCATTTAGCGCCCGAAAGTCTATACACATGCGTATTGTTGCATCCTTTTTTGCGACACAAACTACCGGATGGGCTATATCTGCCTCTGAGGGTTCGATCAAATTCAGACCTAACAGTTCCCGGATCTGTCTATCCACTTCCCTCCTATATGCCATCGGGATTCCGTAGCAATGTGGCTTGCGCCTTGTCATATTGGGTACCAACTGAATTCGGTGTTCCCCTACCTTAGCAGGTTGGAAATTTCTCGAAAACAATAACCTAAATTTTGTCAATACCCCCCTCAACTCTCTGGCTCGTTCTCCCGATAATTCCGGCGTAGATATGGAGTCTAAAAGGTCACTCCAGGTTGCAATTCCAGGCTCAGGGGTAGGCAGAGTATCTACTTGCCCGAACTCTTCATCCCCTTCCAATAAGACATTTCCTACATTGGCTCTCATCACAAATTCCCTCATTTTATTCTGATGAACATGCTTAGTCGTTCCATCCTCCATTCTCACCAAAAACGAGTGTGGTCTCAACTGTTTTTCTACCTTGGCAGGTCCTTGCCATCGCGCGTATAATTTATTCGTGGAGTCCGGTATTAGCACAACTACCTGGTCTCCCTCCCTGAATTTTCTCCTGCTCGACCTCAAATTGTACTGGTGGGCCATCCGTTCTTGTTGTAGGTGCGCCGTCACCTGCGCCTGTTCCGCCGCCCTCTCTAACCTAGACTTTAAATCACACAGATATTGTGGTATTGGTTTAGTGCAGAATTGCGCCCCCGTGCTTTCTCCCGTCCAAGTGGATTTTAAGATATATAGGGGTCCCTGAGCTGGCCTTCCGTACAGAAGTTGAAACGGCGATACCCCCGTTGTTGAATTCGGTATCTCGCGATATGCCCATAACACATAAGGCAGTTGTAAGTGCCAGGCTCGCCCCTCCGCTCGGATCACGTGATGAAGCATACTCTTCAGAGTCCGATTAAATCTCTCCACCAACCCGTTAGACTGAGGATGCATGGGCGTTGAAAACCTGGGACTTACCCCCAGTCTCCTTTCAAGTTCGGTTGTGAGCGCCGAATTAAAATTCGTCCCGTTGTCAGATGCGATGACAGTCGGGATTCCCGTCCTTGAAAAAATATCTAACAGCGCCTCGCAGGTGCTCCTTGCCGTTAAACTTCCCAAGGGCATGGCTTCCGCCCACCTGGTGTGCTGGTCCACTAAACACAAAATGTATTTGTGGCCTTTAGTGCTAGGGGGATCAATGGGTCCGATTACATCGATATTTACCACTTGGAACGGTAACTCGGGCCTCGCTACCGGAGATATAGGTGTCCTATCCTTTACTTTAATAGGCCTCAACAGTTGGCATTGCTCGCACGATCGGCAAAATTCCTCGACTTCCCTCCTCATAGTTGGCCAATGAAAAGAGTACCGTATCCTCAACATTGTTTTCCTGAATCCCATATGCCCCCCGAACACGGAGTCGTGTGCAAGCTTCATCACTTCGACCCGCCTTGACTTCGGCAAAACCAGCTGACAAATTTCCTCCCCTACTACTCTATCCCGGTGATACAAAAACCCTCCCGAAATGAGATATTTTCCCTTACAGAATTTTCCCAACTCCCAATACTTCTCTAGCTCCTCGCACCGCTCCTGGTCTCTTAAAAACATCCCAGACGCGGTAAGCTCTGTGTCACCCCTTTGGTTTTTCATCGGGGTTTCCTCCCTCAGACCAACAACGCGCCTCTCCTCCCCCTCGGAGGGCGAAACCAGGTTTTTCTCCCCTATCGCATCGACGTCCGGCGCGCTCTCCAGGGAAAAACCGGTTTCAAAATTATCCCCACGAACCTCCTCCTCCGTAGTTTTTCGGGCGTCCCCCAAACTTCTACCGGAGAGGGCTTTCGGGATGGCCTCTTCGTCTCCTCCCTTACCCTGATAAAAATCCCTATTTGGTAGCCTCTCCTCCGCTTGACCCGCGAGCTCTGATTCTCCCCGATCTACCGTTACCTCGCCGCCCAGCGCTTTCCAGAGTTGTGGAGGCAAGAGGGCCTCTTCGCACAAGTCCTTCGCCGCTGCACAGATAATTTCCATTGGGAATAGATTTTTGCTTTCGCCTTCCCTTAACGTCAATCTCACCCGGACCAATGGACATTTCACCGGTGGCCCGAAAATACCTTTCAAATATATGCTGGATAACTCCTTTTTCGGAAAGTCACCCAGCATATCTTGCCGTATCACCGTGATCTCGCTCCCAGAATCCAAAAGAGCATTTATTGTTTTGCCGTTCACCGTCACACGTACCCGTTCGAGCTTTCCCCGGAACGGCAAAGCTTCGTTTTTGTTTAAAGAGCTAACCCTCGCAATGATCGTTTGTTCTTCGCTCGTGACTTCGGACTCTTTTTCCGTTTCTCTCGCTGTGTTAACTCTCGCTCTGATGTCTGCGCCTTGACGCTTGGAACCTTTCTTTAATTGAGGACAGTCCCTCTTAAAATGTTCCTTAGAGCCACACATGTAGCATCCCCTCGTTTCCCTATTTCTAGCAAACTCTCTCTTTGGTTCTCCTACCGATTTGAACCTCTCCTTATCCTTCGCGCTCGGTTCATTTCGCGCCGTGTACGCGTAGTTTTTTCCCTTAGCCGCAAAGAATCTGTCGCACTCTTGTGCCAGCTCCCTTTGTCTAAACCAAGTTTCTCCTTGTCTAACGAGAATGTGGGATGCTGTCTCACTGTCCAGAGTCGACATCAGCTTGTCCGAAACAACCAATTGATTAATTGTTTCCGCATCCCTAGCCCCCCTCAGCTGGCAATAGTAATCCCACATCGATGTTAACCTTGTGGTGTACTGCGCGAAATTTTCCTCGACATTTCTCCTAGCTCTGCGAAAGTTTTCAAGGCAAGTTTCCGGAGATGGCTCGAACTCCCTCAACACTATCTTCTTCACCGCCTCATAATCATTGTACTTATCCGATTCGAGATAGGTGAACAGATTTGCAGCCTTTTCTCCTAGTAAACATGTCAAGACTTTTGCTTTCTGCTCCTCTTCCACCCCCTCACTCGCGAACGCTTTCTCCAGACTAGTGAAGAAGAAGTTCCATCCCTCGGGTTTTGATGGGACTCTCACCGTTAAGAGTTTTATCGTTTTAATTATCTCGTCAATTGTTTTGACTCGGTTAGATCCCGACTCGCTCACCGGAGATCGCCGACCGGAACCTGCCGCTTCCCCCTGATCCCTTACATTCTCACTTTGCGACAAAGCAATCTTTAATCGCAGTACTTCTAACTCGTGCAATCTTAACTTCTCCTGCTCTTCGCGTATCCCTAGTTCCTTCTCCTCCCTTTCTGCCACGATTCCTTCGAGCAAACTCTTGGTTGTTTCCTCGTCGAAATCCTCGCTTCCTTCTATGATTTTTCTAAGCTGTGTTTTGTTCATCTCTCCCGACGCTTCCTTCCCCATCTCCAGTGCCAGCTGCACAAGATTTGCCTTTTTGGCCCTGCTCAGAAAAGCCATTTTAATAGTAAAATGCTTATCTAACCCGCAGCTATTTGAGAATAATTCTAGAGCATCAACTTGAGCAAATACACTTAAAAACAATCACAAGTTACCTTCTATGGCAGAATTAACCATTAAATAGAAGAAAAACAGGATATTGAAGAGAAAATAATTTCATATATAAATGTTAACATTAAATACATGCATCACACACCGAAATAATAAACTGAGAAACAAAAATAACCACAACAATAGAAACGCGAAACCTACCCCAAACAAAACATTTTCTAATTCGCGCGCGACCCTTTGCACCGAATTAACTTAGCCATGAGAAAAACAGGGAAGAAAACGAGCACAGTTCATGCGCCTACCTTTTCTGACGATCATCACGATCACTACGAAGAATGGCACGTTATCTTGCGTCCGTAGTTCTCTTCACAGCTTCCCAAACGCTCCTTGGCCGATGACTCTGTCCCAGTTGCCGCATCTAGGGGACTACCGCGACGTTGCCGATGATTCACTCCTGAGACACTGGGTCGTTCTCGCAGTTGCCGATGATACCTCCAGTTTCTTGCCGTAGTCTCCAAATTTCTGACGTTTCCTTTTTCCGCATCCAGGTGACAGACCCCACTCCTGACACCACGTATGTAACGCACACTCTTTTCTACCGGTGCGCTACGTTTTAGCGTGTGATTTCTGCCCGCCTACTTTTTCTGAGGCAGGTAAGTTCCTTTCCTGTCGCTGGGATGCATATGTTCTAAATAATTCCTCGGAAACCTCTTACAGACGAAACAACATTTTTTTATTTACACAAAATTAAGAAAAAAAATGATTAAAGAAAATGACATATCAAAATTGAGTCTCAGAGCCAGTCCTAGCTTTCCACATCAGCGCAGAGAGATGTTTTTCAGCTGGCGGCCCAATCTCGACTCCCCCAATCTCTCCTCTCTGCTGAACTCCAACAGCCCCCTTCCTTCTTCGGGGGGGGGGGTTGTCTGGAAACTTGAGCCCTGCCGAAAAGGGCATACACTCCTCCTCCGAGAACCTGCAAAAACATCCACCAGTGCCTCCGAAAAACGTTATCAGCCCCCTTTTGCCGGCCGGCTTCTTATTTCTCCTAAGAAAAGCCGCGTGGAAGGGGTCAAATGGGGCGATACTCCCGATGTCATTCAGAGCACACAAAGTCGTGGGTGCACATTCCTTATAATAATCATTACTCATTAGGGGTATACATGCACAACAAAACCTGTAGTTTTATCGAAGTATTATTCACAAATAACAATGTCTTTCCCCTGGTCCCCGTAGCCAGAAAATGTCTGGCTACGGCCCTTTATCGACTTATGTGATTGGGAATCTATGTTAAGTATTTTGCTACCTCCCGTGGATAGTTGTTTATTAAAACCCATCTTGAAAATATGGATATACAAGGGAAGTTCTCATTTAAATAAATGAGACAAAGTTTTCTTCTTATATTGCAAGTAAGTTTTCTCTTTTAATTTTCAAATTTCACAATTTTGTTAGTGTTTTTTGTAAAATATGTGTCGAATTTGTAGGATTGTGTATGGGGGGGCATTTACTCATTAAAATTATACTTTAGGGATTTTTTTCTAAATTTTAATGTTTCAGTGTAAGTTTGTAGGTACATCTGTTGACTATATAAATAATCCCCCCCCTGCTTCTCGTAAATTATACCCATGACGATAAATAAATGAAGAAGAAAGAGGCAAACAATTAGAATTTTACTGAGGAAAATGTAGAATAAGATAATTAAAAATTTATGTCAAAGGTTATATATGATGCTTTAATAGAACTTTCGGAACAACGTAAAGAGAAAGCAGATATTCCAATTACAGATGGAAATCCAAAATACGATAACTAATTTAGATGAAATAACAGATAAAATATTGAGCTGTAAATTAAATAATAATAAATGCAGAATGAGTGTAAAATAATCCTTTTTTGTGGAATTCAGTGATAAAAGAAGTTATGCATGTTATAAAAAAATAAACATTCTTTGACCAAAATTGAAAATTGATTTCATTTTATTAAAAAATACAGGAATTTTGAGACTACTATGAAAGTTACATATACAAAAATGATAATTTGAACAAAGTAGATACATTTATTAAACTATCTATAAAATTTTTTGAAGGGTTTGGTATTACTGTCAATTTAAGTTTTAAATGTAACTGAAAATAAACCCAGATACAGTTATCTCCCCCCATGACGGAAACCTTTCAAAGTACGTCATTTGTTTGATCAGATTTGATTGACATATTTCACCGTTTGATTAAATAACTAAAAGGGGGGGGGAGATAACTTTATGGGTTTTTTAAAATGATGTTATAAACAAGAACGATATATCATTCGAATAAGTGCCGTTAGATCAAATTCTATCAACCATTTTTGGGGGTTAATCAACACCGAAAATGCCCCAAGATCAACCTCATCAAAGGTGTCCAAAATCATAAAGTTACTTCCGAACACGTTGGAATATTCAGACAATTTTAATGTCATTCGAAAGAGTATCATTAGATCTGATTTAAACAATCATTTTTGGAGTTTTATATTAACCAGAAATGGCTAAAATTGTTCCCAAAAGTGCCTGAAAATAATAAATCTTACCTCAGTTCAATCGCGACAGATATGTTTTCAAGCTTAAAGAAAGAGAACATTTTTCGGAAGAAAAATGAAAGGAACCATCATGTTTTATGATTTGGAACGATTTTGCACGTTTGTTAAGATCTTACAATTATAACTCAATAAACAATAATAAAAATAACAGTTAAAAAAGGGTTAAAACATGACCATGTATTACGATTATCGAATATTTATTTTTGAAAATTTTTGCCCCCCCCCCCCAGTTTCAACTGCCAAAGAGAGAGATGTCAAGCCTATGACAAATCAACAAGGCAATGATGTCTTGATAATGCCTTTATTCATGACTTTTGTACATTTTAACAGTCAAACATCAAACATGGCGTCGTATGGCTAGCGTCCACCTTCTAACAAAGAACAGACACTTAGCTTGGGTTCATCAGGAACTCAATCTGAAGACTCTTTTTCTCAATTATGATGCGTCAAGCGATTTTATATGGAGTTATTAGTGATTCATGCCCCTGCATTAAAGAGTGCGCTACGTTTTCTGCCTTTAAACCCCTAAATTATTAATTTTGTGTTTTAAAACCCGACACACACACACACACACACATATATATATATATATATATATATATATATATATATATATATATATATATATATATATATATATATATATATATGTGGCTTCTGGGTGTGAATTCGTTTAATAACGAGTAGGATTTTTCTCTTTCTATTTCGTGGTTCGATTCATTGCACTTTAAATAAAATCAAATATTTCAAAAACAGCTTTTGCTAAAAGACACCATATTCCCAGGACTACATTAAACGGCATTTTTTTCATCAAAACAAGCCATTAAATAAGGTGACTTGAAAGGCAAAAGACAGAGAATAAGGATATTGATGCTTGACGAGTTCGAGCACTTCAATGGCTAAAACAAGCAAAATCAAAAAATGTGTAAAGAAAAACAGACGTCGTATATGAATGGATTGTAATTTATTCGGTTAGGTTAGAGGTTTTGGCATTAAAGTGCAGACTTGACAAACTTTTAAACACAATATACAGTACTTGACATTAAGTAAAACAGCTCACTAATAAAATTCCGTAAACTCTAAAACATACGATAAACTTGAATAAAACTCTATAAACTTTAATAAAACTTGATAAAGGAACAAGCTCAGCCTTTCAAAAAGGTTCTCAATCAACACAGAACTCAGAAGGCTGAAAATTCGCAAGCCAGCAAGTTGCATTCACTCCAAAACCGTTCGAATGCAACCACACTCCTCCATTTCGGCACAAACACTGATTAGCAACACCTCTCTCGCTACGCTCCAGAAACCTCGACCAGTATCTTCATCAATCGAAAAAAAAAAAAACCCAAACAAATCCCGAACAGAGTCAATTTCTACTGTGATTCTAAAAAACCCATAGAAAGTGCTGGGGAGTTAAACATTGAAAATTCTGGCTTTGTTTTTCTCTCCGACTCATACACCAACTAAGAAAAATATTTGTTATTTTTTTTAATTCTCCTTCTGGGTAAATCGTCAAAGATATCTAGTCCTTTACTAGTCTAGTAAAGATTAATGAGATTTTACTGTTTATATATATATATATATATATATATATATATATATGTATATGTATATATGTATATATATATATGTATATATATATATATATATATATATATATATATATATATGTGGGAGGTTTATTCCCACGGTGAAAAGATGCTCCAAAGCTTAACAAACACTAACTTATTTAATTAAAACTATTTACAACTTATGTACAAATTATATGGTGTCTAGGGAATGAGAGTTGACATCGGTGCCCGTCTGGCATAACATAAGCGCCCGTCTTGGCGATCAGTCGGTAGTGCCGTCTGCACTCGGTACCGTCCAGCTTAAGTCTGTGTTCTGTCAATATAGGCGTTCCACTCGGGAGGGTTGTTGCCATACTGTAGAAGTGAAAGTTCGTTTGCTCTAAGCGCGCATCAAATCTGGTGTTCGATGTCATCCAGGCTCCCACATCTCGGCCTCCTGACTCTGGTCTGCGCCCTCGCAGCCATCGTCATCTATTTGCTGGAACATGCGCTGGAAAAAGAAAAAGAAAGGAAAACACAAAAAGAGAAAGAAAGGAACAAAACATAAAGTTGACAAACTATATACAGATAAGATGAAAAAAAAATAAAGTCGTTAGTCCTTGCAAAGTCAAAATCAAAAAGAGTCATTGTCCGGGGAAATGTCGTAATTAGGAAGAGTCAATTGTGTTGGCCCACGGCTTGATGTAGTCGGCTGCTGAACTGGTCATGTTAGGACCTTCGTGGCTGCCAATACATCGTAACGAATTATTAATTACTTTCTCAATTTTCTGTCGGGCTTTAGGGATGAAATAATTCAAATTTAAGACTTCTTCGGTTTTTGAAACAGCAAAATGTCCTTTCTTGTGTATCTCTTTAATGATATCGAATTGCATTGCTTCTGGGATAACTAAAAGTTCTCGACCGTCTTTAAATTTGTACAGTACTCCTTGTTTAACTAAATAATCACTATCTTGATTTTTGTCAATCATGCCTTTAATTGCTTGAAGGTGTTCATCATCGTTTTGTGCAGCAACAATTTTTTGTGTGATTGAATCGTCTGATCGTGTTGTAACTAATGCTACGTTTCTACTAAGCGCGTCTACGTGTTTCATTTTCGTTCCTGATCTATGTTCTATTGTGTAATCAAAGTCTTCGAGGAACATGGCCCATCTAGCAATCTTTGGAGTTAAGTCTTTTTTATCTAAAGTTTTTTGGAATGCACTACAATCGGTTACAAATTTGAATTTAGAGCCTAACAGATAGTGCCTGAATTTTTTAATTGCTTCTATAACAGCAAGAGCCTCTAATTCGTAACTGCACAGTTTTTCCTGCTGCAACGTTGTTTTTTTGCTCGACAGATAATATTTACCGTCGTGTGACAACTGAAGTAATACAGCCCCGAATCCTTTACTGCTTGCATCAGTGTGCAACTCTAAAGGAGATCCTTGTTTAAATGTGCGTAAAAGTGGTTTGTTAGAGAGAATTTCTTTTAATCTACAAAATGCTTCTCGTTGTTCTAATCCAAATTTAAATTCTGTATCGTTCCGGAGTAAGTCACTAAGGGGTTTAACAATTTCGGCATATCCAGGGATAAACTTTCGAAAATATCCCATGAGTCCTAGGAAACTCTGTACTTGTTTGCAATTATTTGGCTGGGGAAAATTTCGAACTGCTTTGGTCTTAGAAGGAGATGGTTGAATTGTTCCGTTTTCTAAAACATGTCTTAAAAATTCAATCTTACGTTTTAAGAACTGACACTTTTTAAAATTAATCTGTAATCCATACTCCGAAGCTCTAGTAAATACTTTATGTAATTTTTCTAAACATTCGTTCTCATCTTTTGGGGGTATTATCAAATCGTCCATGTAAATAAGTAAAGTTCCATCTTTTAATAATTCTCGAAAGACGGTGTATATGTATCTTTGGAACATACTTGGACTGTTGCATAAGCCAAAAGGTACTTTCAGAAATTCATAAATACCATTATGCGTCACGAACGCTGTATACTTAGTGCTATTCTCATCTATGTCTACGTGGAAAAACCCATTTTTGAGATCTAATGTACTGAACACTTTAGCGTGTTCCAAACGGTCTAGAATATCAGATATCAGTGGCAGAGGGAATTTATCTTTTACAATTTTCTTATTTAATTTTCTATAATCAATACACAGCCTGTAGGAGTTATCTTTCTTTTTACACAACACTACCGGAGCAGCATAATCCGAACTACTCTCTTTATTTATACCATCGTTGAGCCATTGTTCAATCTGAGCGTCAATGATTTTCTGTTCCTTAAAAGCGAATCTACGCGGATTTTGAGAGATTGATATATCGTCATTCAACACTATTTTCATTTTTAAATCAAGTGTTTTGGTTTTAACTGCCTTATATCCCTTAATCAAATCGAATAATTTATTCTTTATCATAGTGTCAGCAACATGTGATAAATCTAACTCATCTATATTTATTGCATTCGCTAAACAAAACAAGAATTCATTTCCTCCTCTTGCTGACGCCAGCACAAGCTCAGAATCCAGACATAGCGGAGCAGGTGTTTCCGTTATTTTTTCGTTAGTTGAAACTCTGTGGTTAATCTTAGTGTAACTGACAAAAAATGAATTCCTTTTTCCCAGGACTTCAACGCCTTTTTCATTAATTGAAATATTTAGTTTATTAATCACATCCGTCCCAATAATTACTTCATGACATAATTTTCTGAGAACATAAATATCAGTTTCAATTACACATTTATCAAAGGATATTTCGGAATGAAAGAACCCAATAGGTGAAACTTCTTCACTTCCGATTCCCGTCAAAAATATATTACTGAAAGTTAACTTAGGTGATCCAATTTTAACATAGAAATCGTAACTCATTAATGAAAGTTCTGATCCTGAATCACACAGTACACTTACATTTACACCTTGAACTTCAGCTTTCATTTCGATTCTGTTACAGCCATTTATTGTTTTTGAAATTAGAGATTCTTTCTTTTCGTCACACATATTAGAGGTATGTCCAAATTTTGAACATTTAAAACATTTGGGACCCTCTTTTTTATTTACACAATCTGAAGATTTATGACCAAATAAATTACAATTATAACAGCGCATCTTTGGCTTATCATTTCTTGAACCATTACTATAATTAAATTTCATTCTTGACTTAAAATCATTATTCCGAGCACGGATAATTGATGCTGATTTCCCGGAATCTTTATTCAGTAATTCCTTATTAATATTTTCAGCTGTATGGACGTTTACATTGGTTCCCTTTCTGAAATTATGTCTCGCGGTTTCGTATTCATCCAATTTATTTACTAATTCATCGATATTTTTAATCTTGGCCAAGTCATCTAAAAAATGTTCACGAGCATCAGGAGGTATTCGCTGTTTTATTTGATCTGCGACCAAAAGTTCCTTTAAATTTTCAAAAGTTTCGACTTCTAAACCAATAATCCATTCTTCGAAATAATTTTTGAGCTCAAAAGCGAAATCGCGCCATGAGGCGGACGATTGTTTCTTGTGATGAACAAATTTTTGTCTAAATTGTTCAGGGGTCAACTTAAAGCGTTTCAAAAGCAACTTTTTAATGTGATCATACTCATTAGCCGACGGATCGGGTTCTCGGGCAATAATGCTTACAATTTCTAATGGAAGCAAAGGGAGTAAATGCGTAACCCAATCTTCTTTAGGAATTTCGATTCGACTGATTTGCCTTTCAAATAATTTCAAATAAACACTTATGTCACCGGACATATCATAACGTGTCATTAGTTTCAACAAATTCTGTTTTTTTAAACCGGGAGGCGAAACCGAAACATCGCTAATTTTTTTAGTATTTAACTCCAATTCAAGTTTTTTGAGTTCAAATTCACGATTTGCTTCTGCTTCCTCTTTTCTTAATTTTTCTTTTTCTTGTCTTTCAACAGTAATAACATCTAATCGATCTTTACAAAAGTTCTCATCATAAGTTTTGGAACCGGTAATGATTTTAATTAAATCAGCGACTTTAGCATCATCTGTAGCATCTAGTCCTAGCTCATCAATTAAAGTTAGCAAATCAATTTTACGTGCTCTCGACAAAAATGCCATCTCTATTTACTTATTCAAAAACGAAAGCAAAATGTTTTGTACTCACAGAACTGCCGGTCTTCTTTCAAGACGCAAAATCCACTTCATGGAACATCCATATCAAGCAAAATTCCACATCATATCACGGAAAATCCAGATCCAGGACGAACCCCCAAAATTGTGGGAGGTTTATTCCCACGGTGAAAAGATGCTCCAAAGCTTAACAAACACTAACTTATTTAATTAAAACTATTTACAACTTATGTACAAATTATATGGTGTCTAGGGAATGAGAGTTGACATCGGTGCCCGTCTGGCATAACATAAGCGCCCGTCTTGGCGATCAGTCGGTAGTGCCGTCTGCACTCGGTACTGTCCAGCTTAAGTCTGTGTTCTGTCAATATAGGCGTTCCACTCGGGAGGGTTGTTGCCATACTGTAGAAGTGAAAGTTCGTTTGCTCTAAGCGCGCATCAAATCTGGTGTTTGATGTCATCCAGGCTTCCATATATATATATATATATATATATATATATATATATATATATATATATATATATATATATATATATATATATATATATATATATATATATATATATATATATATATACATATACATATATATATTGTAACGTTACAGCTCTAAAATAGGTAATTTTTGGTAGCGTTATGGTCGAGCAGGGTTCTTCATAGGCCTCATGAGGATGACACATCGAACACAAGCGAGATGGAGAAGAAAGAAGGATTTATTCTGGTATATACAAATATTTACATCATTTACATTCTCGGCAAGGCTCATTCATCCTCGCCCGCCGGACAACAACTCTCAGCGTCCTCTCCCGCACCGAACGACGCTTGGCCCTCGTGACGTCACTCGAAAAAAAACCCACATCCCTCTCTGTCTTTTCTCGAAGGGAGGTTAGGGAGGAGAGAATGGAGGCATGGGGACCCCCAGATAGCAAAGAACACGTTCAACCGTCAGAGCGAGCCATAATACACAAACAAGTACATATTAAAAGTTTCCCAGTAGCGTGATGCTACAGCCTTCACCTGCCCCAGACGTTTTTGGGGGTTAAAAACACAAAACGATAATATTACGATTGTCCTAAAGTACAACAGTCAAGCCTATTCAGAATAGGTTTACACGAAGTAGGTGCCAAGTTCATTATGTCAGCGCTTAGCAACTGTGTACTTGCAGTGTATAACCATGAACTGAATCAAATAAACACAAAAATTTCACTGATTCACATTTAGATACATTTGACTGCACTAGAAAATAACACACAGGACATATATAAAATTAAACTTAAACCTTTAAAAAAAGGAAATTAAATCTTAACTTGTTTAAAAGCAAACTTAAACACAATACAAACATTTTAAAGTACTAAATTATTAAAATAAGCATAAAAACAGATAGTATGTTCAAAACACATGTAACAACACTTTAAAAAAAATAAATCTCATTAGCTAAACCTTATACAATTTCCAATATTTTATAAATACTTCTTATAAAACAATGACTTACACATCATAATTCACATCATAATTAGAAATACAGATCATTCCATTCTTTTTTGAACTACTTCTAGAATGGATACAAATAAGAGAAAAACATACGGTTTTACACCTTAAGATAACTAAACATTTTTTCTAAAAAACTCTGCTAAGACTATCAGCATTTTGATTAGTTTTGCCTGCCCTATGTACAATTTTAAAATTATAAGGCTGAAGAGCAAGTTTCCACCTCATTAATCTGGGATTCAAACTGGCGTTATTATTTTAAGATATAGCATTCGCTGTATTTCCGCCTTTAAAATTCCGTTTTGCCTGGGAAAAGGGCGGTAGGGTTTTGACCTCATGATTTTGTTTGAAGTTAACTTAATATCATGCTCCACCATATCAGTCAGCACCGGGATGTTAGAAAATGTTTTGGCATAACGGCTGAACAGTTCCCGTAGTTGTTGAACCTGCGTCGCATTTAGGGATTCCCCAAGATTACTCCCCTTAGTTAATTCGTCAAAATCATATACGGTCGGATTCATATCCAGATGTGGAATATCAATTGATTCATCTATCTCAGATCCTCCTTCCTCCCAGTCGACAAGATCTTTCAGTAATAACCCGTCTTCCAAATAATAACCGTTCTTTTTCTTTACACCATCTTCGGAATTCACCGAATTAAATAAAATTTTTAATTCTGGACATTCCTTCTGCTCCTTTGTTAGCTCTTCCGTAGTGAATTCTAGAAAAGACAGATCAGATACCTCCCCCTCTATCTTCGGGATATTCACGATCTCCTCCTCAGCCTCATCCTTACAAATTCCTACAGAATTATCCCTTTCAGTAGTAGAGGTCAACTGCCCAGGCGTTATAACCGTTTCAGCGTTGTTACCTTAGGTCTGCACTCTACTTTGCACGGCATTTAGGTTTTCGCAACGGCTGAACTCATATCCTGTTCTACCCTTAATTAGGGCCACAATTCGATTACCAAGCAAATATCGTCCTTCATCGAAATCATTGGAACAAACAGCCGCTTTTGTTCGCACAACGCCGAAATCTGTGATCTCTACTACAGCGAGGGGTAAACAGATCTGTTTTAGATCTAAAGGCTGTTTCACCCAAATACTTTCCCCACAAAAATCCTCTGATTCTACGTACTTTCTGCACACTATATCTAGTGTTGCTCCCGTATCTCTCAAGATGTCAATTTCATGTCCGTTGACCAAACCCTTTTGCATGTACGGAACAAGAAATTCGTGATGTTTACTTTCACTTACATTGTTTATCTGTTCTACTCTCTCCCCTTCCCCTTTGAGCCGATGAGGGCAAGACGGTCGTAAGTGCTCTGTGCTCCCACACTCGTAACATCGGGGTTTCTTGCGTTGTTCAAAAACATTCTTTTCAGAATGCGGGAGAACATAGAATGGCCACGAGCTTTCCGCCGTCGTCGGAGAGCGATTATTCTCCCTTCTACGATCTTTAACTTGTTCCAATTTTCGTTCCCTTTCTTTTGGCAATTTAAGGTCTCTTTGAAGCTCCTCAAAGGTGTCAAAATCACTCGTTATTCCAGAGACCGTAGTATAATTTGGCCATTCGTTCAAGAAATGATCCTTTATTTCAGTGGATGCGGATTTTTTAATTTGTTCTACAATTAACAATTATTTTAAAGCTTCGAATGTATCTATTTTTAGCCCTGTTAGCCACCCTTCTAAATAGTTCCCCACTTCGAAGGAGAAATCTTTCCAGGAAATTTCAATTTTCTTTCTATGCTGGCTAAATTTTTGTCGAAATTTCTCGGGGCTAAGCTTAAATTTTTTTAGCAACAGGTCTTTGATATGATCATAATTTTCGGCCGACTCTTCTGGCTCACGGGCTATTAGTTCAATTACATCAAGCGGTGAAACTGACATCAAATGTGTAACCCACAAATTTTTGTCTATGCCTGAGCGATTTACCAGACGTTCAAAAATCACGAGGTATAAACTTATATCTAATTTTTCGGGCTCAAATTTTGGCATTAATTTATGTAACATAAAATGCGCGTTTCCTGTACTTCCTTGAGAAGACACAGATACAACCTCTGAATTGCCCCTCATTTCAATTTTCTTCAACTCTAACTCGTGAGCCCTCTCTTCTTCCCGCCTTTTCTCTTCCTCTTTCTCTTTCATTTCTGAATCAATTACCGAAATCATATCCCTCACCATATTTTCATCGTAATCTGGGGATTCTATAATTAGTTTTTTTAATTCTAAAACTTTTGCATTCTTCGGCACTTCTATACACATTTCTTCGGCCAGTTTAATTAAGTTGGCCTTCTTTACCTTTACTAGAAATGCCATTTTTACACTAACAGTAACACAAAAATATAAACAAACAGAGAATTACACAATATACTCTAATTAATTTAAATGAAACAAATATAAACACACCGATAAAAGCAAACCTAAAATATAGTTCAGTTCAAGTTATACATCTGCATACCATGTGCAACTTAACATCTACAAAATTAACTTAAATTTTAAAAACTAAAACCTATATTTTACTCAAAACAGCACCAACTGACTTAATGAAAATCAAGGCACTTACCTCACGTGTTTAAATAAAACACTGGGCTTCTCGATCAGCATCAGCTTCTTTCACTCTAAATTCGGAGTTACTGCTTCCACTGGCTGCTAGAAATCTGTAACTGGGCACTGCAATTTCCTGACGTGATCTTCTGGATTTAAACAGGAACTGGTTGCTCTTAAAAATCCAACACGATCTGGAACCCAAACTAGATCTGGATGCTCCACAATATCGGAAATCAAACTGGATCTGGATGCTCCACAATTTCGGAAATCAAACAGGATCTGGATGCTCCACAATTTCGGAAATCAAACTGAATCTGAATGCTCCACAATTTCGGCCTGGTTCGCTGACGAAAAACAGGAAATTTCTGCAATACTGCCTTCAGTGTTACACTGGAATCTGGCATTCCTTATCAACACACCCTGAATTTTGAACCACTTGTTCGTTTCATCGCCTTTTAGGCCTATACCAATGACACTTTCGCCATTTCTCCGCTTCGCTTGTTCATCTCAATCCACACAAAGATCCCTGAGCTGGCACTAATCTATTAAAGCTGTAACGTCACAGCTCTAAAATAGGTAATTTTTGGTAGCGTTATGGTCGAGCAGGGTTCTTCATAGGCCTCATGAGGATGACACATCGAACACCAAGCGAGATGGAGAAGAAAGAAGGATTTATTCCGGTATATACAAATATTTGCATCATTTACATTCTCGGCAAGGCTCATTCATCCTCGCCCGCCGGACAACAACTCTCAGCGTCCTCTCCCACACCGAACGACGCTTGGCCCTCGTGACGTCACTCGAAAAAACCCCACATCCCTCTCTGTCTTTTCTCGAGGAGAGGTTAGGGAGGAGAGAATGGAGGCATGGGGACCCCCCAGATAGCAAAGAACACGTTCGACTGACGTCAGAGCGAGCCATAATACACAAACAAATACATATTAAAAGTTTCCCAGTAGCGTGATGCTACAACATATATACATATATACATATACATATATATATATATATATATATATATATATATATATATATATATATATATATATATATATATATATATATATATATATATATACATAGGTCGTTTAATAAAATCCTTCGTCGACTTGTATCTCCGCATCCATTGGTAGTACACTTTACTTATAACTACAACAATGTTTGAAATATAATACACATTCTTTTTATAACATTCTTAAGTTTAAAATTTCAATTTTTTTAACTGTACAAAATCTAAATATATATACCTTTTCCCGTTTACATTTAGTTAAAACTGGAGCTTATCTCTAAAACCGCAACACAAAAAGTTCCACGAGAAAAATTTTGCTCCTTCTATGGAGGATTCGGGTAATTCGAGGTTATAACAATCTATTCATGTACTAAGCACTGTATCCAAAGTGGATTTACTTCTTTAACTTCATTTTCGCCTTAAAAAAGACGTTCTTGATTTCAACTTCGAATTGCTCTAATTAATCCAGAAGAATGAGAAAAAAAAATTTTCACTTTTGGTAAACTTTCATTTTAAATATCTTGATCCATCTTTGTAGCAGACAATTGCAATTTTTTGTGTTACAGATTTAAGACGAATTACAGTTTCTACGTAATGTAATGATAAAAAACAAGAGGACGTATTTAGATTTTATACTTTTGCAATATAAAACTTTTTAAACTTAACAACTTTTAAACTTTTAATTAATCTGTTTTTGTTATTTTATGCACGAATGGAGAGATACGCTACTTATATATATATAGGGTAGCCACAAATCCTTTCCCCTGATTACGAGAGAACAATTGAATAGAATATTGTAAACTGTAATATGGAATATGTGCGTTCATAAATTTGATTTGATGAAAGCAACTAAAGCGGAAAATAGTGATACAGCATTCAGTGATTATGGCATCGACGAAGAAAAAATCCACGAATCCAAATCACCCATTATTATGCCACGTCATTTGCGACAATTTCGTGAACCATAAAAGAATTAATTGCCAAATTGCGAGACATCATGTAATGGCAGCGTCTAAGAAGTAATAGGCTTGATCTTGGCCCATTTTTGTAGAACCATGGCTGCGAAAACTACTGAGACATCTTCAACTTTCCATTGACTAGACTATCAACTGCTTCTGCAAGATGAAGCACCTGCCGGTGCGTGAGGGGAACTGCTCTTACACAATGACATCCATCATATTATCCTTCATATTTTTTTTTCTTTTCGATTTACAAGGAGCACAACACCAAATCAAAGTATTATTGCACTCAAATTTGGGATCGCATAGACTGTCCAATGTGACTCCCAATAATACGTGACGAAAATTCGAATACCGACTTCACATTCTTCGAGCTACCATATTCAAATTGAATCTCGAACTTGTAGAATCAACATATCAACGTAACTATATGCCAAATTAGATTTTTTAAAAAATAAATGTTTGTAATCAGGGAAACACTTCGGCTGTATTAATAGATTACAAAATTTGTGAATCTGTATCGAATATGAAAGTGTCGAAGTCAGTTTCTGATGAAGATAAACCCAAAAATACTTCAACAACTGTTGAGATGAGGAATGTGCTTCGAACTTTGGAGAGTGCAAAGTACATATACGCTGATGGGTTTCGTAAATATGACTAATATAAATGTTTTGTCAATGTCTGACTCAGTAACCAGACCAGGCAATCAAAAATAGATGATTTCTCCTTTCCTTGATACGTATGTACTATTATTTTGCTGCATGTTATTTTAGTATAGTAACACTTAAATGCCCATATTTTAAAAAGCAAATTCAAAAATTGATTTTCGGCTTTCCTTTCTTATAATGAAAAAAAAATACTTTAAAAGATCATTTTCTTTTACGTGTAGTTTACGGTTTAAAAAATTGTTTATTGCCAATCGCTAACACTGGGTTTTAATTGAATAATTAATTTTTCTTGATAACATTTTAAAATATCAAACACTTATGAATTTTAATAACTATGACAAGGAATTTCCCCAAGATATTTTAAAAAGTAATTAATTCTCATTACAAATACAACTTCATCTGAATCATCTGCATTAACAACTAATAAGTTGTTATGACATTTGATTGCATTTGCCTAGGCTTATACTACATATATATATTGTTACGAACTTCAAAACTGGGTTTCGGGGATTGAATGGATTTTAAGTAAGACTACAGCACGGAAACAATGATTTATTGGCAGTCACTTCAATAATACAACGTCATTTCGGAACAACTCGAGCACAATGCCGCGGGCTCACTTACCTCTTTCATCATCACACAAAACGGAAGCACCGGTGAAACACAACACACCGTGCGTACTTCTTACACCGAGAGATCCACTTAACGACTCTACCGTTTTGGGACTCAGTCTGCCTTATATAGGCCCGAAGAAACTGCTGGAATATTCCAGAAACCGGAACCGGAAGTTGTCACGTGACACCACATTTGGCGACGAACTCAGTGACAAAAATAGGTTGCCAAAACTGTCGCCAACGAGCCGATAGCTCGCCAATTTGGCGAGATACCCATAGAGTCCCATGCTAAATTTACGGCTCGCTAAAAAAATTCGTAACAAAATATATATATATATATATATATATATATATATATATATATATATATATATATATATATATATACATATAAACAAACTATTGGTGTGTTTCATTATGTGTTTAAAATTTACTGTCCCAATTCCAAATAAACGTTACAGAAAAGTGCATATATATATCTGTGTGTGTGTGTTGCGCTTCTAGTCATAATTAATCGTCCACATGGCGTATTTTTCTTTTTACAGCTGTTTATATTTTATTAAAAAGCTCGTAGAATTATTGATCATCAATGTTCCTCTTATTGAGTGGATTCCCGGGGAGGCCCTTATAAAATAAAATTCATGGCCTTTGAACAATACCTGTGTATTAAAATAATTATAATTCTTTCCCTGAGAGGGCAGCTTTGTCGGGATAGACTTTTATAAAAGATCATTCAGCAATTTTACGTTTTGTTATGTCTGTTTATGTCTTTTAAATATATTAATCGTTTTGAGCTTAACCAGTTGAAGGCAGTTCCCCCTGCATAAGGAAAGATGTTTTGGCTATGGGGTTCTCTCATGTCTGACGTTTATGTCCTTCGGATTTCCGACCTGGTATATTGTTATATCAATGTTTGATTTCTGGAGTACATTTAAGGAATTCTCGACTCCGGCTCCGCCTGTCTCCTTGACAGTCCTGTGTTTCCAGCTGCCTCCACGATGGTCCTGTAATCCTGTCAGTCTCGCCTGACTCAACGAAGGACCTATGTTTCCAGTTGATTCTTCGAACAGCTTGCTCTCCCGGCTGTTTGCGCACTATCTTAATAGATCGTGCCAGGCATGTCTATTTCTCCCACGCTTCTGTGTTCCCAAATGCCCCGTGCCAGCACAACAGAGTCTCCTGCGGTATCCCAAAACAACTCTGCCACCGATAGGCTCCTCGCCTGTCTTGCATCCATGGCGAACCTGTTTTCCCGCTGGATCTGCTTGGCTCCACGGTAAGACTGTGTACTCGTCCGTCATAAGCCCAACGACCCTGCCTGTTACCGCGACAGTGCTGTGTTTTGGTTTGGTTAGGAGCTCTATGGTCTACTTTCTAGCTACATGAGTGTTAATGAGACCGGGACCTACTGCTTATAGCCGATACCGAAAGGCTCCGTATATCTATGCAAGCAGCAGGATTCGAACCGGTGGACTCCGATACCGAAGAGCAGCGGCCTACCATTCAGCCATTGTCAAACATACACTTTTGGAGCAGCTATTTTCATGTCATAAAGCGTTTAAAAAAAGTTGATTTTAAGATCATTATAGTTGTCAAGTAGTTTTTTTCAACAATTATTTCTTTTCTTTGTGGGATATCTATACTAAGTTCCTTCAAAACTTTAAATGCTTGGATGTAATATTTCATCGAAATTATTGCTTCAATAAGTACTTTATTGGAAATTACTATGACGCCTTCAATATTCTCAAATGAGAGGTAGCTTGAATAATGGATCACAGTCAAAGAATAAAATTGGAAATTCACTTTAATTCTGGATTAAATACGGCCATTTACAAAGGAATGTAAATTCCTGCTATTTACAAAGGAATGTAATTTCCTGCTATTTACAAAGGAATGTAAATTCCTGCTATTTACAAAGGAATGTAAATTCCTGAATCATCTAGAACAGCAAAGGATGGTTGCCGATAAAACTTCCTCACGACAATCACAGCCGAAAGAAAAAAAGAGATTTAATAATCTCTTACAAATGGGGAGGCTTTTCAGGGTGCATTCAAACCCAATATATCCCCCGTTTGGTCCCGAGATTCTGCCGCTCCCTATATGAGCGGACTTTACGAATCTCCCGAACTAGCAAGCTGTAGCTGGTAAAAGACGAAAGCCTCCACGAGGTCAACACACCTCCGAAAAAAATGACGAAAAGCCCTGAGTCACAAAATTGTAGGTTTTTTATACCTGGGGGGTCAGTTACGGTCCCGTCACTGTTTTTTTCTCAGTTAAGATCCCAGTTACATGAGAACTCCAGCCAAAGTTACAGTTATACTTTTTAACTGAATTCTCATTCGCTGGCTGTCTCTTCACGGAATTTTCCGAGCGTTCATTAACGAGATCCATCAGGGCGGGTTCGTCTATTCAGTCCGATTGTCAAGATCCCCGACGCCACGCTATTGTTCAGGTACAAGTGCCTACGATCAACTGTTTTGGCGCGTGCTCGGACAAAAAGGAGTCTTCACATTACTCTCAGGTTTTCGAAAAACAGCATCAATTGTTCACAAACTGGTATTAATTCTTAATTATACTTTTTCATTTAGCTCATTTATATAGCCATATTTTATGCTGTTCTGAAATGGTGGGCTTTTTTAAAAATCCTTTTAATTCTTTAATTTTCTAGATTTTTTTCTTTTTTGAGCTTACTACTTTGTTTCAGTGATGATGAATAGCTATAATCATGCTAAAGGCTTTTATCAACCATCTGGGGGAAGGGGGGATGGCTTTCAATCTCCCAAATGTATACGATTCATGACGTAAAACTCTCTTTATTTCACTCATGGAATCAGAGAAAGAATAATAATGTGGTAACATGAGTTTTCATTCTTTAACAAAATATTCCCAAGTATAATATTTATTTAAAAAATATGTAATCATGCATTCATGCATAGAAAAACCTTGAAAAAGAGCATAATATTTTTAGAGGATATTTTGGCCCTTACTCTGAACGTTGAGGTTCTGTTCGAACCTTCGTTGTGGCGCCACTTTGACGTTATCTTGTGGCCATTATTAACACATTATGAGAGTAAACGATCAAGATGACGTCACAACGAACGTTCGATACAACTCACAACGTCCAGAGTAAGCCCGTTTGTCAGGGAATGAAATCTCGTGAGACCAATAAAAAAAAAATTTTTCCCTGTGACCTTTTTGATTGCAAGCGTGTGGCCCGAAGTATGTTTCTTTGATTTTTGATGTTAAATTTTACTACAAAATAAAGTTGTTTTAGTTTCTGTTCATGTGTCATCCTATCAACATCAAGTATCCTAAAATTTGCCTCGGACCGCCACTGTCAACAGGTTGCCCCGGAGCTTAGCTTCCCTAGCCACCACAATGGTTATGGCCCTGCTGCATTGACTCTCCTGCCTCCCCCCACAATAAAAAGGTACTGGAATGCCGTTATAGGCAGTCAACATTGATCCCTGTTAGAGACCAACACAATTATATCCAAGCTTTAGTTAGAATCAAATTCTGCTCTTTATAGAAAAGAAAATTCCTAGATAATATATTTATTTGCTATTATGTACTTACACAGTACTCTATAGGGAAACTTTATAATAGAAACACATAATAGTCTTGATTTTAGTTGCTGTATTTTCGTAGTACAAAAACTAATAACAAAGACTTTTAAAAAAAATCACAAAATTTCTATCCGAATTAAAAAAAACATCTGATATTTGAAAATTTGTCGGCTTCTTTGACTTTCATCTATCTTTACTAAGTAGGAAAAACTGTTCCCAAAGAACATAATAATTTATTCGCTTCTTTATAAACTGTCTCTTAACAATGACTCTATGAGCTGTCTTAAACAAACCGTGACGTATAAGCATTTTTTTTTTTTATTTTTTTTTTCCTGAAAGCAGTTTGGCAACAGCAACTTGTTAACTTTATGCAATGTTTGTGTCGTGAAACTAACTTAAAGTCTCTTTAAATTATGTTTACTCTTTTACGTGGTTTGAATCAAAATGTTCAGTATGTTGATCGGAGACACAACAATCTTAAAGAAATCCCTGATGATGTGCTGTCAGCTAAATCATTGGAGGAACTACTTCTTGATTCGAATCACATAAGAAATCTACCGAAGGTAAATTTCATCGAAATAAATTCTTAAGAAAACTGTATTCCAATTCGTTTTCTGGTTAATTTTAAAGTGTTTGATATTTTGAAAGTATCTATACAAATGTCACAGCAAGGCTTTTTTTGTTCCATATAATAAGGCTTTTGTGTTAGCTTTATCAATGAAGTTGATAAAGTGAACAAACACATTGGTATTATTTTGTTAAAAAATCTAGTTCGACCTTTGACGACTTCTTTAAATAAGTACTTAATAGATAAGTAATTCATAAGTACTCGCGGGGTGTATGTTGTATACCACATGTAAATAAAAATAAGTTAAAGAAGAATTATTTATAAAATTTAATAATCAAATTTTATATGTATACATATACACACACTGATAAAAATTGTTTGAATAACAGCTAATTAAGTATAAGATATTAAACAAAAGTTTTAGCCTCTCACTCTATTCCCTGTTATTGTTCCACTGTGGACAACTAAATACTATAATTGCATATTCTTTATATACTAGTATATTACATAAATGACATGTAACTGATGTCATCCTATTTTTCTGCAACAGAAACATCTTTCCCATACTTTTGGTGGTGGTTTATCTTGTATCCTCTCTCTTTGAGAATTTATGTATCTGCTGAAAAAAACCCAAATAGTGAGAGGAAATCACTTTATTTCAGCAAGGGAGGGTCTTATGAGTAATATTGATAAATTTTATACAAACATTTTTCTCTTGCTGTACCTTTAGACACATCTGCTAACCCAAAAGTTTCTTTGTGTTAGATTTGGCCATATATCATAAACTTTGCTTATCTTTTGTAAGACAACTTGGATTTTCATGAGTATTTATCAGGGTTGATAAAAATCACGATTTTTTATAAAAAATAAAAAAAATCTGATTTTTTTTATTTATATCTGATTTTTTTTTATTTAAATCAAATTTTTTTTATTTAAATCAAATTTTTTTTTATTTAAATCAAATTTTTGAAATTTAAATATATTTAAGTTTAATATTTGATAAAAGCAAATTAAGTTGTTCAAATTAGATGTCTAAATTAATTCTCTTTTTATATATAATAAAAAATACATATAACTAAAATAAATATATATAATATATAAGAATAATTCATAAATCAGTAGAATATAATTACTTGCAATATAGGGTTTTTTTGCTTGTTTTAATTATTTAAATAAAGGATGCTTCATGTTAATTTATATATTTCACTCTGCAACCATAGAAGTATTAGAAAGATAATGGTAGACTAAGGGCTAAGTAATCACAATAATTTATATTTTTTATGAAAATTTTACAACCAACTTTTTATTTTGTGACAGTGGTTAAATGTTAAATGATTTATAAATAAAAACAAGTTCAGTAGCTTTGTCATTTCCAAGTCTGTTTCAAAGTTTAGATTGCACTAATCCATATATTGAAAAAATCCTCTCGATAGAAGCAGTTGATGTCCTTGCAGTCAACAATTGATAAAGTGCCTGGTCCAAGTGATCAATTTTTCCATTCTTACTTGAGAAAAAATTACTTTTCCACCAATCAAGTGGGGAAATCTTATTAATCACTTCTTCACTAAAAAGGAATTCATAGAAAGGATCAGATTTTCCCAGGAATTTCATGAGAACAGGAATAATATCAGGAGAGTACTTTTCATTGGCATATGTAAAAGATTCTTTTCTTTCCAAATCGGTCAAATTTTTTCCACAAAAATAAGGGTCTACTTGATAAGCTAAGAAATGGAGAGCTCCCAGGGCTTGCTGATATCTCTTAATAAAAGCTGTTAAATTGGATTTATCATTATCCACATCTTTAAGTTTAATCTCCAAAGTTTTCCAAATATGTACAGCTTTAGCAATAGTACCTACAAGTATTTTTTTAATAGTCTAAAGTTACAGCAATAGGTTCCAATCATTTTAAAAGATTTTCTGCATTTCTTTTCAGTCCAATATTAACTACTTTATTGTAAACAATACTATCAGTTTTGTCCCTGTGCTCTCCTCACAAATTTTCAACAGAACTGACCAGTTTGTTATGTATTTGGTTAAACAATCTACCATTTTGGGCTTCTTTTCAAGGTATGATAATGAAATTTTTACTGTGCCAGTTATTTTTTAATACAAAAGACGAAAACAACATTTGACTGAGAGATAAAAAAGAGATAGGAGAGAAGAAATGAATAGCAGGTAGGGTGCTGTTTTAATAATACAAGGACAGGCAGGATGCAGCAGCCTCCTGAAACCATCTGTGAGCAACTCTGGGTTGTCAATATTTTCTTATTGTTCTTATTACTAACAGCTTTCTTTTAAAAATTCAATCTTTAAAAACTGATTTAAATCAATGATATTTTTTTAAAAAACAACTTATTTAAATCTCTCAACTCTGGTATTTAGTCATAAAAATGTATTATTTTTAAGTACATTTAGAACTACTCTTTAATATGCAATAAGAATTTATTTTCTTCAAACAAAATAATCCATTAAACTAGAAGTAATTAACAAAATTGATAGTGCATGTAATGGACATATTAATGATAGGTTAGATACATACAGCATAGCGGGGAGGCATTCCAATATCACATTAAATTCAATTTATTTTAGATGGTGCATTTTATATACTAACACAATGAACTATGAGAATTAATTTCTTAACTCTCAGTAACATTATCAGGGATATAAAAATGTATGTGTTATGTATTGTACAATATATTTGTAATTTGCCCACTACCACCAGGAGAAGCCTGGAGGGTTTCACATCCATATGGGCCTGGAATGGTGCTTGATTGTATTGTACAATCCTTTCAAAAATAATCATTACATCCTAATCTTATTTTGCATTTGAAATATATACTTATCCAGGTTTGTGTACATATTAAAATTGATATAAAGTAATTTTTATATAATAAATATGAATTTTACGAAATACTGATAAATATCAGGGTGTAATTAATAAAAAAGTTTCAGATTTTTTCAGAATTTGAAACTAAATAAGACCATATTCTGTAAATTTAGAAACTTGCAAATTAACTCTATTTATTTTAGTTTTCATAATGATCTGAATATTTAGATTAATTTGAATATATATTGTAGCACTTGTTTTGCATTTCTGTTAAAAGATGCAAAAAATTTTAAAACAAGCAGTGAATTTTTTATACCTATATAAGTTGGATTAAAATTAAAAGTCATATGACAGCAATGAATAAAGTTGTAATTGCTGGAAAGAGTTTTAAGTGGTAGTATTTTGTTTTATTATGAAACACTTTATTTTGTAAAAAAAAAAAAAAAAAAATTATGTTTTGTGCGATCCACTGTCCTCGAAGTTCTTAAATGATACTGCTAGGGGTGGCAGGCCAAGCCTGGGGAGTCTTCTAATATGCTGAGGATGGTAATTAAGTTTGTACACCTGCAGCTGAAGATGATAAATCAGTTAAGCTTGAAATCCATATCAGTAAAGTCAGTTCAATAGAAAGAAAAAAGAAACTACCAGAATACCGAAAGTATTTCCTATTAGCAGCCAAAGATGAAAATAAAATAGAACCAGTAAGTTTAAATGAAACTCCAAAAGAAATCCAAAAAAGTTTTGAAGAATTCCAAATTTGCCAAATCTTGGTATGAAGTAATGGAATGCTCTGAATCAAACTTGGGAATTAGTTCCTACACTTGAAAGTATCAAGCCAATTGGTTGCAAAATATGATGAAACTGAAAATATCTATATGTTCCAAGTGTGTTTAGTAGCCAAGGGTTATAACAGGCTTATAACATTGATTTTTCTGAAACCTTTTCCCCAGTGATCAAGATTAAATCAATTTCTAATTCTCTAGCTGTTGAAATGGAAAGTGACAGTACATCAAATGAGCATTATATCAGCCTATTTAAATGGTACACTGAAGGAAGATGTCTATATGCTTCAGTCCAAAGAATATTCTAAAAAGCATCTACTTTATTTTTAGTTCTTTTTAGTGTAAAGGGAAATAAATACAAAGGTTTAATTTGAAAAACACTTGTAATTTTACTTCTAAAGGTGTTTTAATAAACAGTCTGGGCTCTTTGACATGGGCATCTAAACTTCTTGCACAAACAGTGAGTTGTGACAGCTTCAAAAGGAATTGGGACATATAGAGCTTGACAAGATCTGAACGTCTTCTGTTAAAATTTCTCAGAAATATGGAATATAATTATTGAAAATTTTTTGCTGTTAAAACATAATAGCAAATGAGTAACTATTCCCATATAAAGCATTGTCTACACAATATATGCCTCAAAAATAGGAGAAATTCAGGATTAAATTTATATTTATTATTTATCAGGATTAAATTTATGAAGTTCTCATATTAAAGGAACAATGAAAATCAACTCATTAATATCACTGTGGGAGAAAATGTTTAGTAGAATCTCTTTCCTCATACTTGAATGAACACTATAATTGCTAATTGTTTTATATACCTATCCCCAGTAAAAAAAAAAGTCAAATCAGTTGAGGTCATAATAAAACTATAGAGATTATTTCTGATTGCAAAATGTTAGTTTATGGCTCCAGAACAAGTAAAATGATAAACATATAGAAATTGTAAATTAAAGCATACCATATTTACCTATATGATAAAAGTAATTTTCATATGTGATATTGATTTAAATAGTGTTTTATTTTTTAAGTTATTGATACATTTTTCAGGAACATGAAAAAATATATAAATAAAGTTATTTAAAATATATAACAAAGTTCAAATTTGTGATGTAAATGTTAAGTTTAATATCTAAATGTATTTGGAATTCTATGTCTTTACTTTGATTTTTTTTTTTTTTTTTTTTTTTTTTTTTTCTGCTGAAGATTAGCTTGGCAGATAAAGTGTATACATTTGAAAAAAATTTGAAGAATTAATATTTTTTTTGATTGAATTTTTAAAGAAATATTTAGTTTTTTTTTGTAAAGTTGCTTGTATATATTTTAAAAATTATACTTCAATACAAATTATTGAAAATAAATTGTTTTATAAATACACATTTTTAATGTAGTTTTTTAATATATCAATTGTACAGAGTTTATTCCGGTTGTTGAAGCTTCGGAAATTGAGCTTAAGTGAAAATGAAATATTCCATCTACAACCTGAAATAGGAAATTTGACAACTCTTTTAGAATTGGATGTCAGCAAGAATGGTATATAAACTTTTTTTTTCTAATAACTGTTTCTGTATCAGTCTTCCATTATTTATAATATGTGGTCAGCCTGTAATTTTGACTTTAACTTGACCATGATTTATTTTTATGCTATATATTTTTGTCTAGATATTCATTATTTATTTGCAATTTTAAATCAATCAATCAATTCTTTTACATTTTTATTTCTTTTAAATTGTGTTTGAAATAATTGCTATAAGATTATTTGCATAATCTTATAAGGATTTTAAATCATTAATTATGACAGGTTACACTGCTCTTTGGTTCCACAGTTGAGGGGGTTGGAATCTCACTGTTGGCATTGATGTTCAGAGCCTTTGGAAATTAATTAGCAGTAGGTCCTAGTCTCATTAGCTTTTGAGTAGAAAAAGAATTGACCAAACTAAATCAATAAATGCTCCTCATTTTGGTTTATGTAGTCCATTCATTTTGTGAGGAAATTCGTAATGCTTCATCTCATTTAATACTTAAATTAAGACCTTCAAAATATATATCATCAATAGTATAGCAATCGGAAACAAAAAGAGAATGAGACATAACATGCATAACTCACCTCTCTTATTATCGCTATCTTTTCGTGCCGAAATGAAGTCACATCGAAGTTATGGATCGACAATAGTGTTAATCACCTGCATTGAAGAGAGCTAGCCAATCTAGTAACCTAAACACATTTAATTATTCAAAATTATTTACAAGAATATATACAGTCATTTTAGTATTAACATGAGCAATGTTGCTGTCACACCACTCATCGTTCAATCTTTTCATAGAACAGTTCCCACTTTTTTAGTCTCTTTGTTCTATCAGAGTTGAGTAGTCTCAGTAGAAGTGGAAGTGCTTTTCGTGACATACTCCCCACCTTGAGTTTCACCACATTGGAACTCAATTCTCAAAGAAGAAATGTTCTAGAGATCCAAACGATGAGGAGTACGTAGAGTTCGGCCATAGTGGTTGATTCGCTGAGGTTGAACCGGAGAGGCAGGAACTGACGATGGTGCTGCCTGGGAGACGGGCGGCAAGGCAATGAGTTCCTCAGATTAAGGTCCTCTCCTTCATCACAAGTGTTGGGATCTCCAATTCACTGGCGAAAATCTCTGTTGATGGGAGAACTTACTTCAAGAGGATAAAGTCGCTGGATAGGTCGAAGTAAATTTCCATGCTTGGTACGAACTTTGACAAGACGCACCATTCCGTCTTTTCCATTGATTAATTCAACCACTTTTCCAAGAGGCCAATTGATTCTTTTGGCAGTGGTTTCTAATAGAACTATATCTCCTATGGAAAAGAGGTAGCTGTTTTGTGATTCTTTCACATAACTTCTGAGCTGTTCCAAGATACTCAAACCGAAACCGTTTTCTAAGAGATCTTCACGGAGTTTCAGTCTATAAAGGTATCTTTTTCGCAAACTTGAGAATTCGATTTGATCCATATCTGGAACTCCACTTTCTTTAAGATCTCTCCATTTAATTATTCAAAATTATTTACAAGAATATATACAGTCATTTTAGTATTAACATGAGCAATGTTGCTGTCACACCACTCATCGTTCAATCTTTTCATAGAACAGTTCCCACTTTTTTAGTCTCTTTGTTCTATCAGAGTTGAGTAGTCTCAGTAGAAGTGGAAGTGCTTTTCGTGACATACTCCCCACCTTGAGTTTCACCACATTGGAACTCAATTCTCAAAGAAGAAATGTTCTAGAGATCCAAACGATGAGGAGTACGTAGAGTTCGGCCATAGTGGTTGATTCGCTGAGGTTGAACCGGAGAGGCAGGAACTGACGATGGTGCTGCCTGGGAGACGGGCATAGGCAATGAGTTCCTCAGATTAAGGTCCTCTCCTTCATCACAAGTGTTGGGATCTCCAATTCACTGGCGAAAATCTCTGTTGATGGGAGAACTTACTTCAAGAGGATAAAGTCGCTGGATAGGTCGAAGTAAATTTCCATGCTTGGTACGAACTTTGACAAGACGCACCATTCCGTCTTTTCCATTGATTAATTCAACCACTTTTCCAAGAGGCCAATTGATTCTTTTGGCAGTGGTTTCTAATAGAACTATATCTCCTATGGAAAAGAGGTAGCTGTTTTGTGATTCTTTCACATAACTTCTGAGCTGTCCAAGATACTCAAACCGAAACCGTTTTCTAAGATCTTCACGGAGTTTCAGTCTATAAAGGTATCTTTTTCGCAAACTTGAGAATTCGATTTGATCCATATCTGGAACTCCACTTTCTTTAAGATCTCTCAGATACATCGCTGGAGTCAGCGGTTGAATTTCCAGGTCTTCGGAGACATAAGTTATTGGTCTGGAATTAATGACATCCTCACAATCGCAAAGGACGGTTGAAAGTTCTTCATACTTTAAGCAAGCCTTGCCAAGGGAACTTATCTGGAGGAAAGCTTTCTTGATCAGCGATTATGCCAAACGCTCCAGATCGGAATCTATTCAAGATGCTTGGAATCAGTTCCACTAAATTAGGTCCTTTTTCAAGACAGTTGTTCAGAAATAATTCATTCCTTTGTTTTGCTAAAGCATCATAGACCAGACGAATCTTTGTTGTCAAATTCTCTTAGATCACGGCCCGATGGGGTAAATACGTGCAAAGAAGATCATCTAATTTTGCAATATCCACAGGTTCTATTATTTCTTCTTTCAGCCATTCATGAAAGACATCTTCATAACTCTCTAGCAAATTCTTTGCTTGAAGGTTCTTAATTGTTCACTTGAGTCTTCTTTCCGCAATCATCCTATTATTGGCAGGTGGTTGCATACCTTCCAACCAGGGCAAAGAAACTTCATACCGGCCATCTGGAAGTCTCTTCAGTGTTTTAGAGAAATGCTGCATGGAAGCTTCTTCCTTTTCAGTCTTTGATTGTTTCTCGGCTTGATCTTTGATTCCTATTATATCAAGACCCCATAAATCTGTTTCAGAAATTCCTCCAGCAAGCATTGAAGTAACAATCAGATCTGTGTTTTCATCTCCCTTTACTCTTCTTGTACGACCCACAACCGTCCACCCTAACTTTGTCTGGATGGCAACTAAACCAGAAGGTAAAAGCTTGTAACCCCCGGTCAGAAGCTTTCCGGCAACATCTGCTCCAATCAACAATTCTATGGGTCCATGGTGTTGGTCACTCAAATGGATATTGTTTTCTGAAAGTTCTTTCATCCACATCCCATCCACAACTGGTGGAATTGTTGCACAGATAGTTTCTTGATTGAGGACTTTCAAAGTTACAGTTGTAGGTCAGATCAAAGTCAGTGAGGAATGCTCTATAAACATCGTGATGGCAGACCTCTATACTCGCTCCTCCAAACAAGGAATGTCGTAGACTTTCTCTTCAGTGGGGTTGGTAATTCAATCTCTGGGCAGTACTTTTCAAAATGTACGATCTTTGAGAAGCTGAGTCAATTATTGCCCTTATCTTCACTTTACCCCTTTCTCCTCTTAAGTGAATCACAAGAGTCTGCAACAAAACATGTGGTGATGTCGAAATATTTGCCAGAATCTGATCTTGTACGGGAATATCATTATCAGATTTGGGTTTTGTCATTTCTTTGGGAGACTGGGTTTGATTATTATTGCATAAAAGATAATGGTGTAATCTTCCACAATTTTGACATTTGATTCTGGATTTACAAGAGCTAGAAATATGATTAATTTTCAGGCACCTAAAGCAACCTCTCCTTTTCATTAAAATATCTTTCCTTTTATCGCCTGGTAAACTCTGAGCATATCTACAGTCAGCACTTAAATGGTTCTTATCACAAAATATACATTGAGGGTTCTTCGAGGTTGTGTTGTTTTGTACTGAACTATAGAGTTCCATGCCCGTGGTAATATTTTTATTACGATTAAAGGATCTAATTGGCTGATTCTTCTTGTTCTTATGTTCTAGTCCAAACCCACTTTTGGCTAAGTTAATCTTTTCTTCACCCTCAATTTCATTTCCAAGGAATTTCATTAGCGTTTCTAACTTGTTAATTTTTTCATCCTTTTTAAACGTTATCGTAGACAAATGTCGTTCCCAAATCCGTAAAAGATCAATAGGCAAACACGACTCGACCAAAGGGTAAAGCATGGACTCATACATGTCACTTGTTACACCCAGCATCTGCAAAGATCTTAGCTGGGTTTCGGTTTTGTCATACAATTTAACTAATGGAAGTTTATGTTCATTATTCAAGGCATTATTTAATACCAAGCTCAAAAGTTCTCTTACATAGACCTCCACTAATACATCCTCACGTCCAAAACGAGCCTTTAAACAATCAATGGCTTGAACATAGTTTTTAGCCGTGGGTGGAAAAGACTAGACTACCTCCCTAGCTCTTGAACCTTTAAGGGTTGTTTGTATCAAGTAATGATATTTATCTTCATTTGAAATATCCGGATCAGAATCTATTTTTTTAAATAATCCCCAGAAAGACAACCAATCTTTCAGAGTCCCATCAAATTTCTGTAACTTGATCTTAGGCAACTTAAAATTTCTTTTTCCGTTAATTGAATGTGTATCAATTTCGCTGTCAGATCTGTTTATGCAGCGTTCTAGTTTCGTTTTAAAATATATGAATTTATCTTCATAAGATTCGGCACTTTCGATTTCATCACGAATAATTTTCTCGGTATGCGTAGCATCCTTCGTGATTAAATCAAGTATATCTTTATCTAAGTTTTGAATTTTCAAATAATTCTCTGTTAACTGATTCAGGTTACTAGCATATAAATCAGAATCATCTACTTTCGATTTAAAAAATAATTCCAAATTTCCAGTAAATTTAGTAAAACAGCCTCGATAAGAACCTCTCAATTTAGTTAATGTTTCCATTTTAAATATTAATAAAATTGTCTGAATATATCAACATAAATCCTAATATAAATATGAACAGATACTCAATACAACATACACTTCTGTTTTCAATAATGAAATGAAATATTCAATTCAGTAAATACTATTCATAAAGAACTGCATAATTCAAAATATATAAACATACAGATGTATTGTAATTCTTAAATTAAAAGTTTTCCAGTAAAAATCTTCTCAAAAAGAATAATAAACTTTCAAGTAAAATACAAGCAATTCTAAAAACAATATTCAGTTAATTTAGCATCAAATAACTTTTGTAACATATGCTCATGGTTATCAGAATAGAAAATAAATTTAACATTCTAGATATTTATTAAATCTTGTATTCTCAAAATTGCATCAAATTACTCTAATCCAAATTATATCAAATGTATTCAATCCAACTTTATCAATAGAGCAATTTCTTAAACACTCTCTTCTATTTTATCAATGTTCGCTTACTACTTAAATTCCAAAAAGATATTCTTATTAATTATTCAAAATACTCCACTTTCATTTAATATATTTTAAATATAATTGATGAGCCAGTCAAATATTTAAGCAGCAAGAGTTCTAAATAAAATCTTTTCCAGTTGTCAAAACATATATTATGACTCAATTCCAGCGTCCCTGTTCGGGCACCAAATTATGTAGCAATCGGAAACAAAAAGAGAATGAGACATAACATGCATAACTCACCTCTCTTATTATCGCTATCTTTTCGCGCCGAAATGAAGTCACATCGAAGTTATGGATCGACGATAGTGTTAATCACCTGCATTGAAGAGAGCTAGCTAATCTAGTAACCTAAACACATTTAATTATTCAAAATTATTTACAAGAATATATACAGTCATTTTAGTATTAACATGAGCGATGTTGCTGTCACACCACTCATCATTCAAGTCTTTTCATAGAACAGTTCCAACTTTTTTAGTCTCTTTGTTCTATCAGAGTTGAGTAGTCTCAGTAGAAGTGGAAGTGCTTTTCGTGACAGGAATCAATTATTTTGGAAGAAACTTAAAAAGGTGGAGGAAATGGCTTTGAATTTTTTTTTAATCACAGAATATTTATTAGGCATAGGGATTTACAATGTTTCTCTTTTATCTCAGTCTAACACTTTCCCTTAAAAACTTTGAATGATAATAGTTTTGCACATAAACATATTTGTTTAAATTATGAGTCTTTTATAAGAGAGGATAATGAATGATAATGAAATGTTTTATTAACTATCAATGAAACAAATTCATTTATAAATATAAAAGTGAGATTTTTTAAATTTATACCCGCTGAGGCTTGTTTTGAGCATCTGATGCCTGATAGTCCAATAAATTAAAGAAATTGTCCCAGAAAAGAGGGAGAGGTATCTTAGGAAATGATGAAGCAAAATCACCCAGCACAGCTGGGCAAGTCAAATCATGCTCTCCCATCATGGGAGGTACAAAAGATGTAATGAGGGGAATCCACTGAGTGAAACTGAAAAAGATAATATCTCAGCAAGTCATGGCCAGTCCTGATTCTAAAAAGAGCCACTCTAATATCTCTGGGAAGAGAGGGACATACTCTCTTATTTAAAAGAGATGATTTCATTTTACATACTCTAGTCATTTATTTTGTGAGGAAACTCATATTGATCATATTTCCTGCAACTAAATAAATTACCTACAAGATTTATATAAAAATGTTATTCTATTTATCAATCAGTAAAACAACACTACTTTTTTAAAAAAAAATCAGATATGTCATATTCCTCTTTTGAAAATGTTTGAAATGAAAGGCTACCCTTATTTATATTATTTTAAACTATGTTTGCATTATCCCCATTTAAGTTAAAATGCTTTTTAATTTTTTCAAACTCCAAATGATTAGTTGCTATTGGATTTTCCAGAAAGGTGCATATTATTCTTAAAAAGATGACATAATAGCAATATATATTCCATTTGTTAGTTACAATTCCATAGTTTGGTAAGAGAAATTTTTGTTATTTAAGAATTTGTCATTTCAGACAAAAGTCTGAAGAGGTAGAAGCATAATGATCAATCAGATGATTGCATTATTGTTATAAGAATTGAAACTTTAGTATAATAAATTTGAATTTTAATGATAAGGAATTAGGAAATCCTTGTAATATTGTATTAGGTGTTTCTTTTCCATATTTGCTCACTAGTGTTAATTTCAATTACAGATATATTTACAGTAGATACTGGTTAATGTTATCATACATTTAATGTTATCAATAATCTCCAGTCACAAACAGTATTTGAACTAATGAAAAAATGATCACTAATCCACTTAATATTATCAAATTTTAATTAGTTCATTTTTAATGAACAATTCCTGGAGAAATTTGTGCAGCATCTCATTATATGAAATAGGTGAATAGGAAACATCATAAGAACGTTTTACCAATTTTTGTTGATAGAAAATTAATGCTCTACCCAGAATGACTGCTCAAGATTTTAAACCTTAGGTAGACATCGAGAACTTAAACTTTGGCTTCATTAACAGATTATAACATTTGTGAATTTGTATCAAACATTAATGCATTGACACCTCTTTCTGATGACAATATACCCCAAAAAGTTATCACAAGACGACTCCAAAAAGTGCTGAGATGATGAATGCATTTCAAATTTAATGAGTACAAATAAAAAATGAGGCTGGTGAGTTTCATAAAAATTATGAATATAAAAGTTTTGTTAATGACATACTCTGTAGCATACCAGGCAATCAAAAATGGATAATTTCTTTGTTCTTTGACACTTATATACTATTATTTTGTTGTCTATTAATTTAATTTTTTATTTCATCCATGTAATTTTAAGTAAATGCTTTTTGATGAAATTATCCTCTTCTTACCATCACTATATTCTGCTCTTTTCTAATTTACTATTTGTTTATTATAATTAACCAGTTATAGTTATCAAAATCGAGTTGGCCTGATATGATCACATTAAGTGGCACCTACTGTATTTAATTTGTTTTATGCCATGTTATCATTAAGGTTAATAAAAGAATAAAAATGCAATCTCACAACACGGCACATGCGAAGCTAGAAATCGGGTCTGCTGTTGAGAAACTGTACCTCAAGTAAAATAAAGAGTATAAGAGAAGATTTACTATTTTTGTTAATTTATTATAAATTTTAACTTAAAACATCATTACATATCTATTTGTAATATTTTGTTGATTTGGTTAATGCATATACTGTTAGTTCTAGATTAAATATTGGAAGACAAGTGTCTGGGGATCTGGGAAGAAACCTGAAAAAAAAATTAGTGCAATAGCCTCTGTTTATGTTAATTTCTTTTTTTCACTGTTACCATGATCTTCTGCTCACTCTGACAAGGTGGAGAAATTCAACCTGCCCAGTTAAGGTCAGAGCAGGATTATATGCTACTTCTCCATTGGTAGCCCACTGATTGGAATGAGGGCATTTACTGATGAAATTGTTTGTTTTTTAAATTAATGGAACTGAATTTGTTATTGACTCTACTGCAATGCAATATAAAGCATATTTTACCAGTATTAATAAAGCTTGTGTTGTCTAAAGTCTTCTATTTTACAAACCTGAAGGGGCATTACTTTTACCAAAGAATACAAAAGAGACCCTGTAAAATGTTCTATGACAATGTTGGCAACTTTGTCATAAATGCCATTAACACTAAAACTACCAGACATTTTTTTATAAGGGGAAAAAACGAAAAATGGGGTCATTTGACCCCTTTTGGTAGATTTAGTGTTAAAAAAAGAAAATTCTTTAAAACTAAATGTCATATGTAGTAAGTGACATTCCTTATTTAACAACTTTGCCTTGTAAAACAATTAGGTTTGAAATATGTAAAAAAAAAAAATAAAAATAAAAAAAAATAAAGGATTATATTGAAAGTAACATTGTAAATATTTGCTATGGATCAGAATTACCTCATAAGATATCAGTTTCCTTCTAAATCTATAGCTATTTACAAAATTGTAAACATAAAAGTGTCAGGATTTGGTAAGAACATAACAACCTTTATTTACTTCAGCATGATCACGACTACAGGTTTTTGTCCATCTTTTTTTTTAAATTTCCTAGCTCTCTCTTTTGAATGTTTTTACTTCAGATAAATTTCTTACTAATTTGTTATATTTTATCTATTTGTTATTTTTAATTTATATTCATCTAATTAAAGCATAATTTTGCATGTAGAAATGATTATATTCACTTATATATTTTTTTTACAGATTTATATGATATACCTGAAAGCATCAAAAGCTTAAAACAGTTGCAAAATCTTGATTTCAGTTGTAATCCCTTAAAGAGGTATTTATTCATTCTGTAACTCTTAATCTACTTTTAGTACTGAATTTTAAAATTCGTAGCCATAAGGAATTGAACACTCATATCTTTTTACTTTAAAATTGTACATTTAATATAGATAAGATATATTAGTATTTGCATAGTAAAAGATCTTTCTTCTTGATAAACATATTGTTTAAACTAGGCTTGCATTTAAGTTAAATAAGGTGATTACATAAGCAGTTTTTAAGTACAGTTAATGAATTTCAAAATAGAATCTGTAGAAAATAGGACTACAAGATTTATCTTTTTATTTTTTACTTTTAAAAGGTAAATGTAACTTTACTCTAAGTGTAGCTAAATGAAAAAGAATCAAATAGAAATTAAATTAAGAATCTAGATCAACAGCTGGTTGATATTTCCACTGATTCTAGAATATTAACAAAATTTGAGTTGCAAGTGTTTATATAACATTTCAATCTCAGTCACTGCTAAAATATAAAAGATGAAAGCATTCTGTTCCTTTGTTGGATTTCCAATGTTTTAAAATAATTTATTTTAAGTGAAAGAATCCTGTATTGTAACCAAGAAATTCAACACATAAGCTCATCCTAAATAGAGTAGGACTGGTTGATATTAGTTTATTTCAGTGTTCATGAACATAAAATTATTTTTTAAAAATTCATTAAAATGTATTCAGTACATTATCATATGAAAAAAAAACATTTTTAATTCATAAAAAGGATTTAATGGTTTATATCTTCTCTTGCTTCAATGTCTAATATTAATATATATGTAATTTATCATTTAACTTTTTCCAGACTACCTGTGAGCATTGTTTATCTACAAAATCTCACAGATTTAAAACTGAATGATATCAACTTAATTGAGTTGCCTTCAGACTTTGGAAGGTTTGTATTTCATATTTTTGGCATAGTTTATGTTTTGTATAGTTTATGTTATGGCTTAAAGTTACTTGTTGAGTTATTAAATAAGAATTACAAAACTGACTTGTAAAGTTTTAAAAGTTAAGGAAGTTTAATTCTAAAAATGTTACCTGTTGTTTAAATCATTTGATTAATTCAGATTCTTTTACTGTGATTGAATGCCACTAGTCTTAAAAAAAAAAACCGATAACATTTATTTTCACACCATAAAAGACAAGTTACAACTCATATTAAAAGAGAAAATACTGCATCTAAAAAAAAATAGCCAAGAGTTCAATCTTTTTTCTTCAAAACACGGCATTTAAATCTTTCGAGTTTAGCAGTCACCCAACTGCTCCAAACAGAACGAGAGTTCACACGACATTATATACTTACACAAAAATTTGTTATCATTTAAATATAAAATTAAGATAGTTTTAATAATATCATTACAGCATTGTATTGAACACTAACAATTCAGAAATAATAAGAACTTAAAACCAAATAAATTTTAATTATACATAGTATTAACAATAATTTGATACTCTGTGAAAATGCTGTCCTGAGAAGGAGGAAATCACATGGATAACTTTTCATAAAAAGAGTTTTAAAGCAGCAATTATTTTGGGGTTTGTTAAGCATTCATGGTAAAATATTTTCATACACTAGCATATAGATTACAAGGATCTGTGTCTTTTCCTAGGAGAATTGATAGCTGTATTAGAAAAGGGAAGGAAGAGGCTGTACATAGTAGTTATTAATTCAGCCTTTAGTTATGAGAAGTGTGGAAGGAATGTGATCGAAATCATGTCCTTAATTTGAATAAGAAAGTAAAGATTACTAAAATAGAATATAAATTAGGAGAACTTTAATAACTTAAGGAGCAATAATTTTTGAGATATTGCATATATGTATGTGTGTATGTGTAAGTATGTTTAACCTTGTACTTACTGTTAAAAATTGTGAATGTTTAATTTTAGGCTCATTAATTTAAGGACTTTGGAACTGAGGGATAACATGCTGAAGAATCTTCCATCTTCATTTGTGTCACTAAAAAACTTAGAATGTGTGGATCTTGGGAATAACATGTTTGAAGAAATGGTAGATTTTTTAATATAGTTTCAAAACATACTGTATAAGAGTTTGTTATACATAACATGTATTTTTTTAAAAATAAGCCTACTTTATATTTTTGGGATAAGTTGTATCTCACTATGCAGTTTAAGAGCCATGGTAGCTCAGTCAGCAAAAGCAGTGACCTTGTAACAGAAAGGTTGTGGGTTTGGGGCTCAAAGCTGGCCTAAGATCCACCGTGTTTGTTAAAGGTGACAGGGGTACTTAAAATATGGTCATAATGTCCTCCAAGTTTTCAAACGATATCTCTGGGTGTGACAGGCCAAGCCTGGAGGTCTTCTGCTTGGTCCCTGCTTTTAAATTAGAAGGATCCAGCAAGGGTAATGTTACTCATGTCCATAACATCCTTAACCCTTTCGCGCCTACTGTCACATATACATGCCAGTAAGAAACGTGCATACTTCCTGGCCGCCACACTGGCGTGCCAGAGCGTTTTCTCGTTCACCCCCGACTGTCACATATGTGTGTCAGTGTTGTGGAACGTTTTAAAACTATAAGTTTTGACACAAGATGGCATTGTATGTCCATATGGATTTAGATACATGTAGGTTTGACCTTGTACTCAATAGGAGAGTAGTATGATACACATACAAGTGGTTTTTGATTATATAAACATGAGGGAAAAGGAATGTTTCCGAATGACATGTTTTATGACAGCTCTTTAAATTCCCACGTGGTGTTTGTTTATGTAAGCAGGGGAGTTTTGTTTTTGCTAAAGCGTTGTGTATTTCGGTTTGCAGTCCAGTTTTTAGTACAGAAATAGATCTGACAGACTTGATTTATTTTTCTATTTTTATTGTTAGATTTTCGAAGTGTCGAAAGTGTTTAACTGAGCTTATAAAAGCTGAAATGACGCGAAATATTTCAGATTTTCATTTTGAAACAGATTAGGATATTAGTAATAGTGACACTATAATATATTCTAATTGTTCATAATGGATCTAGTGATTCTAATGTTGAGGAGGACATTTCTGACAAACATGATGACGATACTTCGTTTTTTCACATTCCGGAAAAATCCTCCAAAACGGCAAATGAGTTACTTTGAGTGCAAGGACTGTAAAGTAGGATTGTTTGTAGATAACTTTTTAAAATTTTTCATACAAAAAAAATTTAAATAACATAGTATTCAGTTTTGAATGTTAAAAGTCATTAAATAAAACTAAGTAAAAAATAAAAAAAAAAGTAAAGTGTAAAATATATATTTAAATAAGAAAAAGCTTAAGTAAATAAAGTATCTATAAACATATATAAATCCCATTCCGTTTAAATACTTTACACAGCATTATTAAATAACGCGCTGCTACTTCGTTAATTTCATAAATTAGGCTTAATAGCAAAAAACCCTCTGGCCCAGGATACACACTCGCAAAAGTGACTGCCGGCCTCAGAGATGATGACCAGCTACCTAATAGTGCTGGACATCTGATACAAAAGATATTTAAAGTGGAAGTTAGCATAACTTGTGCAGAATGACGAGAAATAAAAAATCGAGTATTTGAACTAAACATTTTTATTTAAGTTCTAAAAGTTTTTTTTCAAAAAAAAGTTAACAAAATAAACATAATCAATTTAACAATCACCTATTACAGAAAAACATTTAACCCTAATACCAAAAAAAAATACAAAGTAAAAAAAAAAGGGATTTTCTAATCTGATACTGCTACCCTCACAGCTGACCAAAAAAGGGATACCTTGCCTCCTGCTTGTCAGCCTTATATATATCCAGTAGCAGGTATATCATGCTAATTAACATAATCATGCGGCTTCCTCCCCCCACTCATCCAATCACAAAATTACAAAGATCGTAGCCGCCGAGTGAGAGTTGAAGCCACATTAGTGTCTGCTGTGCAGACGTCACGAACAAAATAACTGCGAGAGTCAGCTTCCTTAACAAAAACAATCTAACTGGTGATTAAAGTGGCTGTCAAATCTCCTGCCTCATTTGACTTAAATAAATAAACGAACTAATAGACAAATTGCCGGGATTCACCGAAAGTTACGGAAGGTGCCGATTCGGCTACAACTTCTAACAAGAGAAAAGCGCGCATTTGCGCTTCCCGTCGCGAAAGGGTTAAGCTACACGGGTTTTCCAGGTGATGCTAAATGGGTTGGCTTTGCAGTCTTGTATTGACATAAAGGCATATACTGCTTGTATTGCGATCTGCGTTAGGAAAAAAACTATTCAGTTTAAAACAAAACTGAAATAAAAGGTAAAACTGAAGAGTTAGACATGTGAAAGTGCTCAGCAGTTATAATATTAGGGCATAAAAATCAATTCAGGTAGTAGAGACTTACTGTAAAAATTTAATCATGGGAATGTTTTGTTTTGTTTTTAAATATGGACGATATTTACTAAAACACTAAGTTTATTAGAATCAGTTTGCCTCATCATTTTGGCAGTATCTATTGAGACATTCAGTAGTCAAGTCAAAATACTCTCTAAAAGCTCTAAAGAGGTCTTTTTTTTTTCCTTGCTGTCTAATTAACCCTAGATCACCAAACTGGAATTAGTCTTACTCTGTCACTAATCATTTATGCCAAAAAATATAAAAGTATATTTAAAGCATAACATGCAATAATATTCAGACTATAATGTTCACTTTCATCAGTTTCTCAATTTCTTCTTCACATTTTATCATTTTGTTCAGAGGCTGATTGTTTGTTTTTTTTTTTATTCTATTGCATAGATAATACTAGTCTAACTACACACATGACTTTCAAAATTAATTTTGTGTTTCTATATGTTATATTCATTTCTTTTAGTAGATGATTTTAAAACTGTTTGTTTGCAATAATTAGACTAGTTTGTACTACTAAATTTATATTAGTATTTAAATATTTTTATGATTATGTTTTACCATAAATTTTCTATTTAGAATTGATTAAAAAAAGAATTATATCTTTCCTTCTAATGTATTTACTGTTAAGCACTATCCTGTGATTTTGTGTATAATTTAAAGTCTAGTATGCTATTAACAGTTTCTTAAAAAAATTCATAATAGCTGTACTAATTAAAATATGTAATTTTATTTTTTAGCCTGCATGTTTGTGCCATTTAAACAAATTGGAAGAATTGTGGCTTGATTCCAATGAAATAGTTTCTCTTTATAGTGTAAGTGACAGATTTTTTTTTAGTTCTTTTTATAGGAAGTGTAAAATTCTTTTAGTTAAAACTCGTTTGATCTGCATCAAAGGTTTTAAACCTTCTAATTCTTAAACCTTAACTATAATTGTATATGGAAATTTACTATCCAGTTGGATTATAAAAAAATTTAATCTGTACAATAGAGATGAACTTTGTAGTTTTCTAGATTTTGCCCTTTATAAGAGTTAACAAATGATAAGAAGTCTTTAGAAATAATATATTGTTTGGTTTTAGACTTTTATATGATTTTATAAACTGTATAAACTACAGCTGACATTTTATAAAAAAAAAAAAAAGTCAGTATAAGCATTGCCAAATTAAAAATAGCATTTTTACAAAAATGTAGGATATTAAAAAAAAGCTGTCACTATATGTTATACTGATGAAATGATAACAAGATACATTTTGCTCTTAATTTTATTATCATTGAATAATGATTTTGGCAAAATGGTTTATCAAGTATAAATGTAGAAATCAATAAATGAGGCTAAATATAGACATTGAAAGGCCTATAACTTTGCTATAATTCAAGCATCCTCTAGCTCATGGGCTTGGCTCATCCAAGTGGCTTAGCAACTAAAAATGTGAGCATTCTAACTTTGAATTGATATTTTATGTTATCATTATAACACCACTTTTTTGTAATGGTGATAACTAAATAGAATTTACCAGCTTTAAAGCATAAGAACTTTGTATTACAGTTATATACTATATAGATTTTGAAACTTTTTCACTTTGAGACATGGACAGACAGTAGAGATTCCCCTTTAACTCTCCACAAAGGCTGTTTTCTTCATAGGGATAAATTAAGGAGGATGACCTCTCAATTCCAGCTGCGTAATCTCTTTCTAAATCTGCTAGATAATGGTTTATTAAAAAAGATGCTTGCTTTCTGTTATTGAATTTCAGGATTCTGAAACCAAAGTCAAAGGGTTAATTTGCTTTGACTTTTACTGATGAGATAATATATATGTGACAAAAATTTTCAGGGACTGATCTTTGAAGGAAAATGTCCCATTATTACTAAAAAAAAACAAAAAAAAACTGGTCTTTAGAGTTTTAACAAAATCATCAATTACCATGGTTCAGCCGGGTGCTTAAAATCCTTAAAAAGTGCTTATTTTGTAGATCCATTTTTAAGGTCCCTAATAAATCCTTAAAAAGTGCTTAATTTTCATTTTGTAGCCTTAAAATTTATAAATTTTTCCGAGTGCTTAAAAAGTGCTTATTTTTCCCCAAATATTGGTTGCTGAATTTTTTTTTCCCTTGGTAATTAATCGTCAATCCATTCAACAAAGCTAAAGATTAGAAAGAAGAGTTAGACCAATTAAAAAATGTATAGAAGAAAAGAAAAATGAACTTCAAAATTAGACATATTCTCTTATTTCCCCCCCCCTTCCTATATTTTTTGGTTCTCATATTCTATTATGAATGGAAACAGTTCTTCAGTTACATTTTTAAAATAGCATTGATAATTTCTTGAATCTTGTTTTGAGTATGTCATATTTAAACATTTTTTAGTGTAGATACTGCATCTTCTTTTCTCCCTGTGTGTGTGTGAATATTATATTTACCTGTTTATGATACAGAAGTACTTTTTACTATATTTTACATCTATGTTGCTGTAAAAATACTGTTGCTATGATGTGGAACTTGTTGATCTTCCACCACAGTTACTTTCTTAATTTTACAAATATTTCAGATTTTTGGGAGGGGGGGGGTCATTTGATCAATAAGGACTATTCCTGTTCTAAAATTTATGTTTGCAAAGAAAGATGTCTTAACCTAAAGTATGAGATATCAACAATTGTGTTTAATAAAATTATTAAATTGATCTATATATATTATTTAATGTCATTTTACAAGTCATAAAGCTCATGAAAAGCTTCAGTTTTTAAGCTTTAGCTGTAGGTCGATCATAATACAATGTAAATTAAGGTGCTTAAAAAGTGCTTAATTTTTTTTCTGTGGAAAGAGTCTGAACCTTGATTACTTGTTCCCCAAAACAAAATTTTTAAACCACCAAATTCCTCAAAATATTTTTCAAAAACATTTGAACCCAAATTTCAATCTATTTTTATAGATGGGTTTTTATAAAAATAATTTCCTGTATTTGCAAAATGAATTTCAGTAAGATAGGTGATTTATGTTTTTATTTCAGGATATTAAAAATTTAAAAAGCCTGAAATGCTTTGATGTCTCAGATAATGATTTAGAACTTTTGCCTGAAGAAATATCTGGATTAGAAAGTCTCACTGACTTTTATGTAACTCAGAATTATTTGCAGTTATTACCGAATGGAATTGGTAATCTTCACGAACTTGTTGTTTTTAAGGTAACCATTTTTTAGTTTTATTAGTGATAAACTGGCCATGTAATAGTTTAGATAGAGAACTACAGTGGTAATTCAACTTATAAATACCCCAACTTACAAGTTTTTTATTAACAAGTTGTCTCCTCAGTTAATCTTTGTTATGCCTTGAGTTATGAGCCAAAATACAAAATATGAACAAGCTGAAATGCAGAGTGTCTACTAGTCATGAAAGTCAGGAAAAAGTTCTAAAATTGGCAGATAAGTCCATAAAATAATAAAATTTATCAACTGGTCTCAAATTTTTCGTAATATGTCTCTTTGTCTGTATCAAAGTACAGCCTAACTAGATCCAGAAATAGCTAGTGAAATACATTTCTTAATTCAGTTCAACATGATTGAAGGGAGGGAAGTCAGTCTATAAAACAGTAATTCCATCATCATGGTAACAAAAGAGAACCACGTCATTTCTCCCTCACTCACTGCCAAAAGAAGTACATTTTCTTTCTCACAAATAGCAAAATTCAACTTTCAGATTTAGCAACTCCTTTCAAAATAGATATTCTTTAATAGTTTTTTTAAAAATAGGTTATAAACTTTGAAAAAATAATGCAGCATATCTATATTTTAAATGGAGCAAGTCATGATTTAAGTGAATTTGAACAATTTTTATCTGAATTTTATTATTTAATATCTTTTTATCAAATTTGTATTCTTGAACTATTTTATTTTAGAAGAGGGAGAATACAGAGTGTTTTAAGTTGTCAAAAGATCAGCAGAATATCTGTATTTTGAATGGAACAAATTATAATTTAAGTGACATCGAGCACCTTTTTTCAAAATTTTAACATTTAATACTGCTGCATCTAAATGGAAATTTTTAAAAAAGCAAAACACATAAAATATGACTTCTTAAATGCAAAATTTTCAAGTCCGAAATTTTTTAGTATAATGTAGAAACATAATTTTCTTATTTCCAAAATATTGTTATCTGAACTCTATAAATCACCCAACTGAGCTCCATACTAATTGTTTAGAAATAAAGATTCATTTAAGTTTTGCAATATATTAGTAATTAACTGGTTTGACATTTTAATTAAAAAAAAAGAATTTGAAAGCTTTTATTATTGACACAAACAGTATAGGGCTAAATATATTAATGAATGAATTATTGATAAATTAAAGCCATGATATAGATCATTAAGAAAAATTCTGATCACAATTTAATTTTTTTCTTAAGGCTGTCTATTAGACACACTGAAATGGCTAAAACAAACAAAGGATAAAACTAAGCAACAGTAAAGTAAAATAAAAAAAGTTTATAAAGTATTTTGAATAATGTAGCATAAATTCCTTTTGAAAGTAGTTTAGTTCTTTATGTTAACTTCTATATTTGTTCTTCAGAAATAAACCTTTTTATATGTTAAAAATGCATAACAAAAATTTTATGGATTTTGAGAATGACATGAATTAATTTCACTTTAATTTAAAAGATGAAAATTTATTTTGATATTGAGTTATCTAGTTCAGCTTTTCCTTCTATCTCT
>CM063502.1:162483008-162653282 GCA_032207245.1 Pardosa pseudoannulata
TGTATCTTTAATATCATTTGATATTACACTTGTCTTGTAAAGACTTCATATTTAGTTTTAATAAACTTCAAAGTTCCAAGTTAGACTTCACACTTTCTTTATAATGGAGTCATAACTGAAATTTACTTAAGTTTCCTCATTGCCCAATAACCCCAGACAATTCAAAATAATAAAGACTAAAACTTTATTGTAACAGTGATAATAAAATTTACCTGTTACATATTTGCATAACTTTCAAGGATGTATTTATAAGGAGGACAGAAGTGGATCCTTCCTAAAAAAAATTTTAATGTTATAAATTGCAAGATTTTTTAAAAATCTATTAAAATTTGTGTACGTAATTCATTTTCAACTGTGAAAAAAAGTAATAAACATTTCTTGATAATAGAACTAGGCACAAGAGGTTGACAAATATAGTATTACTTTTGGTACATAGAGCCATGATTATAAATGCAGATGAAGGTTTAACAAGCTGGCCTTAAAAGCTAGAAGAATTTTCTTACTATAAAACAGTAGTTTATAAATTGCTATATTTTAATATGCTATACTTTTTAAAATTTTATTGTCATGTAAGGTATGTAATTTTGTAAAAGAAAGTATAAAGTTTGTCATAATTCCTTTTTTAATAATTTTTATTTTCTTAGTTATTCATAAAATTACCTAGTTTAAATTTGTCTGGTAAACACTGTATTGTAAATTAAATATGTTCCAGTATATATGACAATCTTAACCTGGTAAAAACTTGCAATGTAATTTAAAAGGTGCAATTTGGTTACAAATATATATTTCAGTAAAATTATGTACAGTGTTACTGATCTGTTTTATGATGTATTTATGTATGCATGTAAATCTATAGATGTGTGTATGTGTAATGAATTTTTTATGAGGTCAAAAAATCATAGTAATAAGTAGTTTTGAAAAAATTATAGCTATGCCATTAATACATAACCAACAAAAGAGTCATGTGGAACTTTAGGTGTTTCCACCTTGTGAAGTGATATATACTAAAAAATCTAACTTTAGTGAGGAAAATTTAAAAACAATCTTAGAAAAAAAAAACCTTTCATAGATAAACTGTTATATTGACACAATTGATATTTTTTGTGCATTATTAGAGTGTCTGCATATAATGAAATAATTTGTATTTTATAAATTCTTAAAATAAACAATGTTGTAAAACCAGAAATGCTAAATATTGTGCTTTTTGCCTTGAAACTTGAAATGCTCTTTTAGTGGATGATGGTTTAAATTTATCATCACATATGCATTAAATTGAATTATACAAAACTATTATTTTGAATTGTGCCTTATATTAATTTTTTTAGTATTGAATATGTTAATATTAAAACTTTAATATGGGTAAATATGGAATATATGGTTAAATTACCTTAATATTGTCTCAGTGTATGCTTGTTAAGTTTGAATAGTTAATATTTATAGTGTAGAAAAATTTGGAACAAACTTTTTATTACTTTTATTTAAATTGTACTTAAATACATAATAACATAAAGTCATGCAGATGATCTCTGTAGACTCAAAAATAAGAATTCTAGTAATAGACTAGAGCACACATAAACAAAGTTTTATTTTCTAATTCTGCTATACAATTTGCAGAGCAAAAGTCTAACATATGTACCAAACAGAATTACCACAGTTACAGATCCCACTACAAGATTAATTTCCAACACTCCTCCTGAATCTTATTTTCCCATTCAGTCAGAAAAGATTTTAGTGTAGTTCCTGGTAACCTTTGTCATCATGTCACCAGGCTGATTCTGGGTTGAAATGTACTGTAGTTCTATGTCATTATTCTGTATAGTTTTTCAAAGAAAATTCAGCTTTTTCAAGCATGTGCTCCAGCCTTTATCTGTAGTACTTCTTAAGTAGCTATTTGCATTTCATTCAATTCTGCTTCTGCAGATGAAAGTACTATACTATTTTGTTTCTTTACTTCTCTGGAGATAAGATAATTATTAACATGAATAAGATATCCATATTTTAGTTTCCTATCATGTACATTAGTCTGTATCAACGTAGGCAGATATTTCTAGAGCAATTAATTTTTTTGTCATACAATCATTAGTATCTTTGCATATTCCAGAATTCCTTTTAGTCCCATCAAAAAATACTATTGATCTGTCTCAGAAAATTCACAGCAATTAAAATAACTGGTATGATGAATATTGCGAGATACAGTAATGGACAAACTAACTCTGTAAGATTCTCCTCTTTTGAAATCTTCAGTCATTGCTTTGATTTTAAGCGGTGTAGAACAAGCATTACTTTGTAACTTCTTTTACTTTTTTAGTAATTTCTCATATATTTCTTCATCAATTTTTAATTTATTATTACAATATTCAATTCTTAAATCCACAGTGTCTGATGATCTGTCACATTATGACATTTTAAATTTACTTTCATGAGATGAATTACAACTTGTAATTTTTTACAAATCTGAGCCTGACATGAATGGCTAGAATTATGACTTTACCATTTTCTCATCATGAACATGAATAGCACAGATTTTATAGGTTTAAATTTAAAGTATAATATTTTATGTTCTTCAGAAATAAAACTAATTTTTTATTTTACTGATGAGATGCTAGCTTTAATTCATGTAAACTTTTTTTCCAATTTGTATACATGTCCACTTTTAACATCATAGTCTTCTGGTTGTGGATAGATGACTTCCTTTAAGTCTCCATTTAAGAAAATAGTTTGCACATCCATAGTTACTGTACAAAGATTATTTAGGACTGTAGTTGCTAATATTATTCTTTAAGCTGTCATATTAATAATAGATGCAAAAGTTTAACAATAATCTACATTGTATTTTTGTAGAAATTATCAGCTACCAACCGGGGTCACGGTGAGAAATTTTTCATAGTGAGGGGGGCGAGTTACAACTCCTTCACTATGTCATTCATGCTTTTTATTTCCTACCCCTTTTCAAACACATAACACATTCACATATAATCCATGTTTCTGTCATTAGAAAGATCCACTTACTCCTACACTTTATTCTTTCTCATTTCATTATACTTTGCCTGTTTCTATAACATTTTCTCCTGCTTTTCTATATTGACAAGACCAGGACCTTCCTTGTATTTAAATTAATAAGAACATTGTACCTCTATGCTGCTATTTAGAATTCTATTATATAAATAAAAAGCAGTGATTAGGACATACACCTAATATTGTTTACTTTACTGTGCTTTATGTAATAGTTCTCTTCCTTTAACTACTAAAAGTCCTATTTTTTTTTCTGCCACACTATTTAACTATGGTGTATATAATGAAATAGATCTATCTTTGCTCCAGATTTTCTTTTTACATCATTTTTCCATGTGGCATAATTGTCAGCCCATAGCAACCACCAGTTTAAGCTCTTAATCACCTACTCTCAGTCAAATAGTGTTTTTATATAAATACACAACAAATTTGCATAGGATATTTACAGTTACTAGAGCATGTCTTGGGAGAAACAAATGGAAATCCTTCATTACATCACAAATATTTGAGATCAAAGAAGTCAACCGAGATCAAAAACTATATGAACTATAACAATTACTCCTTATAACCAGAACAAATGTATAAAATATAATACTTAGTATCCTTAACATGTGTGAACTAGGTTCAAATACAAAATTTTAAAAAAATTATAAACAGTTTAAAAACAAAATACTGTTTATTCAGTATAAAAGTAAGAATTATTAAAGTCCTGGTTAACTAAGTTAAAAGCCGGGGGGAAAATATGACTAGTAGCTTAAGATTAAATACATAAATTCTATTTTTAAAAAAAGTTTTTGTAGATATCAAAGTTAATGGGTTTACTGAGTCCTAATGAATCACTGACTTCTGGGTAGGAGGGATGCAACAGGTTTAATTAAGATTGCATCGCTTATTCTTTTTGCCCTTAGCTATCTTCCTCTTTTAGCCTTTTGGTTTGGCTGCCTCTACCTGTCTGTCTCTTTTATCTGCCATGATTTGCATTTCTGCATCTTATATATGCATTATCAGGTTATTCACATGATGGCTTACACTTTACCATGCCAAAGATTAGCATATCAAAAGTTATCTTGAGGCCAGCTATATCAAATCTGCCTTCCTCACCGTATTTAAAAATGACATTTTAACTCTTAAAGTGTTGAGTGAAGAAAAAAATTGCTACTAATTGTTCCAAGATTATTACTACCCTAACCCCATATACTAAAATAATAATACTCTAACTTACAGTAGAAAAATTATGCTTATTAAAACATACAAACTAAGTACTGTTAACATTTTAAGGAAAACAACTTAAGAAAAACATCACAGTGTTAATAGAGATCAAAATCCAACTTATCTTATATAGTTCTTAAAACTGACTTCCCACAAACTTTTGTATCTAAATCAGCTTTTCCATAAAAACACACAGGAAAAACAAGTTAGTTTTAATTTCCTACCTTGCTGGACATTCATCAACTCCTTTGTTACTCAGTTTTTCTGCTTTTACTTTCTATTTTGCTGTTACATCTTCCAGGTTCATTCTGGACTGAAGCTTGTTTCTATCCTTCTGTACTTGATGATACCAAATGTAAATGTTCTGCTGTAAGCTGGTGTTAAAATCCCTTCCTAAGCAGTCTTGGCAAATCATTTATGTTCTTTTGTCCTCTCAATAAATCAGAAGTAACTCAGTATGTTTTTAGACTACATATAATGTGATTAAAATAACAATAAAAAACAATAAAAATTTAAACAGAAAAGCTGGTAAGGCATAACTACTTCAAAAGAAAAACTATATATCTGTAAAAATATATATTGTCTCAGTTAGGCAACATAAAGCAAAATTCAGTCTTTACAGGCATGGGACAACAATTTTTGTCCACCACCACAAGTATTCAAGTCTGATCTACCTTCTTTGCCCTTTTCTTTCCACAAAGAAAACTGTCTGAGGGGGGTCTGTCCCTCCCCTTCTCCAATTTATCTCCAGGCAATCATATCAGTTAGTCCATTTACCAGTTAGGCAATCTCCTTGTCATCTGGTTGCATGTATGTGTCATTTTCCATCTGATCTTTTCTGACTAGGCTGTCAAATGCTGTCACCACCAGTATATCTTGAGGTGTCTTTTTGTTGTCAAGTTTATCTACAGATACTTAGAAATTGAATTTTAAACAATAAAAAATTTCAGTGGTTTAATATTTTTAAAGTAAGATAACCTTTAATGGGTCATTTATGTTAATGTGTTAAAAATTATTTTCAAAACTATAGAATTTCAAATAAAATGATGAATTTGTTAAGTTTAATCCCTTATAACATATAGGTTCTATTGAGCATCTAGATGATATCTTTTCTGGATGATGGCTGAGTTAGTAGAGTACTGCCTCTTGGCATTAGTCTATGGATTCTAATCCTGTTACTGGCATAGATGTTCTTAACTGTTCAGAATTTGCTTTAAACTGTAGATGCTCATCAAATTAGTCCTCTTGTTGGGAAAAAAAATGTTAGAACTTCTAACCAAATTATTTGATATCTAGAATGTGCACTCAAAATAAACTGGGCAAAAGTGCACTCAGAGATTAAAACTTGAATGATCTCACACTCAATCAAAATGTCACTTGGACAATGAAATCTAAGAGAGATTTTGAGTGTTTGACTGGATACTCAGTGCCTATGTGCTATTATTTAAAACCTTTGTACAGATACTGTACTTCCTTAAGGTATCTGTCTACTTTGAAAATGTCATTTTTTGCTAAAAATCATAATTTTTTTTATTTCTCTATTGTAAAATTTCAACCTTTAGGCTTCTAAATCTGTTTTTGTTTTGTCTCTATGGCATTTTAAAGAAAAGTTACAGCTGTTTAAACATCAGTGACAGCTATCAAAACAAAACGGAAGTAGTGACTTCGGAACTGGAAGTTGTGACTTCGGAACTGGAAGTTGTGAATTTAAAGCCTTTTAAAGAGTATTTTTTGGACAAAACTTTTTGAATTTTCATGAACTTTTTAAATTTTCATGTTTAAACATTTTTCTAGTTTTTTTAATAGTTAGCAATTTGACAATTAGAAAGTTTTGAAGCAAGAAAGTATGAGGAATTTCAAACATGTATTTTAATTTTTTAATAGTTAAAGTTGCTTTTGTACGTGTAGACTAGATAGAATAAGCAATGTTTCTTTTGATCCCACACTTTTATTAACACAGAAGTTAATCGAAAAATACGGGTCAGTAAGACCGCTTAGTGAGATAACTTAAGATAGAATACATGGGTCGGCGACCGCTGGCAAGAACAACCTCGCATCATGAAACACATACACGAACTACTATAAACAACATTTTTAAACACAAAGAAGAAAACAGCACATGCGCAATTGCTGCACTCGCAAATGCGTAAGTGGCGTAAACAGCTTTCATAAACTTCAAATGCGTTTTTCTCAGAATGGTATTTTTAATAAAATGTTGAAACTTGAAATGTGATTTCTCAAAAAGTTCTTAAAATATTTTGTTGAAAATTATTATGAATGCTTTTGATAGTATTTACTAGTCAATCACCTAAAAGCTTTAAATTTGGGTAATTTTCAATGATGTTACACTCATAGTTAGATTTAAAGGTAATGAAAATTCATTAAAAATTCAATGTGTATGATTTTGAAGGACCAAAATTTTTTACTAAATGTAAATTAAGCAGATTTTAGGTGACTAGTACTAAATTTTCTTCATTTATTAGAAGTTTTATAAAAACTTCTTCAGGAATAATTTTTTTAAATGCAATTCTCTATGATAATATAAAAAATGAATCTAAAAATGTAAAAACATGAACTAGTTTCTACATTTAAAGAAAAAAGTTCTCCGAATGTAGATGGATACCTTAAGGGTACCAGAAATAGAAAGTTTTTAATAAAAAAAAATTAAGTTTACTGTTTAAAAAATTCTTTTTCATATATTTAGGAATGTTTTTTTGCAATGTTATATTACCTGCATTACTCCCCTATTAAATACCTTTTGTAGGTAAGGGTACAATTATTTTATTAGAAACATACCCACATCTTCAACAATTTTTCAACTGTTCATGTATATTAGGATGGTATCAGAAATTACACTTTTCAGTTTTGGTAGCTTTATATAATATTATTTAGAAAAAAAATTTTATGGTTATATTTAATGCTTAGGTTCATTTATTACAAAAAAAAAAAAAAAAAAAAAAAAAAAATCAATGGAAGCAGCAAAATTAATCAGCCTTTTACTTAATGAAGAAAAAACAAAATACATGGAAAAATTTAAATTTATTATCAGCTGTAGTGACTGTCTGATAATTGATGACTTTAAATTTAAAACTGTTCATAGCTTTAATATCTAAGTTTAATTATAAAACACTTCAAGTATATTTTCTGGGGAAATGAATTGCAGAATCATAAGGGGAACCAATGCTATTTCTTGTATGAACATCTATTGAAAAATAAATCAATCTTTAAAGCAATTAAACTCAAAATTTATATAACTATTATCTGTCCCATGGTGACATATGTGAGACTTGCAGTATAAGACAGAGATATAAATAGTTTATTAATTTTGCTCATTGAGCAAAAAATATGACCCAATACAGCTAAGTAATAATTGTTGGAAAATAAGAACTAATGATAAAGTAGAGGTTCTTATCAAACATAAAACATTGTAAAATTCATCAAAGCACAGAGACTCTCACAGCTTGGCAACATTGAAAAATCCCTTGATATCCAAGTTGTAAAGATCTTGCATTGGAAATCTATGTACAATAAGCCAAGAGTTAAACCCAAGGAAAATGAGAAGTCTTGATGGACCTAAAAACTTTAAAGATCTCTAGCAAGAAAACTAAACTCAAAGACAGAGATGTCTGGTGAAACATTTTGCAGCAGGCTAAGGCCTACTCTGAGTTGTAATGCCAATAAAGAAGAAGAGGCTCTTTTATTGTTAATAACTATATATAATAATTTCAATTTTTCATTATATATTCAGATAATGTTTGTTCATAATTAATATAAAATTTTTAAGACAATCTTTTAACCTTTTTTTTTAAACAACAGAGAAACTATTATTTATCTGTACATTATCATAAGTAGTAAAATTAACATATGTAATAAATAAAAATTAGGTTCCTAAAATTAGTTCTGTTGAATTATGAAAACTTTGAACAAATTTACTTTTCCAAGGTCTGTAGAAAAGGAATTCAAAACTTTGCAAATTTTGAATGGGCAAGATAATATGGTTCTTTCAGTTTTATATTTAATGAGAAATATCAAATTATTTAATAAAATTCATAATTTTAGAATTACGTAAAATATTTGCAGTAACATACAAAAAATTCAGTATAACATTTTCTATTTTAGGATACAATATTTGCCAGTTAGTATCACTTGTCTAAATTTAAAAGCATTGTGGCTTTCAGAAAACCAAGTAAGTACAGCCACTTCAATTTTTTTCTTTTATAATACAGATATGATGTCAGAAAAATGTTTTTTTATTTTTACTTTGAAAAAATGCATTAAAAGTTAGTTCATGTTTCATTTTTAGTGTAAAAATTTTGATATTTAGTTGAAGAATGTGTTTCATTTTAGCACCAGCCACTTTTAAAATTTCAGTCAGATTTTGATTGGAAGGCTCAGCGCAAAATGGTGACCTGTTTCATGCTCCCTCAGCAAGAATGTAATACAGATTATTCTGGTAAGTGAAGATCTTTGATTTTATAAAAGAATGTTTTGTTCCCAAGCAGTGTCTTATATGTCAAGAGACATAATTTTTCTTTTTTTCTGAGCAGATTGTGAACATATTCTAATCTAGTGATGGACAAACTATAGGCCATGAATGCGATGCAGTCTGCCACAAATTTTTGAAATAATAGTGGGGAAAGTTTCAGTGTCAATGTTTAAAACAGATCATTTAAGAGCATATGCAAAAATTTCCTTAGAAATTAAAATATTTATTTTTGTATATGTAGAGATGCGATAATTTTTATTGAAAATGATTTAAAACATTATGTAAGAAAATTAACATACTGTAATAAATGTGTATAAAACTCTAAAAATATAATATTTTGTTGTTTGAATTTATGAAAAAAAAAAAGATTTTTAATGTCTGCTCCCTTTTTTATAGTCCTAGACCAACCACTGGAGTAAATTTAAACTCCAGCCTGTTTTTAAAGGGATAGTAATATACAGGATGAATACAGTTGAGTAAATATTTGAACTAGAACATTAAATTTATGTATATGCTTTGTACTTTTGATACTAATAAGAAAACTATATAAATATATAATTTTATATATCTTAATTGAAAAAATAACCAATATTATAAAAACAATTTTCTGTCAGGTAATTTCTGAAAGTATAGTCATACTAGGCCAAACATTTTCTACAAAATATTTTTTCATAATCACAGCCCTGAAAATCATGTTTCCTTTATATAATTTTATTGTAGATCCAGTTTCTTGCTTTTTTTTCTTGTTTGTTTGTTTGGGTTTTAAGAGATATATAATTTTTATGCAGTAATCCCCAAATAATTTAATAAACCATTATATGCTTTTTTCTGTAACATTTTTGTAAAAGATACATTTATTACAGTTACATATAATACATCCTAAAATGTATGATCAAGTCATATTCTTGAAAATGTTTCTATAAATTTTCATGCTGTCTAATCAATTATGTATACATAAAATAATCTTTCTTTATAATATTCATTATAACTGTTTCATCTTACTATAGATTCTTCTTTTAATTTTTTCAGTATCAATTGTTAGATGAATCACCACCTTCATATTCATTTTCTGAAAGCTTTTGTAAAAATAAGTTATATGGTTTAGTATTAGACATTTATTTTGTGACACTTTGAAATGTGCTTTATTAAAATTGACAACACAATAGCTTAAATAGAATAAAATTATAGGGAAATAAAATTGAAAGCAATGTGGTGGTCAGACCTATTGAAAAATATTTATCGCAAATAGAGGTAATCATGCGTACTGAACCAACAATTTGTCTAAATAAAGGGAAAAGTTCGAACAGAATGTATTTGTCGGATTAGAGGTACAAAGTTCATGAAAAAAGTTAGAATTGCAATAAATATCCTATTGACCCCACTTAGTGTTCTAGAAGTATTTCTCATAATTACTTTGAAAAATAAGCAATTCATTTGTTTCAGGATATATAGATATTAAAAATCACCAAAGGAAATTAACTAAATTCAAAGTTTGAGGGAGGTGCTACAGATGTTTCAATAGCTCTTGAGTCTAAATGATTACAACAAGCATTCTAGTGTTAAATGAAAAATTTCATTAAAAATTTCTATAAAGTACAGTAACAGATCTTTTACTTATCTACATCATATAATGTTTGCCTTCATAAATTGATGATAATGGAAATATACTGTTCAGTTAAAAAATGACACAATTTTTAGAAATGCAGACTCATTAATTACATTAGCATAAGAATTTTTTTTCTTCTAGTGTTTGTTGAGTATTTGAAAATAAATAATTTTTCCTATAAATTTTTTTTTTTCATTTTCCCACCTTTTAAAAAGTTTGCCTATCAATGTTCTAGCCACATGCATTGATTGTAGCTGTGATATATAAATAAATGTCATTACAGGAGCAGTACATCATACATTTATTGATGTCTAGTATAGTGGGTAATTTAGCAAATTAAATTGTGATTATTTTAAATAAATTTTCTTATCTTTGTAAAATATTTTGACATGTCAAATTTTTAGATTTGCTCTAATAAATGAAAACAATTGGACGATCAGAAACATCTGATTTTTGTTCAGTGTTGAAAATTTTGATTTGGCTTGAGGGAACAGCTACTGACAATAATAGAGTAGATAAGTATGAATTTTTTTTTTTTTTTTTTTTTTTTTCAGTTTGAGAGAGCAGTCAAAATCATTTAAGATTTTTGAGGGTGGGCAATATAAATATATTTTGCTTACAAAACATGAGAGGTCTTAGCTTGAAAACCCATGCAATAATTTTTTTTTTATTGTTTGACCAGAAATGTATACTTATACAGCATTTATCTAATTTTTCTTATTTCAGTTGTATCTTCTGAAGCAGAGGAAAAAGCATATTCTCATGAACAGCATGTTGGATTTGAAGTAGAGGGTGAAAAAAATGTAAGCAGAATTTAACTTTATTTCAAACTAATTATACATGGCTCTTAGCTTTGTTTGGGTTTATTGATATCTTCCAGTATTCACCACAATCTCATTCACAGTCATGCTGCAAAGGACTGTAACATTCCTAATGTGGCCATTTATTTTTTGACTCAAAACATGACATTGGTTTATTTAGGTCAAATCATAGGTAGTCAATGAAAAAAATAACGCTTTTTTAAAGTTATTTATTCAGAAAAAGTTAGTTGGCTTAAAAGTTATGAATCGCAAAATATAGGTACCCAAAATATTTAGTTATATTTATATTTATCAGAAGAACAAATTTGTTTTAATATAGCTGGTGACGATTTCACTTAAAACATTTTTTTTTATATTCACCTTAATGAGGAATTTTCACGTTTTCTAATTTTGATTTTAAACGATAGAAGACAAAAAAGTAAGCAGGACAGTAGCTATTTTTCTTTCATTTGGGGGCCAAATGAGTGATTTCTAATGGGTTTTATAGCGGACTCTTTAACGTCTCTCAAAAACGCTACTTTATCTCCGCCGAGTTTGTGACGTCATCGTTCATGTAAACACCGAGCTCCTATGCTGTTTACATGTTAAAAGGCGACTTTTAAATTTGTTTTTTGTGTAAAGTATCGCATATAATAGCATTTTTTTGTTATGTCTGGCATTAAAAAATCATACTCTAAATATTGTATTGTGCCACTCTGTAAAAATACAACTAATTGCAATGAGAAGATATTTTTCAGCGTCCCAAAAGACCCACATACACGTAAAATCTGGACAACTGAGATGAAAAGGGATGAGAAATTAAACCTCAAATTATCATATAAATCATCTCTATGGGTTTGTGAAGACCATTTTTCGGTAAATAAATGCTTGCATTTGTTTAAATATTACTATTTTAGAACAATTAAAGTATATAAAATACATCTATACCTTTAAAAGGATTGTTGATTAACCACTGCTATTTAACTTTTAAAACTGCTAATTTTCGAGTATTATCACAGAGTTCAAGTACAATAAATATTTTATAAAGCATATAAATATCGAAAAACATATAAATATCTAAAGCATATAATTATCTAATAAATAACTCGGGGGAGGGGAAAGTTATGTATTTTCAAGGTATTATAAATATTTTCTTCAGAGATGAATACTTTCTTATGTATCAAATGTAACAGTGATATTTTTCGATTAAATTGGTGACTAATTTGAAAAAAAAAAAAGTATAATATTTTTAAAATACTTAATAATTATATTACTTTAAAAATTAAATTTAATTTGAGAAATTTTATACATTTTTTAATTTGACATTAATATTAAAGGCAATAAAATTGTATTGCTATTTAAAAATGTATAAATAATTAAGTAAAGCCATTTAAAGATTTTAAATTGCTTTTCATCATATTTAAAATATCTAAGAATTGATTTTGTTTTGGTTTGGTTTTGGAATGCTACGGTCTACTTTTTGCAACACGAAGGCTAATGAGACCGGTCTCACAAAAAATACCTCCTCTAATTTTTATTTTAATATTACATCCGTCTCTATTTATAAAAAACGATGCAACTACAAATGTGTATGTATATGATATATGTATATTTATTTGACTTGTTTGTGTTTACAAACAAAAGAGCTGTGTTTAGCACGAATAAAGTATTAATACATGTTAAGTAAAATTGGAAAAAAAATATAAATGATTTTACACACCTTTGGGTTTTAATTCCTCGTATTTCTGCTCCCATAAAATCCGGGTTTTTTGCCAAGAAAGAAAACATTGACATGCTGTCAATTTTCGGGAGGTTGTCTGATTGGTAAATCCAGGTAGAAGAGACATTTATGACAAATTGAGATAACTAAGCTATCTAGATCGATAAAATAAACCTTCAGGTTTAAATAAAAATAAATTTTGATAGCTAGAAAATTTCAGGAACTTGCAAAAACAAAATCGGGAAATAGTGCGCGCTTAAAAGCAATACAAAAATATTGGTCTGCATGAACGATGACATCACAACCAATCACGGAGCTTTTTGATGTCACGTGATTTTCGCTTAACTTTAAAATTAATTTTTTAAATGATGGACCCAGTTTTTTACATTTTTGAGGACATTTTTGGAATCTACGAGTCTGAAATTACCAGAAAAACACTAAGTTGTTCGAATCCCCCACATGTGCAAATTCCTCATTATCAATATCGTCTTTAGAACTGAAATTTGTTACTGGGTTTTCTCAGATGTCCACAGTTTGTTCATAATAAAAAATACTCTTTCTACTGGAGCATTTGCAACAGGCAAACATAAAATATATTCAATTATGATAGAAAAGTTTTTATGCTGAATATTGTTGGCTTGAAAGTGTTTGAATACTTCCACCTTACGAGTTTCTGTGGAAACACTTAAATTTTTTCATTCCGTTATTTTTTGAGATGTAATTAGAAATTAATGAAAATTCGTCAAAACCTTCAGTATCTTTATTACAGTCAATATATTGCTTTTCAATTAATACATCCAGAGATTTTTTAAAGTTCTCCCAAGTGAGGACCTTTTTTAAATCTGCCCAATAAAAAAACTCCATTTCTTCGGTAAGAAAACAAGTCCACTGCACCAGATATTCACAGCTTGTTTTATAAAATTCTGTAGCTGTCCTTTTCACTAATTCTTCATCGATATCAGTACCATTAACTTTCAATTTTAACATTAATTGATGGACCATAAATGAAAGAAACTGATTGGTCTGTTTCTGAGTTAAATTGTCTTTTAATTGATTGATTTCTATTTCAGCTTCAATTGCCGATACAGTCTGACCTTCAAGTTTTAAGACAGCTTGATACTCACTGACTGAGCGTGTAAAAAATAAAACCACAATTCGGATGTGGGATCTTCAAAAAAGTTTTTTAGTAACAGAAATTTTTCAACACAAAAAGTAGCGTTTTAACAGCTAATGCATTTTTAAAACCCTCTCCAAAGCAGGCATAAGAGCAAGCCATCTGGTTTTGCTACAGCAGAGCATTTGTTGATATTCCGTTTCAGTTTCGGCACAAAACTACTTTAGAGCTTCAACTCGAATCATATAAATATAAAAATTAATATATTTTCACGGTAACGCTTTCTTAATCTATGGGTAGCCCATCTGCAGCAGATTTTATTGCATTGTGAATTACATGGGCTCCACATCATATTAATTCTTTTTTCAGAGATGATTGTAATTTCATTAATACATTGTCAGTTCCTTGCCTAACTGCAACTCCAAAATTGACGTTGGCATTGTCCCCACAGAATGCTACAACTTTTGCTGTCAAATTATTATTTGTCAACACTTGGTTTAAATAATTGACAATGATGTCAGAAGTTTCACCAGGTTGGTCTTGGAAATTTAAAATTTTTACTTGCACACCTACATATAGGTGAAAAAATGCACTACAATGGGGTATATTTTCTTATTACTGTGGTTTGATACATCATTTAGTATTGTAATACAATTGTACTGATCAAGGTCATCTTATAATTCTTTCATTGCTGTAAGTGTCAAAACATTTACTACAATAGCTTCTGATTTCGTACGCACGCATGTAAATTTGGGATCAAAACATGATTGAATCAGTTTTGATGCACAATCATTAGAACAAAAACTATGGTTTTCTTGTATTGTGTGATAAGCCCAGACGCCTTCTGCCGCTGCGATATCCAAATCCTTCAAAGTTGATGCATCCGATTTCTTTAAAAAGTTTAAGATTGAAGAACTCAAAGCGGCAACACGATCGGCATTTTTATGTTTGTCAGACTTTAAATGCTGTTCAATATCATTGCCACCACTGGGGGAAACACTAAATTCTATACGACACTTTTCACATCTGAAATCTGATGATGGAGTATTTATTTGCTTGATAAATGGATATTTTTCTTGTAAGCTAACATTGAATAAACACTTGCGTTTCAGCATTTTAACTTGTGATTCCAAAGCAAAAGAAATTTAAATTATTTACTACACGAGCATCAAACAAAAACAAAACAAATAGCGAGAAGTGGGCAAATGAAAAGTTTGTCAAATAATAGTCAATAAGTCAACAAAATGATATGATGTCATCACCATTCTCAGCTATTGTTGTGTCGACGACGACATAGTCTCGCTCTCGACTAGCGCCTTGGTAATACAACATCATTGATGGAAAATTAATCGTTTTATATAGTTTTTCCAACACTTAAAAAAAAATTCAGAGTCGTCAGAGGTTTGATGAAGTTTTAGGATTTCAATAAAATTTACACTTCGAAGGTTTTAAGTTAAAATTTTATTTATAAAAAAAAATTAAACATGTATCGACTTAATACAAAAATTAAACAAGCTAGTTACCTGCAGCGTTAGCTAGAAATGTTTCCCCGCTAACAACGCTGACTAGGCTTAAATACACACATGTGGCAGGAGATTTACATGAAGGTTTCAGTCACAGTTTAAGTTGACTGAAACGTAAACGCATCGGATGAATAATTAGGTGATGTAAGGAAGAAATCTTTTTTTTTTTATTTCCTAACAATGGCCCGCCTCTTACTTACAAAAACTTTAAATCTTTTATTTTAAATTTATCCCTTCATCCGATGAGTTTCTACAAAGACTAATACATACATATTCTTAAATGAAATAACCACACCAGTGGCAAATGTTACTGTATGACTTCAAGCAGTCAGCAAATAAAGTTCATTTACAAAACAAACATGATTAATATAGTAAAGTTAAAGAAATTATTATAAACATTTTCAAAAATTTCACATTTGTTACATATATTTCACATTTGTTGTACTTTAATACAATGTATATACTTTTTGTATATACTTTAATACAATGAAATTTTACACTTAACTCACAATAAAAATCTTTTCAATGAACTTTGATAAACCAACTTTGGGTAATGGTTTAGTGAACAAGTCGGCAAAATTCAATTTTGTATTTACATAATTTAAAGTGAAAAGATTTTGTAGAACTAAATTTCTTAGGAAATGATATTTTATGTCAATATGTTTAGTTCGAGAATTTTCAATTGGTGATCTAGAAAAATTTATTGCAGCTTGATTATCACACAAAAGATAACTGCTTGTATTAAATGTAATAATATTGTGATTTTAAATTCATTAAATATACGGATAATCCAAATTAATTCCTTGGCCGATTCACACAGTGATATGTATTCACTTTCCATTGTGGATAGACTAACACATTTCTGTTTAAAAGTCTTCCATATAATAGGCGAATCGTCTATAAAAAGAATATGTCCTCCAATGGAAATTCGATCATCACGATTTGCAACATAATCTGCATCACTATAACAGTTGACATTTAGATCATTTATCTGAGATAACTTTAGTTTATAAGATTTAGTTTGATTTATATAGCCAAGTAATTTAAGTAAAGTATTCCAGTGTATTAAGCCAGGATTACTCTGAAATTGTGAAATATTTACTGCGTAACATATATCAGGTCTAGTTCTATTTGAAATAAATGACAGACAACCTAATATATTTCTGTATGGCAATTCTGACATTTTTAAAATTTCGGCTTCTGAATTTGGAAATTGGGTTTTAGAAAGAACTGTACCTACTGCTATAGGTAATGAAGTTGCTGGATAATTGAAATTTTTATATTTTTCACATACTTTATAGATATAGTCTGACTGATGAATAAAAAGTTCATTTCCAATTTCTTCAAATTGGACTCCTAACAATTTACGAGTCTTACCCATTATTTTAAGATCAAAATGAGTACGTAAACGATTTATCACATTTTTTATAAGACTGTCAGATTTTGAAAATAACACTATATCGTCTACATAAAGTAATAAAACAACATTATTCATATATACATAAACACAATTTGTCCATTCTAATTTGTTAAAATTTAGAACTTTCAAGTACAGAGAGAATTTCTAAAAACCATTCTCTCCCGATTGGTGTAAACCATACAAAGCTTTGTTTAAACGGCATACGTGGTTTGGCTTTAAAGGATCGACAAAACCTTGAGGTTGGGTCATAAAAATGTTTTCTTGAAGTGTAGCATAGAGATAGGCACATATTTTATCCAATTGACAATGCTTCCACTTTAGTTTACATACAAGTACTGAGAAACACAATCTTACGATTGAAAAATTAACCACTGGGTTAAACACTTCATCGTAGTGTAATCCTTGAATTTGCCTGAAACCTAAAGCAACAAGTCTGGCCTTGTACCTGACGATTTTATTGTTTTCATCTCGTTTTAGGGTATAAACCCATCGGCAACCTATAACTCGGCTGTTTTCCGGTTTTGGAACAAGGTCCCACACTTTTCGATCTTTTATAACTTTGATTTCGTCTTTCATTGCTTTACACCACTCATCAGCTTGGGGGGTTTTCAAAGCTACTTTATAATTACTTGGAACTATAATCTCTAGTCATTCCGAATGATTTGCTTTATCTATTTTTACAACACCAGAGTATGTATTTTTTCCGCTAAAATTGAAAAGCGATTTGTCAAATTTTAAATTGTGTGCTTTACAGTAATTTTCGATATCTGTATTAGATTGAAAACGCGCTTTTACACCTTTAATTCTATAATAAATATCAGTCCGAGATCCGTTTTTATGTGGAACAGCTTGTCTTTCCCAAATAATATTTTCACTAGAAGTTTTACTGCTTTCCGGTATCCCCTCCCCTTCCTCAAAATCTTCAGTTTTTACGGTTTTGGGAGATTTCAGTTGTTCAGTTTCTTCGGATTCCGACTCACTTTCTGAATCAGCCGAAAGTTCAATTGTTTCAAAGTTTGGGCCCAGTTTCGCTCCACTGTTACTCTGACTATGTAGTTTTTCATCATCAAAAGAAACATTTATTGTCTCAACAATTTTCCTTTCTGTCGGAAGCCATATACAATAACCACGAGTTTTTAATGCATACCCTAATATAACACCTTTTTAGCTCTCATATCTAGCTTTTTACGTTCTTGTTTAGGAACATGCAAATAGGCTTTAGTTCCAAAAACTCTGAGATGTTTTAATGATGGTTTACGTCCACAGTAAAGTTCAAAAGGGGTTGAGGTTTGCTTTCCATGGCATACTCGATTCCAAACATAAGTATGACATAACAAGGCTTCCGCCCAAAATCCATTACTTAATCCACTGGAATTTAGCATAACTTTTATTGCGTCCATTGCGGTGTGATTGTAGCGTTCTGCTACGGCATTTTGTTGTGACGAATAGACATTTGTTCTTTCATGTTTTATGCCTTGTTGATCTAAAAATTTTTCAAATTCTGTACTACAGAATTCGAGACCATTATCAGTCCTCATGTTTAATATTTTAGTATTTAAAAAACGTTCTGCCCATTTTTGATAACTAGAGAAAATATTAAAAACCTCATTTTTTTCTTTTATTGGATAGGTAGTTACTTTACATGAAAAATCATCAATGATACTTAAGAAATAACGATAACCTCCAATAGCTATATTGGAAATGGGGCCACATAGGTCCAAATGTAACAATTCTAGGAGTTTTCATGACCTAATTTTACCTATCGGTTTGAATGATTTTCGTCGAGATTTAGCAATTTTACATGGTTCACATTTTAAAACTTCGTGTCGCAAATCAGGTTAACCACTTACAGAGTTGTTTTTACTAGTTTGAACAATGTATTTCGTATTTATATGACAAAGTCTGTTATGCCAAATTTCTAAATTGTTTAGATTAGAAGTAGAAAAATTCTGTTCTTTAGAATCTTTGAATTTCATATTACAGGGCTTATTTACAATAAGATTTTTACTTTTATGTTCTTTTAACTTCAAAGGTTTAATAGTTTCATACTGGGGATTTACATAAAAAAGGCCATTATTCTTTTTAACTACAAATAGTTTATGACCATCTTTAGCATATACTGTAATTTGTCCCTTTCTACATGTAAATGTTGCACCTGCTTTGTCAATTAAAGAACCTGACATTAAATTACGCCTTAGTTTGGGAGAGTACAATACATTATAAAGATTAACAATTTCTGACTCACCCTTGTTTTTAAAAATCATCCTCACAGTGCCAGTTCCTTCTACTTTACATGACACACCACCAATGGCAACTACCATAGAAGTGTTTTTTATAGGCTTAAAATCCTTCAGGAGACTCTTGTTACCACAGAAATGTGAGCTTGCTGCTGTGTCCAATACCCAAGATGTATCGTCGCTGTCTTGACTTAGGTACGATTCGGTGATAAAACAGGATTCCGGCTTAGGTTTTGTAGGTGGACGATTTCGAAAACTCTGTTTATTCTCAGTTCTCGGCTTTTCGGGCGATTTCCCTTTAACACCTTTCAAACTTGAAGAAAAGGCGATGCTTTCTTGGTCTTTAATGGATTGTTTCAATCTAGATTCTTCAGCAGTTAATTCAGCCTGAATTTTATCAAAAGTGATATCCTCATCTTTCCAACGGTAGATTGATTGTACAATTCCGTTAAATTCAGGAGCAAGGAAACAAATGAGTTGAAACGCCTGGTACCAGTCATCTATGGTTTTTCCAGCGTCCTGCAATTCATTTACGATTTTTCGGATTCTTGCCGCGAACACACCAATTTCCTCGCCTGGGTTTATTTTGCAGGAGAAAAATTCATCGGTGAGGCCTATTATACGAGCATAAGAGTCCGGTCGGAAATGCTTTTCTAATATTTCCTACGCATTTACTGGATCATCAGTATCAGAAATAATACTTCGATATTCTTTGGCAATGTTTAAATATATTAACCCATAAGCCTTGTCTGCTCGTTGGTTGAAACTTCTTAATTCCTTAGCTGATATTTCAACTTCCCCTTTCGTAGGTGCAGCTTCTATCTTTGATACGATACGCCAGCAGCTCTCTTTCATTAGTAGCACTTTCATATCATCACGCCAAGTTGCATAGTTGTCGACATTCAGCTGTTCAATTGCAACTTCCATTTTGAATGCTTTTAAAAGTCTACAGGCCCGCCGTCGAATAGCTTCGAAGACGTTTTAAATAAACTTTACCACTGCATACGCTTACTGCCCATAACCGACATGATGGAAAATTAATCGTTTTATATAGTTTTTCCAACACTTCAAAAAAAATTCAGAGTCGTCAGAGGTTTGATGAAGTTTTAGGATTTCAATAAAATTTACACTTCGAAGGTTTTAAGTTAAAATTTTATTTATAAAAAAAAATTAAACATGTATCGACTTAATACAAAAATTAAACAAGCTAGTTACCTGCAGCGTTAGCTAGAAATGCTTCCCCGCTAACAACGCTGACTAGGCTTAAATACACACATGTGGCAGGAGATTTACATGAAGGTTTCAGTCACGGTTTAAGTTGACTGAAACGTAAACGCATCGGATGAATAATTAGGTGATGTAAGGAAGAAATCTATTTTTTTTTATTTTTTATTTCCTAACAATCATAAATGCACCGGCCTCAAATGTTACATTCCTAATCACTACAAATTTAGAGTATCAGAGGACACAAAGAGTAAAAAGAGGGAGGGGGTTAATGCAAAATGTTTTTATTTTATAGCTAGAATATATTCTATTAATAGTCCTTATTTTCAAGGATAATATGGTTCCTTAACAGATTAGAATCTGGTTTGCTCATATATGCCTGCATTCTTCTACCTAATGTAAAAGGAAAAGTAAAAGGCCCTTTTTGTGTAGTACTATAGCTTAGTAAGTACTAAAGATCAAAATCGGTGGATTTATCTACAATGGCCTTTTGAATGTCTTATAATCCTTCAGAATCATGTTGTTTAAAGAATATTGTAGAATAATTATTTTTTTATGATGGGAAATCATTAAATTAAAAAAAATTGTTACTTCTTACTTAAATACATATTAATGAATAAGATAAAGTAGTAAATAGTAAAAATACTAATAGTTTAGTTTGTGTTATAAAAATTTTATCCACTGCACATTAAAGCCTTGTTTCTTTCTCTTTCTCTTTTTTTTTTTTTTTTTAATTTCCTTTCTGAATGGTTTTGAGAAATAAATGTTTTCTGACATAATGTGTTTTTAAAGTTAAAACTATCTATTATATTCTACTTCAATTTAAGCATATTTTTAATTTTACGAGTTAATATATTTACTCATAAATTTTAAAATGTCTTTGCATTCAGTGGTGTTGTAAATAGGGGGAGATTGTTGTCTGTACTAGGCACCTGCTTTAAGGAGTGATAAAAAATTGCCAGTTTATATTAACCCTTTCCCTTTAAGTTAGACCTATTAAACTGTTGTACACATCTATTTAAAGGCCAATTATTTGTTTCTGTTAACCATACAACTTTTGTATTATAGATTTTTTGCCATATAACCCTAAAACCAAACAACATAACTGTTATATCGTTAAATATATCCCCCAAAACCACAATGCTAATACAACTGCAGTACTTCTACTGTTCATTCCCACAGTTATCTGTCATTGGATGTTACTTATCTTCTAGTTTTTATGGCAACAATTGTAGATATTTTTTATCACTCTTGATGATTACAAGATAAAATGCCTAATTGGGAGGTTAGCATGAAATCCAACTGCCGTATTATTTCATATTACAGATTAGACTATTCTGGTTTATTTGCAGTTCTTTAAAACTGTAACACACATGGCAACTGTGCTGAAATATAGAAAATATCTTGTAAATTTTTTAATACTCTTAATTATGGCTCTCTCTCTTTCATGGTTTGATCTGAAAAGGGATTGATATATTGATGAATAAAGGGAAACAATGAGATTTTTCTTACACTTATTGAAAGTGTTAAATAGATGGTTAAAGGGGTTATACTAACTTCTCAAATGTTTTGTTTTTATTAAGTCTAGCAATAAACATTGTAATTGTTCTGTATTTTGGACTATAATGTAAAGAATTTTAAAAATCTCCTATTTTATACAATGCATATAATTGGAACGAGAAGCATTTACAATGGACAATCTGGACATATGTCCATGTTATCTGACCATTTTAGTTTTGAATATAAGAAAAATTTTGATAAGTTACTCAGTTAATTGAAATTTATACGTATCAATTTTTTCTTTTGCAAAAAAATTTCAATTTATATATGTATTTTCTATTTCTCAATACTTACACTATTTACACTCCTTAATTCTAAAGAAAACAACCACAAGAAAGTTATATGCTTAAGGAGATACCAAAAAAGAGTATGTTTTGTAGAAGAAAGAAAAATCTCTTCATCCATTTTGTGAAATTGATTTCATGATATTAAACATTTAAGGGATATGGAGGATGGGAAACTGATTCTTTTGTCTTTTTGCTTTTTAGTTCATTTTATGGTTTTTATTAAATGCACTTTTGAGTTTTGCTATTTTGTATCTATCAACAATTTATCTCTTTTAATAATTTTTATAGTGCAGGTAGGGGTTATTTTATATTTTTCTGCATGGCAGAAAAACTTCTAGTCTGTCCTGATAAATAGTCATTCATCCTTCTTTTTTGTTGGATGATAACCAATCAGGTAGAGCACTGTGTTTTAATGCCTGAGTATATGGATTTTAAATCAAATAGGTTTGATTTATTAAATTTTGACAGGTTAAATAGGTTCTGGCGTGTAGCCTTTCAAAATAAGTTTTAAGACTCTTGACTATACCATTTGTACGTACTTAATATAGATATTGAAGAATACTGCTTAAGATCATTCATTACCCATTCACTAATTCTTAACCCACTTGATGGCTTACCTAGTATATATTTCCAGACTGAGCTTGGAGTCGAGACTAGTAAACATCATGATTTGCATACTTACCTTTATACTCATGACAGTCGATATAACAAAGGTATCTTTGGCAGTGGGATTATCATTAACTCTGCTTCTTACACAGATAAAATCAAGCTAAGAAATTTGATTACCTTCTAGCTATCAAAAATCCCTCCAAACTGTGGTAACTGATACTTTTACTTGTGATTAATTTGGATCTTGATGAATAGTTGCAGTGCCTTGCATCACCTAAGTAACTGGGCAAAATTGAACTAGGTGCATCTGTCTCAATAATAAATTCTTAGGGTTCTTTCACAACAGCACAAAATTTGTTTTTATTGCATTCCATCTCATATTGATCTCATGGGGATGAGAATTGCTGACATCTTCACTAAGGATAGTGGCTATAGTCCTTCAACCTCAAATTTTGGCCTGATGTTTTCTGAGATCTAATCGAAGTAAGGATTTAAATCAACAATTATAGAAGACTTCTGTAATCCACTCTTGATACACTAGTAAATCTCATTGGAATGCTCTTTCTGTTTATGGGTGATAGAAGTCGAAGTCATCAGTGGACACATTGAGAGCCTCATTTATTCAATAGACATTTTCTTATACTCCAATCGTTCTCCTGTTCGCCAGTTATAATGTATGGGGCTTTTGTGTGAGGGCCTACTTACGTCAGTTCTTTTTGCATGCTATGTTTTGAAGATTCATGATCTCTTGGACTTGATCTTGCTGTTGGTCAGACTAAGAGGAATAAGTTACAGAAACTGAAGAGTGAGCCAAACTCTGTTGATTACAAAAGTACCTCTTGCTTACAATTAAGTCACTGTCAGAAACAAGGTAGAATGCTCACAATAAAGCTATCAAGTCTATGTTTAAAGGCTTTAAGATGATTTTTGATACTATAGTGAAATTTTGTGGTACTTCAAAAACAAATTGAACCAGTAGAACAGTTCAAACTCTGTTGCCTTCAGTGTGTGATTTCTTGGTTTTGTTCATTTGTATTTGGGGAATAATGATGAATCATGTTCAAAAGTATTTACAGATTCTTGGAATGAGCATATAAAAAAGTGTATTAATAAGAATCAAGATGGTTAAGCTTAAAGGTCTTTTTAAAATACAAAAGAAATGACTTAATTGTAGAAGCATTGCAATTTGCAGAATATACGTGCATAGGAGTATTTCTGTAGTTAAAGAACTATCAGGAAAAGACAATTATGCCATTAGAAAAGGCTATAGGGGAGTCTCTTTGGACTGAAAACTGAAACCTAATGTTACAGTACATTGGCACATTTCAGAAAGAAATCAATATATGTTTTAAAGGTATGGATTCTATTCAAATTGATCTGATCTGCTGTCTTATATCCCAGCAATACCTTTAAAACCTTGGATATAAGAACTTCCAATGTTTACAATTTAGCTGAAAATTGCAATGAGCTTTCTGTAGATGGTATGCTTACAGAAATTCTGCACCTAAGATTTTTAAAATTCACCAAAGCTTCTAAAGAAAAGTCTCTTGGTTGGACTTCCTTATGATTTTTAGAATTTATAGTTAAATATGATCTTTTAAACTCTTTTATGAATCTTACTTTAGCATTAAGATTTTTCTAAACTTTATATCATTTTGTTGCATCATATGAGAGGAGTTTTTTGAAATTCAGTTTAATTAAAAACTATTTCATTAACTATAGTTCAAGCATAACTCTCAAAATATATCATTTTGTCCATTGAAAAAAGCATAGCAATTGGTAACTATCGATATTTTAAAATATGGAGAATAAAAAGTTAGAAAAAAAAGAGATTCTAAGTATCATGTCAGACTACAATTGTTTTTTTTTAATTAGTCTGAGAACAAAGTTTATAAACAATTAAGATTTCATGGATTGTATTATAATAATAATAAAGTTATACATTAGGTAATTTTACTATGAAAAAAGATTTCTTACATTGTACATTAAACTGACTTGTTAAACTATTTTACTTTTTTTATTCATAAAATATGGTTTATAAATAATAAATATTTTATCTTTATTAACGAATTGAATAAAAAAAAATACTTTCTCAATAAATTTCATCTTTTGTTGGACATGGCACATAGGGTGACTAGTTTAAAATCTACATCAGATGTCACCAGACCTTGTTATACCACTTCTTACATTTATTTCCTTGCTATGATAGAATGCTTATATAATGGTTAAATGGCCACCAAAATACTGGCATATGATTTTCTATTCTGCTATTAAACATTTCAATTTGTTTATAATAGATTATAACTAATTTACCACTTTCAAAATCACTAAAAAATGATAAATTTTGTCTAATCTAATGCCAAATATCGGGGACCATTTCCAAGAATGTTACTAACAGAACTTACATTTCAAGAGTTGGTTTCATATAATTAAAAGTTAGAACAACCTTTTGGCTGATTAAGGAAAAAAAAAACTTATTTGAACAAAAAATATAGAATATCATATTTTTCCTAACATTTAAGTATGTTTTAAGTTTTATCAATTAATGAATCTCCTATTTTACATTTGAATATTGTCCTCTATATATTATAGTATATTTTAAAATATAAAAATCCAGTAATAAAGAATTTTAATATTTAAAGAATCAATTTAAGTTATAAAATAATTCTAAACCTTTTTTCGTACAATGATAAGGTGACCAATTGTCCTACTTTTAAAAATTCTGTCCTCCCTCAAAAAGTATTCTTCTAGATATCCTTCTTTTTGATATGTAAAAGCTGCTGTTATTGTTTCTGATGTCACTTGGTCAACCCAAGCACGACTGAGCCATAATCTACTCGTATTAAGGCAAAGGGCCTTTTGTTTTAACAAGTACAGCTAGGGCGAAAGAATGGCTTATGCTCAACTGAGTCCTTGTAATTTAGAAGCAGGGACCAAACAGACAACCCATAGATGGCCTGTTATCTCCAGAGGTATTGATAGAGAACTTGGAGAACATTGTGACAACGAACATATTTTACATGCCTCAGTCACCTTTAACGAACATACCAGATCTTAGAGGCTGGCTGTAAAAGCTGATTTATAAATACTTACACATATAATAGCAAAAATGTAACAACTGCATATTTAATTTTATGTAGGCAATAACTTTTTAATGACTACAGTCAGGAAGATAAAATAATGCTACACAAAATACATAACAGTTGTTATTTTTTATTATTATCAATAGTGTATAATATCTGATAAAAATTAAATAATATTTTTGGATGGATTAGTAGCTATATTGACTTTTTACTCAGCTGAAATATGACAATAATTATTTGATTTACTTACGTCCTCATTTTTCATTGGAAAAATGTTGGTCACCTTAGCAATGGGCAAAACAAAAATTCATATGAGAAACAAATACATAATAGTATTTTTTTATGTGGAAATCAATTTTGCGTTATTTATTCAGAACACAGCATCGGTTATAATATTGAAAGTGGATTGAAAATGGTTTAGATATGACTGTCTTCTCAGTTAAATTATGATGTAACTGAAAATGATATAATTTAGTACTTATTTTGTTATGATGTAATACAAATTGAACTGCACTTGTAAATTAGGTTTTTCATTTGAAAATTGGTAAACTGTCAAATAAATTATCTATAAATTTATCTCTTTCAATTAAATATGGAAATAATGTTTGAAATAATTGCAAAAAAAGTTTTGAAATTAGCTCTAATATTTAAAAAAAAAAAAAAAAAAAAAAAAAAAAAGGAATTGGTTTTGAAACAGTTTAATGTTGACCATACTCTTTTACATCGAAGTTTGATGAAAATTGTTCAAATGTGACTGATTTTTATAAAAGCGATAGAAAATTTTTCCTTATATTTTTCTTATTCTGTTTTGAGTGAATAGTTAATTTTTTTTTCCTTTAGGCTGAACTTGTACGTCATGGTACACCATACCCTAAAGATTTGAAATCAAAAGTGATTAAGCTGTTACCCTTGCGAAATAGACCATTGAAAAATGATTGCGAGGTATCTTTTTTAACCTTATTTTATTTTATTACTTTCTTTTTTCTTTTTCAACTGTCTATTTTGTACAGTAATCTTTAATTGTTAAAATCAATCAATCATACCATTATGAGTTACTATGTTTGTATTATTTTGAATTATTTGAAAGTTATTTTGAAATAGATATCTCAACAAAAAAAAGACCATGAATATGAAGATATCTTATAAAATTTCTGTATAAGAATATCTTTGAATGGTTCATTTTATCGAATTATCAATGTAAAAAAATTGAATAATTTTTTTACTTGCTGTTTTATCTAACTTGTTTTTTTTAGGCTCTATGAATTTAAAAGAGAAAATAAAGTAATCCATAAAAGCTAAACTATGCTTATATGTTAAACTATTATTTATAAAGAATCTAACATTTGAGTCCAAATATTATTTTGTGCAGTTGGTGAGTGATACTATGGTTAGATAAAAAAGATAGAGGTAAGATTTTAAAAAAGGACATGTTGGCTAAATTTCGTGCTATCACGAATAATTTTACTTTAGTTCTCTTTATGGAATCTTGAGACAAGATTGTCTAAACTAAAATTTGTAATGGCATCTTTAGTGTAAAACCTCTATAGTAATTGGTTTGGGTTAGAGCCTTACGGTCTTCTGTTTTGTTACACAAGGGCTAATGAGACCAGGACCTACTGCTTAGAGCAGACTCTAAATGGCTGTGAACATCCATACCATCAGCAGGATTTGAACTGATAAACTCCAGTATCAAAGAGCAGTGTTCTACCATTCAGCCAACAGTTGTCCATAGTAATTGGAAAAATACTATAGTTGTGTTCTTTATTAAGTTAGGTGACCAAAAAATAATTCTAAAGTGCCAGCTTTTAATTTCACCACTTTATTATTTTTTAAACTGTAATTTTTAACAGTGATCTTTTGTTGAAATCTGTTTTGGTGTAATGTCCTCAAAAATTCTGCTTTTGTTCTGTTTGTAGTATCATATGTCATAATGATTTAAATTTAAATTTCTAATAGCATCTTTATTGTAAAATGAAAACATTATTATAGTAGTGGAGAGAATACTATGGTTTGGGTGAATTATTTCTAATGTTATATAACCCCATCTATTATAATTTATTATTTTTAACTCTTACAGCGTAATAGAGGGTATGCATTTCATAAGGAAAATGATTTCATTTTGTCATATTATCTTTGAAAATTCTGTTTTTGCTTGATTTATTTCAAATGCCTATTTTTCATGAAAAGGAAACATTACTGTAACCAATGTAGAATATGTTATACTTCATACTTCTGCATATTAAGTTAATAACTTTTATAGATTTCAATCTATGTACAGCATTCAGACTCTGTTTTATCCAATTTGTTCTTCTGTACCCAAAGAGGAATTGTAATATTTTACTTTATAAAAATATCCTTTATGTAAACAGTGATTTTGACAGCTGGATGTGTTACATTGTATTTAAAAAAAAAAAAAAAAATTCAAAACCACTGAGAAAAGTAGACTAAAAACATTATCATATTTTGTGGGTATTATTTACAGTGACACTAATTTAAAAAAAATAATCAACATTATTGATCAGTTTATTATTATTCTTAGTGTATTTATAGCAAGTTCTGAAAAGACAATTTTATTTTCAATGTAATGGCAAAATTATACAAATACAGAAAAAAATAGGATTAGTGTTAGTTTTTTAATTATTTTTTGTGAAATATTCATGTCTGTAATGCCAAAAGTTATGGAGAGCTTCTTGTATATGTTGTAAACAAGGGAATTAAGAAGCAAGAAATATAGCTAGGAAAAGAATTTCATAGTACATTTTTACAGACTTTATTGTGGTAAAGTAGGTAGGTCTTTGTCATGATAAGAATAAAAACTTAAATCTAAGCTCTGAAGTTAAAATTTTTAGAAATAAATGGAAGATTTGAGGAGGTTAAATAAGCATTGCTGATGTAGACTAAGGAATTTTGTTAATTTGATCTGAGTAGTTCTGAAATTCATACATATGTTAAAAGATAAGCAATATTTTCTGGACAAAAGGTACATTTTACCAGTAAGTTCCATACAGTTCAAATAATAATATACTTGTGGTTTTTAAGTAATGATTTAAAAACTTTTTTTAGGAACATTTGCGTGTCCAAACTGCTTCTCCAACTGTTGTAGATTCAGGAGTTTGTAGTGTTGCTTCAAATCCAGGTATATTGACTGTTTTATGAAATTTGCAAGTCAAATAATTTATAAGCAGATGTTTTTTTTTTTTTTTTAATTGAAGAAATTTTATATGAGAAAGTCTAGATGAGAACCTTTTTTATTGTTATCTTATTAATGTAATATATATTTATTTCTGAAATTGTTATAAGCTAAATGGCATTATAATTATGCTTGTTACTTAATTTCAAATCTGTATTATGTGCGATTTCAATTTTTAAAAGCTCTATTTTGTGTTGCAGCAAATGTCACTTCAGAATCAAACAATTACTCTCCTCCTGATTACCCAGCCTTTCACAGTACTAGTTTACCATTATCAAATGAATCAAAAGTTGCTTTATCTAGTAGTGATAACCAAGGACTTGATGTAAGTTCTGAATTTTTGGAGAATATTTTTTAACAACTTGTTTGATTGTTTAATCCATTGAATGTTAGAATTATATCCTATGAAATGATAATATAGATCAGTATGATCTGTGTTTAAAATTTATATCAAATTTTAGCTCTCTTACACATCATGTACATTTGAGATATGCATTCTACATTTTAGTGACATTAAAATTTATTTCCTACTCTATCCCTTTTATACTTGTATCTTTAATCAATTTCCTTAAAAAGCACTCTTAAGAATTTATATAAATATTGTATATTTTAATACAAATGACTATTGAATTATTATAAAATATAAGTAAAGATCATGGAAATGTGAATGTTACTACATTCTGTTTATAATCATAGATGCTTCTTTTAAAAGCCACATTTGGCTCATTCCATGCTTTTATTACAAAATATGAAGCAATAAAACAAAATTTTTAATTATTATAGTGATGTGTCAGAAACCCCCCTCCCCAATTATACCTTTTAGTTAATCATAATATTTTTATTCGTTATGAGTTCTTTATAATTTTTTCTGCTACCTTTTTATAAAATATTTTATACTATAAATTTTTTTTCAGTAATATACTTAAAATTTGATGCAGTAATCCCATATCCCTTATTTTCTGATATGTAATTTGACTTTGCAATTCATTACAGATGTCATTCATTTTATGTGCCAATGTAGACTTTGATGTCTCTGAGATGTCAAGAACTGTCTTTGGCCAATGTTGCACAGTATATTATTAGATTCTTTAACTGTTTCAATCAAGTGTTGATGCTATTTTGTTTAAAAGGCTTTCTTCATATCAACAGTACCAATAAACAAAATTGCATCAACAAACCAGTAAATAAAACACAGTGAAAATGATAGTATAACAGTGCACTCATACAGTGAACATTATAGTACAAATTTGATCTGAGTAAAAGTTAGAAATAATTCTATGGTATGTCTAAGTTGAATGTATTAGATGAAAGTGACAATGAAAATTTAATAGGCTGTTCTCATGATGATAATGAGATTGTAAATGGTCATCAAAAGGTTTATATTGTAGAGTACTTCAAATTCCTGTGACAAATATAAAAGCAACATCCTATAAAAAGATGCATCAAACATAATATAAGACATTAACTTAGTAACAGTGTAAAACATGTGTAATTCCACTATATATTCCAAAATGCTTTGAGATGTCTTATACTTTACAGAAATACTATATTTTATAGTATTACTTAATTATTGTATATCAGCTTTATTGAATATTACATAACAATGTAAATTTGAAAATAAAATGTTCTGTTTCTTAACTAGTACAAGAGTATCCACAGTTGATCCAAATTAAATGGTATTCTACAAATGCACATTTTACTGATATGGTTAAAACACATAAACAGATGCATCATATCATATTCACAGCTTCTATAAGTGTCTTATAAGTAACTAAATATGGTCTTCTTTGATCAGGCACATGGCTTCATTAAATTGGGACATATAAGCTGGAATAATATTTATTCTGTGGTAGCAGGTAATATAAAAGGCAGATATTGGGGAATTGTCCCAGGACTGACTAATGGCGTTTTAATTTATTTGAATAGGAAAATTTGAACCATTAACTCCATCATAGAACAAATTAAGAGAAGTCAAGATACCAGTGTACTCACATTTTGCAATGAGTTATTTCCAATTTGTAAATTTTTTGGCTTACTAGTGTACTTTTAAATGCCATGTTATTTGTGAGATTATTCTATAGAATAATTCAGGGTAGAAGACTTTTTTTCTTTTCTTTTAACCCCTTGAGGACCAATGCATTGGAAATCAAACACAATCATGTGACCAAATGCTCTGAATTGGAGTTCTGCTACCAGACTTCATATTTTAAGCTGTTAAACCTAAATTCATAAATAAAATCCTATAAAATCAGCATTTTAATATGAGTCCAATTTTGCAAATTATGTGTACAATATACTATTATTTAATATGCATTATTTTAAATAATTTTGCATTAATAGAAATGAATGAAATATGCAAAATACTAAAATTATAACTATTCTTAAGAAATCAATTATGATGTACATGAAAATTTAATTACAAATGCTATATGTGTGAAAAAAAAAAGAATTCAAGCAATAATCATCTGTATATAATAAGATTTCAATTAAAAATTCTGTGTGTTTTAACATTCAAAACTAGGATCGACACACAGTCCAACGTTGCACATTATGCACTTATATGCCAAAATTGTGTAATATGTTGCAACCACTGTTATGTATATAAATACAATATATAAAAATAAATATTTTTCTGTCTATATTATACTACCACTTAATATGTATATATATATATATATATATATATATATATATATATATATATGTATATATATATATATATATATATATATATATATATATATATATATATATATATATTGTATATATATATATATATATATATATATATATATATATATATATATATATATTTATATATATATATATAACAGAAATAAATGTAATATGTAAAATACTAGAATTATAACTATACAAAAGAAAACAAATACTATTCATGCAAAAATATAATTACAAATACTATATATATGAAATTTAAAAAGATGGGAATTAAGTAATAATAAACTATTTATAATAAAATTTCAGAATTAAAAATTCTGTTGTGTACAATATAGTTCAAAACAACGATAGACAAACAGTCCGACATTGCATATTTTGCATTCATAATACAGTGTTTGCTTTCATTTATCCTTGTTTTTAACGCACATGATACACCTCCGTCTAGCTTTATTACCTTTACTGTCAATGTAAATTTTCAAAAAATATCTTTTAAATAAGCAAAATGGTTGAATACCTGGTAATTTTTCAGAAATTTTTAAGTTCCTTGGTTTTGCAAACTTTTCTGGTATATCATGAATAACTCTGGATCTAAATCAAAATAATTTATTTTATTAACAATTACATCTATAATTTTATTATCAAAAAGAGATTTAAAACTCCCATTCATTCTCTACCAGCACATTTTTTTTTTAATTTGGCCCTGTTCTCACTGAAAAGTCAATCTTTGGTAATAATTTAATTTCTGAAAACTAGTTAATTGTAGGATCAGAGTATGTCTCTTGTGGCAACTCATCTTCATAATTATATTCCTCTGTATATAAGAAAAATGAACCTTCTGATTCACTGTAATTAGTAATAGTGCTATCTTTACTAATCTCAGAATCACTTTCATTCATCATTTGACTTATTTCACTCTCAGTTAGGTACCTCGATCTCTTAGCCATGGCTAATAAAATGAAACTGAATACAACCCTACCCCATATCCTGAAGCTTCGACAAAATACACCCAGAACTATTTCATGACTTGCAATAATCAGCTGGATGTACTTTATCATATTTTTCTCCTGAAAAGAGAAAAACAATAAAAAAAGCCTTTAACTGACATGTGCACTTTAAAAAAGCCATGATTTCTAGTTTGTTTACATCAATAAATGTGTTCAATCCAGAAGCACATAACAAAAACTGTATGAGTCAACCATTGTGAAAACTGTTGCCATTTAACACCATCTAGTAGTATTTAAAATTAAAATAAAATGTTTTGATCTCCAGTTATGCGTTTGTGGTGCTGATCGCTCAATATCAGTTGAAGCTCTTCTCGTAGAAGCAAAGCTGGGCTGATAAGAGTGGAATTGCTGCATTGCATCCACGAGACGTTGGTTGTAAATAGGTTTAAAAGCTTTTGATAGTTTGAAGTTTAATGTAAGAAATAAAAATTTTCAAAATTTTTATTTTTTTTTTTTTTTTTTTTTTTTTTTTTTTTTTTGTAAAAGCTTATGCTTTATTAACATAATGGTAACTTTTTTATAGTGTGAAAAGTATAGTGAAAATTATTTATCCTGTGATAAAGCAAGTGTTTCTTGTGATTCAGTAGATTACCAGCAGCAACTCTGTAAGTAAAAATTTTGTTTTCAAAACTTTTCTGAATAATTTTTTAATTAAACTTTTATTAATAAATCCTCTCTTGGGAACTATTTCTTTGAAATAAATCACTGAAATTTTCTCTTTGATTTAGTCATAATAAAATTTAATAGAATACTATATAAGTATTTGTTGCAATTGTTTTATAAATTTTAAAAGTGTTTTGATATGGTGGCTTATATCTGCTTTCAGCCTCATCATATGAAATGAATAATGTAATCAACATTGTAATTGAACGAGAACCAAGTGGCCTTGGTTTAAGCATTGCTGGTGGTAAAGAATCTACCCCTTATAAAGGAGATGATGAAGTATGTATCCATAGATTCTTTCATACCCTTGTATCCATAGGATGTTTTTTCCCATTTTAATTAGAATAGCCAGTGTTTCTCTGGAAATCCTTTTATTTATTTTGCCAAGTAAACACTAAGTAGTATTCTAATTTTTATTTTGTTAGAAATAGTGATTATAGTCTGTATTTAAAAGGAATGAAGTACTTATCTTCACATCTTTGGATGCAGAAAGTGCTTGTGTCTAGTATCCTTTTCTGGAAATCCTCTCAATTATTTTGTGGACTTAATATGAGTCAGTGTTTGAATTTGAATAACTGTATATTTCCATGTATAAGCTGAGAATTTTTTAGGCTTTTTAAAGACCTAAAGGGAGGGGCTTATATACAGATACATGGAACAGATGTAATATATGTGTTTTCTAGTGATGTTTTTTTTTGGCATTAGCGACAAAAAGTTGCCAAATTGGCAAAAATTAACAAAATGATTAAGTTCAAAAAAGAAAATGTATAACAGCGGAAAGTAAATAAAGTTTGCCAAAATTTTAAAATGAGAAAAATTATAAAAATTGAAAATTAAAAATTATTTTTATCTGTGTTGTAATTGTTCCAAATCAACAGTACTAAAACAATATCGGATAGACTAGTCTTCTAATAAACACAATTCTACATAAGCAAAAAGCAATCAATAAATTACCAAACATAGAATTCTCCCCTTTTTCTTTTAAAGCTTATATCATTTAAATTTATGAAAAAGTTATCTTTATATAAGGTACCAGAGTTGAGACTATTGTTGTTAGCATCTAAGGAAAAATATCATTGGCCTCATGGTTTAGTGCTGCAATTATCAAACCATGTGCCATGTCAGTAATCCAGATAAGTTAGTGTAAAATTAGGAAATTGATTAAAAAAAACTCGGCATAAAGTTTATTAAAATTTGAAATTTAAGTTATTTTTCCTTGCCACTGTTGAAACATGCTAAGAGATGTCCTTGTATTGGTCTTGAAGTGAAACTGATCTTCTACCTCTGTGGTACTTAAATTGGATGCCCTTTTGAAAAAGGTTTGAGAAGTGTTGGTCGAACATTTTACTTTAAAGCAATTTGATTGAAAAATATTTCCTCTGTTTTACTTGCTTGGCGACATTTTCAGCTTCTTGGTAACATATTTAAACGTTCTAGAAATTTTTTCATTTTTGCTTATATACAGGTTTTGAACTTAAGATAAATTTTTGAAGGAAGGTTGCAACCTTGGCTTATATTTGAAAATATATGGTATGCTGTAAGTATTAATAGAAGATTATGATTTCTGATATTAGGGGGTTATATCTTCAGGTGTGCTGTAATAATTGATGAAGGCTGCCGCATGTTTAGAAATAGTTTTTGTTTCAATTTATATATATTATTTATACACTAAAGAAAAATTCAAGTGCATAAAAATAGGTAAAAACTAATTATATGTAAATCAAAGAAGAAAAACTCCAATCTTAAGTTCTTTGGGGTAATGGTGGGTATGGAAGATGACTAAAAAATAATTGCTGAAGCAGAAATGTTCACAGCTAATTAAATGTAAAGCATGGAATAACTGTGACTTGAATGATTTTGAAATTCATAGACTCTGAAACATGTAAATAGAGCATAATAGAAATGGTTGTTACTTATTCCATATGATCCCCAAACCCTTACATCCATCCATAAACTCAAATGAATAAAACTGGAAACATCTTTTGTAAAATGGAAAAAATAGGGAATGGACTTTACACCAATGATCTGCAAAAAGCTTACATCATTTCAGAAAAGTATGTACACTCATGAAATATCAGAACTAGAGAAATATGTTGGGTGCCTTTCAAACCTACCATGAAAAAACGAGTGACTAAAATCTGCAGACTCTCTGGTGAGTTGTGGGCTATTTGAATTAAAAAAAAAAAAAAAAGAATATTAATGATATTGAAAGTGACTACAGAATATAAATGTTTTGTGCACCCCATTAACATAATTTAAATGATTGAAGATTAAAATCTTCCAAAATTTAGCATTTAGTGTGTTAAAATTTTCTATACAATTCTTTTATAACCTTTTTTTTAGGTTTATTTTGTCATTCTATGTTTGGGAATCAAAATTAAACAAATAATCCTCAGTCAAAGAATTTAAAGAAAATTCTAAAAAATTTTAAGATGGATATAAAGATACCTGGAGCATTAGGAGAAGATCTTATCAATGTATCAAATTCACCAGCTATCTCAAAAACGAAATAACTATCTTGGGGTCATTGATATATTTAATGAATGGAACAAAGTCTGACCTAGCTTTTCCTGTTTCACATTTATTGCAATTTAACAAAAATCCTAGAGGAAAAAAATTAGAAAGCATTTAAAATAATAAGATATTTTAATAGGAACTGAAATTGCTAGATTAATATATTCTCTTGATATTAAAAAACTAAATACTATTTCTTATGCCATATTTTCAGTTAACATGATTTTTCTTTTATTTAAAGGGAATATTTGTATCTAAAGTTACAAAAGGAGGACCATCTGATAAAGCTGGATTGCAAGTGGATGATAAAATTTTAAAAGTAAGTCAGAAAAACTAATGTTTAAAATGTTGAACTGCAGCACATACATCATATTGACTACCAGACAAGTACAAACAAAAGAAAACAAAATAGAATATAGAGCTGATATGGCCAAAGTTACATAAATGATTTCAAAACTTATGAAAACAATATGTTTTGTATAAAAAGCTGTAGAGTTGGTAATGGAAAATAAAATTTTGAGCACATTTAATTAATGACTTCCAAGTATGGTTTCAATACATCAAAATTCTCACCAACTTATCAACTGAACAAAAATAAATAGTATTTTTCTACAAACAACCTAATGGAATTCTTACGAAATTTACATTTAAAAGGTTACATTAAAAATCACCTTTGCCACAGACTTTACCAAACTTTGCAAATTACTAAGGAAAAACTATTAAACAAATCAGCATGCTAGAAATAGAGAGTGAATTTTTTTTTTTTCTGTTAGACCCTGCCTCTGAAGCCTAACAATGCTGAGATTCTAGATGAAAGTCTATTTAAAGTCCAGGGCTTACTTTTCCCTTGTGACTTAAACCAACAAACAGCCATCTTTTCCGGTGTACCTTTTAAAAATTGTGACTTATTTTAAAACTTAATACTTTTACCATAACATTTTTCTAAATAATGTAACATAGCTACTATTTATATAAAAATTCTGTTTTTTTAGCACATACTTGGAGTATTTTTAATATTTCCACTGTTTTTATTGAGTCTGATTTTTCAGTTTGCAGGATTTGAAAAATAAAACAGGTCCCGAAACAGATTTAAGAAATTAAATCAGAATTAACTTGCCGGTTTTGTAAATATATTAGACAGTTTCGTAGTACTTTTCACATACCTTAGCATAAATTCTCTATTGAGGACATATTGTTGAACAAAATGGTATATCACATCTATGTATTTGGTCTTTTTGTATGTATTTGGATTTTTATATGGTAGGTTAGGTTTCGAAAAACTGATTACCACAAGATTATCACAGATCAATTCACTTTCTAATATTTTATAACCTAATTAACCATCAACTAACACACCCATATCAGGTGTTGGGATGTTTCTAATAATGAGATGTTATCTGATCCATTGATATACTGCCATTACTGTTGAATGCATGATTTACATGAGTTATATATATATATATTCTATACCTGGTAGATTTAATTTTAGCTTTCTTGTGTAATTGACATAACCAAGTAACTTCAGTAAACATTTCCAATGCTTTAAACCTAGTTCTATGATAGGATATTAATAGCATGAGAAATAATTGGATGGGTTCTATTTGAAAAAAAGGCTAAATAACCAAGTAGATTTCTGTAAGGCAGCTCTTTCATTTCTTCAATTTTATCTTCAATTTTTGGACAATATTTTGAAAATTTTAACCATTTTACTATGGATACTTATATTATCAGGATTTTGAAACTTTTAAATTTCTCATATACTGTTTCTATATATGTTATTGGGGAATTATTAATTTTCCATTGCATCAGTCAAACTCTATGCCAAAAGGAAAATGTGAATAGTGATAGTATTTGTAGTAATAACTCTTTTAATTACCATATACGTAGCAGAAACTCCGAATCATAAAGGAATATTTATGAAGTACAAAGCTATTAATATATGGGTTTGTTTGATATTTTTCTCTCTGTCATACTCTTTGTGTGAGGAACACTCATTAAATCCCTTTAGTTTACTGTTCTTAGCTTTGTTTGAAGTGATTTTTGTTTCACTTTCATGAAAGTTTTGGCATTCATATTAATTGAAGAATAGTAAAAATTCCATTGTGTGTTATAGTAAATTATACTAGCCTCTTCTTTTTATTATAAATGCTTGTTTATATATATATATCCATACAGTTCATATATATATATATATATACTAGCTGCTTTGCACCCAGTCTTCGGTCTGGGTTTTAAAATATTTCGGTAAAAGGTTTAGATCCACTATTAAAGATAATAAGACGTATTAATAGAAATGCTGAACAAATCTCATATATTTCAGATTGTTAACGATTATAACAGTTTATTTTAATAGCTGAATGTCCAGTAAGTGCATTATGTAGCCCGTGAGCTGCTGCATAATAATTCCCAGTTCCACGACTTTTTTTTAATGTAGGAGTCAAATTTCAAAATACTGTGGAGAGTAATATATATATACTATTCTGAATGGAATAATTCATTTCCGAGATTGGATGCCTTTTAGTACTAATGTTTTACATACATAAAAATTAAATTTTAAACAACAAAACCTATGACAATAACTTTTTCTTTAAAAAATGGCAATTGTGAAATAAAAACAAATTTGATAGAACATGACGAATTTGTAATTATTGAAAATAAAAATCACAGCAACATATAACAGAAAAAATACTAATTTCTTAAAAAATTTGAAAAAGTAAAATAAAGATTTACATATTTTGATGAAGTAAATTTAGCTATTAAAAATAAAAGGATTTTGATACTGGGATATTTCAAAGAGTAAAAGTTATTGTGTATGACAAATAGTTGTAACTATAGGCAATAAATGGCACCACTCAGTACATATTTTAATTACTATACTTTTAACTGATTGTAATTACGGTATTTTAATAGTGGAAAGAGTTTAAGCATTCAGCGGATTGGGCGAAGTAATGCATCCAAATGTATTTATGTTTATAAATGCATTTATTTACACTCGAATTTGAATGGTAAGTAAGGTCTTGAAAAATTCTTCAAGAATATAATAAATCACTAACAAAAATACCAAAATGTGCCACAGTTCAAAATTCCCAAAGAAACAACCATTTGGCAGGATAGGCGATAGTTGTTTTGCATTAATGTCAATCCTATTACCAAATATCTGGCGAAAACAACAACAACAAGGAAAATATGGTCATTGTTTGTCATGCCAACTCTACAGTTACAATGCTGTACTACATAATTAAAACGGTATTTTTGTTGGTTTTAAAATAATATATTTCCAACTAATTAGAATATCTGGACATGATTGACCAAAATGACTTCCTTAAATAATTCTGCCAAGCCTAATTATGAATAGATGTTAGTGTAATCTCAAAATTGGATAAATAAAAAGGGCGCAATTGAATTGAGAATGAAAGAGAAATACCAAATATTGATAAAATGAACTAAGCACATAAGGTTAAAAGCCGAGAACAATTATATTACTTGAAAGTGTTATCACAATAATGAAGTTACTTAAATGATTTCAATTTTTATAACATGTAATTTAAAGAAATATACCAAAAATTGCCAAGGTTATTTAAGAATAGGTGAAGTACAGAGTGAAGTCTTAAAATTGGATATATAAAAATGGCTCAATTGAATTCAAAATGAAAGAAATATACCAAACTATTCTGTCAGCCCAGGAGGGTTTAGACAGAATAACTTTCCTTTGAAGTTAAATAAACTAGGTTCGTAAATTATGTTATGCCTATTACAATATTTAATGACATCATTTACTGACCTTAGACGCTGGGAACGATTCTTCTCGTAGTAGTAGACGTCTTTTCTGGAACCATTAGGTCTGGGTACAACCTTTCTAATTCATGTGGTGTTACACTTAGGGAAAACTGTAGGTTTGTTAGATTCTTCATCAGATGACTCTACATCAGAATGTGTTCCCCGAGATTCATCGGAAGTATCTGGGGTTTCTTGCTCTGCTGTTTCTTCACTCTCGGATTCGCTATCTTGGTTACATCTATTCTGAAACCAGTTTGTGTCCAGTAACGTTCCTTTATCTTCACTTCTATTATCGTTATAAAAGGTAGTTTCATTAAATGATACATTAATACTTTCTATTATTTTGTCGTTTTCCGGTAGCCAAATTCTATATCCCTTTGTTGATAATGCATATCCTAGAAATACGCCCTTCCGAGCTTTGGGATCTAGTTTGCTTCGTAATTGCCTAGGTGTATCTACATATGCAATTATACCAAAAGGTTTTGTATGCCTTACTGATGGTTTAGATCCGCAATAAAGTTCAAAAGGTGTTTTTTTTTCTGGTTTTTGTGACACATTCTATTCCATGTATACGTGAAATACAGCATCGCCTCTGGCCAAAAACTTTGGGTTTAAACCACTCTCATGTAGAATTGTTCGTGTACAATTTACAACAGTTTGATTATATATCTCCGCGACACCATTCTGTTCCGGGGTGTAAACATTAGTCAATTCATGTTTAATGCCCAGTCTATTACAAAAACTATCAAAATTTTCATTTATAAATTCTCGACCGTTATCAGTTCTGATTGCTTTTACTTTACTTTCCAAAAATCTTTCAGCTCGGGTTATGTGTCGTTTTAGAATTTCAGAAACTTGGGATTTTTCTCGCATTGGGTAGAGCGAAACACGACGGGAAAAGTCATCAATTATCGATAAGAAAAATCTCTCTCCCTTTCTTCCATCGGTTTTGCATGGCCCCCAGACATCAGCGTAAATCTAGTGGTTTCTTTGACCTAATAATTTTATACGATTTAAATGAAACACGTCTAAACTTATTCAACTTGCAGCTTTCACAATGCAAATCAGTATTTCTAAAACTTGGTAATCCTTTTACGCTATTACTTTTACTATTTTGCTTAATAATTTCTGAACTTATGTGGGCTAGCCTTTTATGCCATGTGTCAAAATTATCTACACTTGTGGCTAATGTCTCAAAAGATACACGTTTCTTACATTTACTAGGAACTTTAGTTTTTACATAATAGATGCCGTTCTTTAAGTTTGCTTTAAAAATTAAACCTTTCTCGTCTGACATTTTCACCTCCCCTTTTCCATCAACTAAGGTAGCTTTATCTTTGTCAAACTGTGGGCCTGATAATAAATTTTTTCTTAACTTCGGGGAATACATTACATCGTTTAAAACAAGATTTCTTTGACCAATTTTTAATTTAACTTTTCCTTTCCCTTCGATCGGAAACTTGACCCCTCGGACAGCTACGGCCATTTCTTCCTTATCTAGTGAAATAAAGTCTGAAAACAGGTCTCTGTTACTACAAAAGTGGTGAGTAGCAGCCGTGTCAAAAACCCACTCGGAGTCGCCTACTCCAGTTTCGCTAACATTAGCTTGAATTAAAAATTGGGAAGAGTACTTACTTTTCGAAGGAGTTCTTCTTGAAGTACCAGGATCGGAGTTTGGGCTGGGCTTGTTCTTCCACTTGTTTCGTGTTGATACGTCACCATCTTGACTCGGTGACTCTTTTCGCTGTTTTCTTTGCTTGCACTCAGATTTGTAATGTCCTCGTTTGCCACAATTAAAACATACAATACTGTCTTTGCCGTCCTTCCGACGATGATAGTTTCTAGTTACTGTACTCGTATAAATTTCCGGTGTCCAAGAGTTTGCATCCTCGTTGCATAATGAAATACGGATCTCTTCGGAAATGAGTTCTTTTAATACACTGTCGAATTTAAATTGATCTTTAGATATCTCAATACACTCTGTACTATACTTGAGAAATGATCCGGTAAAAAATATACAAGTTGAAACGTCATGTACAATTCATTGAAACTTGGTTCTATTGCTACGAGGCGCCTAAAAATATTCTGAAACCTGGTAGCAAACATGTCGATTTTCCCATCATTTTTAATTCTACAGGCGGTCAATTCAGAGAAGAGCATTATATGCTGCGAGCGGTTGTCTGGAAAAAAATGCTCCTAAAGTTTGCTCCACGATTCTTTGGGATCAGTATAATTTTCAATTATACGTCGAAAATCAAGCTAGACAAATAAATAAATTAGGGATAAGGCAACTTTCTGCCTCATCTTAAAGTCCTTCACATCTTTGCCTGTCTCCGGCCCTATTGCTGGTATCTTCTCGGTACCTTCGACTATGTCCCAGCAGTTCCTTTCCAATAATAAAAACTTCATATCTGCTGACCAGCTGACATAATTACTAGCATTTAGATTTTCTATTACGGATACCGGCAGACTCATTTTTTCTTGTTTCTTCAATACACAAACCGAAATATTAATTTCTTGACGCCTTAATTATCATTAAGGTCTTTTAAGGATTTTTAATTGCAAGATTCAAATCAAACACGCTGTGCCCATAGAACAAAAAAAAAGTTCTATATCCTGGGCCAATAACCCTAATATTATGTCAGCCTAGGAGGGTTTAGACAGAATAACTATGGAAGCAGGCACTTTAGCAGAGTCGAAAATAAAAAATACTGTTTATTCATTATTAAAGAAAAGACGTCGTACAAAAATAAAAATTAAGTTAAAGCCAGACAAATTAACTGAAAAAAACATTAATATGCCGGGAGGCAAAATTAAAGTTCGATGTTCTTAATTTTACCATCATAGTCCTGCCGAGTCCGAGCACCCCGCTCCGAGCCGCCGTCCAAAGCAATAGCTCGCGGCTTATATATATCGATGGGCAACGCCCACAAATCATGTAGCATGCGTATACAATTTGCATACGTGTAAGACCTAAGAGTTGGTCAGTAGTAAAAAAAAGAGCAAGAGGTTGGCAAAAAAACTAATTAAACTACTGTAATAAAAAACAAATATTTATTTCTTGAACTGTCCACACAAAGTATTTTTAAAAGCTTCAACATATGTGTATTGAAGTACAAATAAACAACAGTTTCACTGACTTAAGTGAAAAAAGGCAGGCTTAAAATAAACATAAGAACAAAAATCGAACCACTGTAGTAAAACCATCTTCAGTAATTCCAAGGAGGTATCTTGAGAGATGCAGGAAACATAAGGTAAATGACTGTAGCTGGCTGCCTGCTCCAAAAAAAAACAACTGTCCATTCCAAGGATCAACTTCCTCTTCCCAAGGCTGACTGACTGTTACACTGCTGTCTTGCAGCTTGTATCATCAAGGAGGACCAATCACAGGGCTTTACAGAAATTAGAATATGATGCTTGCTCATTGAGCCATCTGGTGGGAATTTTTTTTTTAACTTGTGTGAGAATATATACCACAATACGCACGTCGCCTTCTTAAATGAAGAAAAATTAAAACATGGTTAAATGTGACGGGGATTTCGGTTACACATTTAACCGGAGATTAGATATTACCGAGTAAGTGATGAGAACAAACTAACTTAAGACTAACACAAACTAATATTGATAAAACGAAATAAGTATATAAGGCTAAAACACCAAAAACAATTATATTATTTGAAATCACATTTTAAACAATCAAAAATGGTTACAAAATCTCAGCATTTCATAGTTGCCATTTCTAAAATAATAACTTATATGTTCCCTGTATATCACTTGCCAATTTTTTTTCTAGTCTAGTTGAGTTTTAGATAACAAAACCTATAACCATATGTTAGTTTTTATTTAAAAAATGGCAACTGCGAAATAAAAACAAATTTGATAGAACATGGCAAGTTTTTAATTACTGAAAATAAAAATCTCGTAAAGAAAATAAAATAGAAAAAAGTGCGTTTAGCAGATAAGAAAATAGTCTTATATATATAAATACTATCATATATTTATATACTTACACTTGAATTTAAATAGCGTAGATATGTTTTTGTCAGCCCAGGAGGGTTCAGACAGAATAAAAATGGAAGCAGGCACTAGCAGAGTCGCAAAAAAAATAAATACTGTTTATTCAGTATAAAAAAAAAGCGTCGTACAAAAAAATAAGAATTAAGTTAAAGCCAGACAAATTAACCGAAAAAAACATAAATATGCTGGGAGGCGAATTTAAAGTTCGGCGTTCTTAATTTTACCGTCATAGCCTTGCCGAGTCCGAGTACACCGCTCCGAGCCGCCGTTCCGAGTTGCCGTCGAAAGCAATAGCTCGCGGCTTATATATATACCGATGGGCAACGCCCACAAATCACGTGGCGTGCGTATACAATTTGCATACGCACGTTGCCTTCTTAAATGAAGTAAAATTAAAACACGGTTAAATGTGACCGGGATTTCGGTTACACATTTAACCGGAGATTAGATATTACCGAGTAAGTGAGGAGAACAAACTAACTTAGGCTAACAGTTTTTGTGTTTCTCGAATACCAAATATCTGGAGAAAATAATGCCAACAATAAATAACACTACCATATTTAGACGCCAACTCAACAATGGATAGCTCATGTCTAAAAATTAAACTGCATTTTGTTCGGTTTTTCGTTAATATCTTTCGAACAAATTGGAATATCGAAACGCGAATGGGTGAAGTGACATCCCTGGATTGTTCCGCATCTTTTGGTACCTTTGGCGCCCGTCTGCGTCCAGCGGTTCGCAAGGGGATAGACGTGCATACAAACATACTTACAAAGATAATCACAGTCAGATTTTAATCTCGGAATTCAAGACGCATTAATATGGAATATGTTCATTTGGCGGTATCAAGGATTTTTCTCCAAAGTTAGTTACTCTATAACTTATCGGTTAGATTTGTATAAAAAAAACATAAAAATGAAAACTGTTCTTAATATCTATATTTAAAAATAACAAAATATATGTTTACATGCTAACGATTAAATCTGCATCGAATTTGTGTCTTATATTAAATTTGCTCAAAACTGTCTGGTCAAATATAAGTTTAACCCTAAACTGTATTACTACTGTATGTTGATTAGCAATGTTAATATACTTTGCCAAATTACGTGATAGAATAGGGAGCAGAGGTTTTGACAGTAACAGTGCTAATTTCGTTCGTAGTAATAAATGTTTTCTAAAATTAAGGCAATTTATGACAAACCACATAATTTAGTATGAAACAGAAACACACATTCATATTGACAACCATATGAATATGAAGATAACTATATAAAATGATAGGTTTTTATTTCCCCATGAGAGTCACTGAAATTTATACTTTTTGTTGTTAAAATATTGTTGATAAAGATTTCATTGTAACATAAAAATTAACCAAGAATTAAATTTAAGATAAGTTCTCATATAAAAATGCTATAATTTGTGTCACGTAGAAGTGAAAGTGATTCACTTTATATCTCAATTTCCAGGTCAAATCGAATGAATACTACTCAGACGATGTTTAAATAATATAAAATAAGAAATGAATAAATGAAATATTTAAAGGAATGATGTCATAATGATAGAAAAATATCATTTTCATCTATGTATTATGTAATAAATTAAAAATTTTAATCTTCTGCTTTTAACTGAGGAAAACTGCGTTTAAAACAATTACTTGGGATGACGTTACATTACTAGAAATATTGCGTCTTTCACTTAGTTATGATTCGATAAATTAAAAATTGAATCGTTTTAACTGGGAAAATAATGCTTGGAATAATGACATGAAATGCTCAAAAAAGGGGGAAGGAATGGATTTCGAACGTTAAAAATTTACAAAAACCTTCCCAGGGATATACCTAAACATTTCCCAAATTTTCACAGCGATTGGATGCATGGTTTTTGAGTCTATTGAGTACATACAGACAGACAGACACAAATTCATTTTTATATATATAGATTTGAAAATGTTTGAATCCTAGTGTTGAAAAAGCTATATATTGTCTTTTGTTTTCTGGAATATTTAACTTATCTGTGAGAATATTATGATAATTATAATCAGGGCCAAGGATAATTGGTGTACAGTACATACAGGGCCATTTCTAGGGTGGACAATAGAATATCTACATGGTATACACATGGATAAGAGATGCAAATACTATTTAATGCATTAGTGGAGGGGGGTCAAACACTACCTTGCATGCAGGTAGCTAATAGCCTTGAACTAGCCCAGATTATAACATTTAAAAAGAGAAAAACTTTATATTCTGTTATTATTTTGCTTACTTATAATGATTTTTTTTTATTTCAGGTTAATGATGTACCTTTTATGGATATAAATCATTATACTGCAGTTGAGATTCTCCGAAGTGCTGGAAGTATAATCAAGTTTACTGTATCAAGAGAGAGCTATGCAGGGGTTTGTCTATTTTTTCATTTGTTTTTCAATAGAGTTCACCAAAGTAGGCCTGTATTTAAAAAATTAACCCTTTTCTCACAAAAGGGAGCTTTACTGTAGTTTAAACAAAACTTTTCCTTCTGATAGAAAAAGATTGTAATAATCCTTGTTCTATTGAAATTTGACATCTTTCTTCTTTTTTAAACAATTTCCTTCATTTTTAGGTATTTCTTAAAGATATATTTAGGACAAAAGTTTAATACATATAGGCTTTTTTTTAAAAAAAGATATTTTTGTGTATATATCAGTGTATTGTAGTATTGTTAATCTAAATCAACAAACTTGCTGTTCAGTATTTTTAAGCACAATTTGTTCCATAAAATGGCCCACTTTTGTTCAGTGATACTGAAACATTTTTAGTATATTTTATGCACTAAAATGCATGTACTGTGTATCTATGTATGTGTTTGTGTGTGTCTAAAATTATAGTTGAGTGGAAAAACACAAATAGAAGTTTGGGATGAAAATGAACATAGTTTATTTAGACAACTTCTCTCATGGAGTCTGTCTGCAAAACATGTACATCTTGGTTAAACAGTTGTCTGGGCCAACCCAGACAACTATTTAACCAGAAATATTAAGGTATAACAGAATGTTGTTATACCTTAATATTTCTCCCATCTTCTAAAAAAAATTTAAATTAAAATTTTTACATAATTTGGATAGCCTATATCAAATTAATTCTGCCTCAACTGAAAATCAGTTTTTGGATAGAAATGTTTTAATTTGGTACTATGTAGAATATCTGCTGGTTTACTAGTATATTGGTTAGGTTTATCAATTTCAAAACTCACATTAGATAATTTATTAATGATCTTGAATTTAATGCATATGTGGTGATTTGATCCAAAACTATATGCAGGTACTTTTTCTGTGAATTGTGATAATTTATCCCTCCGACAGTATCTATAGACAAAAGTTCAAATGGATTTTGTGCAACTGGAAATGCTTCCAACAGTCCAAATTTTTTCTGGTTAGATTTTTTACTTATTTGACAGGTTTCATAGCATTTTACAAAATTTGAAATGTCGATCATAATATCTTGCCAATAATAAATGGATGAAATTAATTTAAACATTTTCTTTAAACCTGGATGACCAAATTGTTCATTGGCTGTCTTAATTTTTTTTCTTTGTGAAGGGGGCACAACACTTTTGACTAGATTCTTTTTCTTAATAGTTAATACCTCATTATACTTTTTAAATTTAGAATTATTAACATTATCTAAGTTTTGATACTTTACAATTTCTTCTTTAGTTAAAAAGTGGCAAATGGGGTTTAAGGATAACATATCAGCTTCAACATTCAATTTTCCTTTAATATACTTTATAATAATTAAATTGGGATAATTTTAAACTCCAATGGAAGACCCCCAGTCAAATGTTTAACTTTTTTAAGCCATTGTAGTGCAGTATGATCAATATATGTTGTGAACTTTGTTCCATGTAAATAACAGTAAAACTTACCTAATGTATCAATTATTGTCCAACATTCCATCTCAGAAATAGTGTAATTTTTCTTGTGTTTTAATAGTTGTCTTAAATGGTAAGCTATTGGGTACAATTTCCCATCAGGGTATTCTTGTTTGAAGACAACACCAATAGATTCTTGACTTGCATCACAAAAAATATGACAAGCTAAATTTGAGTTATATAATTTTAAAATAGGTTTTGAAATTAAACAGTCTTTCTATTTTTGATACATATTTTGACACTTTTGTGTCCAAACCCAAGCAACATCTTTTTTAAGTAATTTATTCAGTGGAACTCTGATTTTAGCATAATTATAAGTTTTTGATACACATTAACAGAACCAAGAAATCTTTGTAATTCTTTCACATTTCTAGGTGGGGCTAATTTTTTGATAGTTTCAATATTCATATTACTGGGTGAGTAATGCCCTTGTGAGATCTCATATTCTAAGAATTTAATGTTTTGTTGTGCAAACTGGCACATAGACAAAGCTTAATATTCTCATCTGACAGATAGTAAAGATAATTTCCAATTGTTTTAATGTTCCTCCCAAGAATTTGAAAAAATTATAATATCATCAAAGTAATTTAATGCAAAGTTAACTTAGTGTTTTTGTAAAATTTGTCTAATTTCTCATTGAAACACTGCTGGTAAAATTTTCCAGCCAACAGGAAGTCAAAGCCACTCATTCAGTTCAAAATTAAAGGCAAAAGCTAATTTCTCTACATCATTTTCATTAATTTTAATATACCAATATTCTAAATTTAAGTCTAGAGTTTGATAAGTAATTTGCATGTGTTAAATTGTCAAGAAGAAAATAAATTAAAGGAACTGGAGTAGAATCTTTTTTAGTAATTTCATTAAGCTTTCTATAATTGATACATAATCTTGTCTTCTTATCCTCATCCTTTTTATAAACTAAAGTAAATTGGGCAGCATATGAACTATGAGATGGACGAATAAAACCTGCTTTTAGTAATTTTTGAGTTTGAATTTCACTAATTCAATTCTTGGGGGGGGGGGATTTCTGTAGGGTCTTAATCTTATTGGTAATTCAGATGTCAAATGTATTTTCTGTGGTTCAAGCTGAATGTAGTATACTTATTTTTAGAAAAAATATCTGTAAACTTCTTTAAAAAGTCTTCTAAATTTTCCCATTGATCCATGGTACGTTTTGGTACCTTGGCCTCAACATCCATGGCTGGGTTAAACAGAGTACTCGGGTCAGCAACAGGGCTCTGTGACATCTCCATAATTTTTGGTTCAGTGTCTACATTATTCTCACAAATTTGGTTACTCAGAGACTGATTAATAGTACAATGATTTCCAAAATTATTATATGTTACATGAAAAGTTTTAAATTTACTAATACACTTATCATTTAATTGTTTAGAAAAAGTTAAATTTTTTCCATATTAGTATACAGACATCTTTGGAATATTAACATCAATATCAAAAAGTTTCAAATGATTTAACCCTAGAATCATATATGGCATTTCAGTATCAACAATGTAAACTACAATACTTTTGGTTACAGATCCTATTTGCATTGTAAGTCTAACATTTATAGACTGAAAACTTCTACAAGTTTGGTTTACAATTATATTGGAATTTTTTAGAACTTCAAAATTATTTACTTTTTCAAACAAGTTCTTAGGTAAAAAGGATAAATTACTACCTGTATCCACTAGTAAAGGAAGTTTTTTTTTCTACCTAACTCTCCCTGAATAATTAGTTGTCAAATGTCACCATGTCCTCTTTCTTGAATGTCTGCACAGTATTGATGTTTTTCATCTTGTCTTCCTCCTTCTCGACCAAAATGCGGCGCAAGAAATTGTTGCTGTTCATCATACCAATCACATCTTAGCCTCCCTGTGGGCGTCTTTCATCCTATCAAAAATCTTTTTGTGCGGTCAAAAATGCATGCTGATATTGTCATTCTTCCATGGAAATTATTGGCAGTTTGTTGTTCTGTATTAGGTCTTGACAATAGAAGGAATTTTTTCACAGAAACAAACCAGTCATCAGTTGACATAAACTCTTTAAAAATTAAAAATTTCTGGATGAACTTAGGCATTGATAGCGTGAGATAGTGAATTAGATCTTGTCCCTCAACTCACAACATTTTTGCTAATGACATTTTTTTTTTTTTATATATATAGAACTCATGGAAGTCTTAATTTCTTGTAAGAGTTAAATTATGGAAATTTAAAATTGTCTCTTGCTTAGTTTCATCTAAAATTTTAAGTAGAAATTTTTTTCATCACTATAATTTAGACTACTCAGTTCATATGTTAAATAATAAGTTAGTAGTTAGTAACCAGACAAATATTCTGGGAGAGGCAATTTTGCCACTCATCACTATACTTGCATCATCTGCAGTATGCTTCAAAATTTTTGAAAAATATTGACAAAGATGTGAATTTTTCTTTATCATATTGAGGGAATTTGATAGTAATTGATGGTGCCATTGTGGCATCCTCAGTCATGGAATCATTGTTATGATTCATTGTTTTCACTTTTAAAGGAATATTACTTTTCTCCATAAATTTGAATTAAGAATTTAGTTCTTATCTTTTTTAAACTTCAAGACACTGGGCCGGCAACCAAACTCACACACAGTTCTTGGCTTTAAAAAGGCATTCTGCAAGGTTCACATTATTGATCACACAATCAACACACAAAGAAAATATTCGTAAGTTCACTTTGGGAGAAAAAAAAAGGGGGTTTTCTGCACAGATCTTCAATCCAATTCTTAACCCCTATTTGTAAACCTGACATATATGTATATATATATATATATATATGAGAAGCATTGTCAAGGTCAAATTTGCACAGAGAACATAACAGGAAATGTTTGGTTCAGTCAGAGGCTTTTGTAAAAGCCTATTTCACTGAGATAAAAAATAGAAAGAGAAAAAAAAAGTAGTTTTTGTCAAGATGTGATTATGTTGTTTAAGAAGTATGAATCTTTGAAAAGGGATAAGTAGACTAAGAAAGTTAAGAATCTTTGAAAAGGGATATGTAGATGTATTTAATAAAATATTTTGTAGTATGTAGATTAATAAGGTGTATATAATGATTTATCCAAATAAAATATTGATTTCAGAAAACATCCCCAGAAGAAGGAAAAGATACTCCTTGTAGAATTTCAAATTCCTCTCATTTTGTGAGTGAGGAATTTAAGCCACCTGTATCATCCAGCTTTGGAGACCCTAATTCCTCTAAAATAACTTCTAGATCTCTGAATGGTGATTTTCAACCTGGGAAAAGTGCTGATTCTTCAATTTCTCACCCAAATAAAGTCAACACTTTTGAGCCTGAAATGACTTCAACACCTATGAGTTTGTCCCATAAAAACATACCTGATGTGGTCCAGCCAGCTACATTAAATTCATTGGTTCAATCTACTGCCTGTGATAGTAAAGAGAAGTATGAAGGTCCTATTGTAAAAGTTACAATTCAAAATCCAAGAGCATATGTTCCATTAAGTTCAGATTTTCCACCACCCACCAAAGCTCTTGGCAAAACATCAGAAGTTTTAACCAAGTCATCTTATAGTGAAACAACATTAACACGATTAACATGTAATAAATTATCAACAAACTCATTAATCTCAGAGGTAAGAATTCAAATTTTGTTACTAAAATGTTAGTGACATTTTCTTATAAAAATTAAATTCATTAATCATTCTTATAAACCTTTTCCTGGCTTATTGAATTCAGTTAAGTTTTTAATTTTATTATAATATTTGTAAGAATAATATATCTTTTAGGTGATTTATATAGGAAAATTCATTTATATGTGTCAAAAATAAAGCATATGTACAGAATGTTGATATTACTCTTAATCAGACAAATCTACAGAATGTTTATGCTAGTCTTAAATTGAATAAATCTAGAAAGAGGTAAATGTTTAGTGGAAGAGGTCAAGGTAAGGGCTGGATCGTTTATCAAGATATCAAATAATCATATACTTTAAGTATCCCGATAAGATTATTAAAATTTTGCTCTGCTAATATATCCCTGTCAGTGATACTCTTTTCCCTCCAATGAGATAATATGAATCACCAAAAAACATCCTAAATGTTCTACATAAAGTAATATTTTTTCAAGTTATTGCATTTGTTTTATGTGCACTTTACGTATTTACCCATGTACTTGATAGAAACACAAGCCATAAAATTTGTTCTTGAAGATTATCATGTCCCTGACCAGGTCTTTGGTATTATATCTCTATGATATCTCAATAATGATACACTCAAGTTAAGACCAGAAATTGCACTGCTCGTAATTGGCAGAGATAACTCAGTTGTTCCCATACATGTGCACAAGTTTATTTTCAATAATATTGGGATATATCAAACACATTGACCTTTAGTGCTTGTTTGCATCAATCAATTATCCAGGTGAAGAAGCACTTGTGTCAGTACTGAAAAATTCACTGCTTACAATTGGTACTGGTTTATTGGAATAATATCACAATATTCAACAACTATACATGTATATGCAAGTATTGATATATTTTGATAGCATGCTGCTTGCTTGTTCATATCATCTGCTAATATCAAAGTTGTAGTGTTTTGGGGGCCTTAATATAAGATGCAGATGTTCACGAAAACATATTTATTCACAAATCACAAATTACGTTATGTGTACATTTTAAGCTTGAAGTTATTGCTCTGATGTTCTTAACCCAAAAAACAGTATTCTCTCTATCTGGTGTTGCCAGATTCCAATTAATACAGAGTTCTTTTATTCTGGCTGTTGCCAGATACATTACATCTTTTCCCCCCTTTAAATTAAATTTGTTAAACAGATAATACACATTCAAATATTTAAAACACAACAAATTAACATTAAATAGTCAATAGTTAAATTCCTCATGGAAATGTTTAGGTTCATTGTCTAATTCGACTGGAACGTCAAAGAAAAGTTCCTTGTTCGGGAGTAGTGACTTCTGGTAAATGGATATCAGTACCGTCTGACTCTGGTAATTGGAGATCTGAAACAGTCTCTGGCGTAGATTTTTCATCAGATTTATCTACAGGTGTTGGTGACTGTTGACAAAGTTCAATGTGTTCTTGTTCTCGTTTCCGTAAATGATCAGCATGGACGTACATACCTTGCTGTGTTCTATAAGATAAAGGACCTGTTTTATCCTCTATTGTTCCTGGTTTCCACGTTTGGTCAATTCCTCGTTTAATCTACACATTGTCTCCAATTTCAAAGTCTCTGTGTCTTGAAAATCTATCATGATAAAATTTTGATTTTAAGCTTTTCACGTTGTTTATATGGTCACGTTTCAACCTATCAAACAGAGTAGAAAGTTCTCTGTTGAGAAATAGCTTTGCCGGTGTGCAACCTGTTGCTCGATGTATGGTTGTTCGATAAGTAAATAAAAAAACTTGTAGCTGATGCTCTTGATTGGAAAACTGATTAGATGTTTTCTTGAAGCAGGTTTTAAATGTGTGTATGACACGTTCTGCTAGTCCGTTACTTCTGGAATAATAAGGAGTCTATCGAATATGTTTTACACCATTCATCTCACAAAATTCTCGAAATTCGGTGGAAGTAAATTGTGGACCATTGTCAGACACAATTATTCAACATATTCCATAAGAGCTAAATAATTTTCTGAAACACTTTATGATATCTAATGACGTAACATTTTTAAGTTTAAAGACTTCCAACCAGCGTGAATGAGAATCAATGATGAAGAGCCAATTTTCACCATTAACCCCGTAACGCATTTGCCCGTGTCTGACACGGGTAAAATTCAAAATAAATATGCAATCAAATCATTTACACTTTGTTTGTGTAGCAATTTTTTATAACTTTTACCCCCTTTCTCGCTCTCTAATCACCACCCAGAAATAAAATTGCAAAAAATAACTTACACTATACTTATATATTCTTTTTCTGTCTTAATGCAAATAATTTTTTTTGTCAGATTTTCCTAAAACAATTCGTGCTTTTAAGGGGTTAAGTTGAGCTAAATCAACGTGAACTCTGTCCAAAGGTTTACCAGTGTTGTTCCATAACAATAATGGAGACTCAGAAATTTTTGAATGATGTTCATTGCAATCATTACAACATCTGACTGTTTGTTTGATGTCTCTATCAATGGCAGGCCATCATACTGACATTCTGGCAACAGATTTCATTGCAACTATGCCAGTATGTGATTCGTGGAGTTTATCAATCACTAAATATCTTAATTTCTCTGGAATCACTAAACAATTGTTCAATAGCAAAATTCTTTGTTCATGAGTAAGCTTATTTCTTTTCTCGAAGAAAGGAATAAGTGCTTCTTCAATATTTTGTTTTGAGGGCCAGCCTTTCTCAATGTATAAAATTACTTTTGATAAGACGGAATCCTTTTCTGTAAATCTGCGTAATGTGCAATGTGTTAATGTAAGTTCATGTATTGTGTGATTGGCAATGCTGTAAACAAATGAAGAATCTTCAAATTTACTTACTTTCTTATCTGGTAATGGCAAACGTGACAAGGCATCTGGAACCACCATTTGTTGGCCAGGACGATGCTCTATTTCGTAATCGAAAGTACATACAGTTATAGACCATCTTGTTAACCTTGAAGCTGCTAGACTTGGAACTTCTTTGAGTTGATTTAATATGCGTTCTAATGGTTTATGATCACTCTGAATAATGAAATGGTGTCCAATGAGGTATTTATAGAACTTTTGTAACCCAAACATAATTGCTAGGGCCTCACGATCTATGTTTGAATAATTGCGTTCAGCAGGTGTTAAAGTTCTAGAAGCAGCAGCAATAAGCTTCAGTTCCCCCTCTATGCGATGTTGTATAACTGCACCAAGTCCTCAAATTGATGAATCACAAGCCAAAATTATTGGTTGTTTTGGATCAAAATGTACCAGTATAGCTGGAGACGAAATACTTTCCCTAATTTTTTCAAATGTATTTTGATGACGTTCAGTCCATTACCAAGAAGAATTTTTTGTTAATAGTTCATGTAAGGGTGTGCACAGTATTTGTAAATTCTTCACAAAGGGGCTATAATAATTCACAGATCCTAAAAATGATCGGAGTTCTGAAACATTATTTGGAGGTGGTTGTTCTCTCAAAGCACGTATTCGTTCAATGTCTGGCGAAATGCCTGTTTTGTTAATCACATAGCCCAAGAAATTTAATTTCTTCTTAGAACAACTGTATTTTTGACATTTGTGTTTTTAAACCGACCTTACGAAAAATTTCAAATACCTGTCTAAGTCGTTGAGCATGTTCTTGTATATTTCGACCTCCGACTGCAATGTCATCTTGAAACCATGTAACACCTTCGATTCCAATAAGAAACTGGTCCATCAGTTTTTGAAATATTATGGGTGCTGCTGATATGCCAAAAGGCATTCGACAAAAGCGATAATATCCTCTATGTGTAGCAATTACTAAATATTTCCGAGATTCTTCACTAACTTTAACTTGCAAAAATGCATCCTTTAAATCAATTATACTAAAAATTGTACAACCATTTAATTTAGAAACAATGTCTTCGAATGTTGGATACGGATATTGTTCTGTTATCATATGTTTGTTTATCGTGGATTTAAAATCGCCACATAATCTAATTTGACCATTTTTCTTTGTCACGTAAACAACTGGTGATGCCCATTGTATGGTTTGCTCATTAATATTAACACTTTCTAAAGTGCCATTTTCTATCAAACGATCAATTTCTTTATCGGCAGCAGGCTTAAACGCATATGGAACAGATCGAGCCTTACAGATTACTGGTTTTGCGTTATCATGTAACCTGATGACCGCCTCAAAACTTCGAACTGTACCTATTTTAGTTTGATCAAATATGTGAGCATAATTTTCAAGAAGTTATGATTCAAGTGTTCGAACATTTTTATTAATATATTTTACCTCAAATTTTGGTTCTAAATGGAATACTTCCATCAAATCCTTGCTTAATATAGATACACTGTTACCTGGAACTACTGTTAGTAAACAATCTTCCGATTTCGATCTGATTTTGATTTTCACTTTAATGTCTCCCAGTGTTGCAATCAGTTTATCAGGATATGCAATTAGTAGTTTAGAATTTAAAAGTTTCGATTTCCCAATTATTCTATAAAAACTTTCAGGTATTATAGATTTCCCTGATCCAGTATCATATTGAAAATCAATTTCTTTCTTGTTAATTACAGCTCTAACCTGATATTTATTATCATTGCTTATGTGAAAAATATGATGAACGAATTCTGCTTTCCCAGATCGTACACATACTTTTTCAATATGTATTTTAGTATGACAACTGCGGCAAGTGGCTAATTCAGCTCTACATTTCTCCCCTTTCGAATGTTTGCTTTTCCCACATCAAATGTAGACAATTCGTTTATCTATTCGGAATTTATTACATTCCATCTCGTTATGAACTTTTGGTTTGGTTTTGAAAGTGGTGGGTTTGGTGCTGGCGTTGAAATTGTTTTTCTTTGCATTCTGAGTTGGCGTATTTATTTTATTCACACTTGTAACAGAATTTTTATGTTCAGAATGTATAACAGATTCAATAGTTTTTCAATTGATATACACTGATTCATAATTTAAAGCCGACTTCTCGATCTGATTAAAAGTTGCTGTTTCATCAGAATGTTCACAAAACAAATGTTCTTGTATTCGGGAATCATTGATACCCAGTATTAATTGATCTCTTAAACGTTCATCTAAAGAATTCTTAAATTTACAGTTTAAGAGTTCGTAAAGCAGCAATAAATTCAGCTATTGGTTCACCGTTACGGCGTAAACATTGGGAAAATTTTGTTCTTTCGGCATGGATGTTTGTTGCCGGTTTAAAATGCTGTTCCAAAAAATCTTTGATTTCAGAATAAGTTTTTTCATCAGGAGAAATAGGATCAAAATTATCATTCACTAGTTTAAATAAACAAGGCCCCATACAACGTAAAATTAAATCTCGTTTATCTGCATCTTCAGTGATACGATGCCAATTCGGCTGCAACTTCTAACAAAAACTCTTATTTCAAGTTCAAAATGTCTAAAATAATATTGTATATCATCCTTACCTGGGCAAAATTCGTTGAAAGTAAACTTTGATAAATCAATCGCTCTAGTTTCTGTTGACATGATGCTTTACTTCTGTTCTTTTTTTATCCTCGTAGCCAAAATGTAGTGTTTTGGGGGCCTTAATATAAGATGCAGATGTTCATGAAAACATATTCACAAATCACAAATTACATTATATGTACATTTTAAGCTTGAAGTTATTGTTCTGATGTTCTTAACCCAAAAAACAGAATTCTCTCTATCTATCTGGTGTTGCCAGATTCCAATTAATACAGAGTTCTTTTATTCTGGCTTTTGCCAGATACATTACAAAAGTGTTAATATTGTGAACTTTCTATCTCCTGTAACATACTCCATGTATTTATTTGTACCATAATTAACATTATTTTTGTTAGTGGCAACAGTAGTTGTGGCCATTATGTAATGTCTCTTAAGCATGCATGTTATATGATGCTCAATTAATATTCCTTTTTTCATTATCCATTAAATTGTTTTTCTATTTTCCATAATTAGTATATTTAATTATGTGGTCTCCTTATCAGTCTCTGCAAAGTCAAAATATTAATAGGTTATGGGCCCAGTTCGTTCCCAACTGTGAGATATTTGCAAAGATATTTGAGGTTAGGTCTAAGTGAAAGAAAGTTCTGTTTTTAAACTGATAAGGTGTTTCAGTTGTTTAAGTAATAATTATGGAATTGTTTGCATCAGATAAACTTCTTGGATCTGAAAACTGGGTTAGATGGAAGTGGATGGTAGAAGGATTGTTGATGGAGAAAGAAAATGCATATGGGTGTGTTCTGGTGAAATCCTGAAACCAGAACCGGTTCTGGAAAGTGCTGATACTGCTGTCCAAAATAGATACAACAATGATTTAGCCAGCTATAATAAAGGCAATAGAGCTGCTTGAGGAATATTCTCTAGGCTTTTAGACTCTAGGATTTGTGATCTAGTATCCATGTGCAAAACTGACAGAGAGATATGGATGAAGCTGCATGAACTGTTTTAACAAAAGAATACTCAGGCCCAGTATGCATGTCAGTTGCAGTTTTCATCATTCAGGAGAGATCCAATCAATTCCATGGCTATGCATATAGCAAATTTGAAATGCCTAATATCCAGAATGTCAGATCAAGACATTAAGCCTAATGACTTTATTGTAATGAGTAAGCAGCTAGAAACCTTATCAAGTGAATTTGAACCACTAAAAATGGCCTGGTATGCCAGACCGGAAGAGCAACAAACTTCAGCTGAGTTAAAGAAACTCTTAGTTGTAGAAGAGCAAAGATCATCAGAATCCCTTAGAGAATCTGAACTAACTGCATTACTTACCAAATCCAGTTTCAGGAAAGTTTACAGTGGTGTAGCTAGACAAGACAAACCTGTAAACAAGCAGGAGAAGTCATTTAAACGCTTCAAGTGTGGTAAAAGGGGCCACAAGAAAATTGAATGCACAGTAAAGAATAAGAAGAGACATGAAAGAAAGTCTAGAGAGGAGGAGGTTTTTATTAGTAAGTGCCTTGTAACTAGTGGTGATGACATATGGGTCAATGATACAGGAGCGATGCAACACATGACTTACAGAAAAGATTACTTTCAATATTACATAATATACAAGTGTCCAATAGATGTAAGAGTTAGAAATAACTTAATGATGAAAGTGTATGGTCATGGCAGAATCTGTGTAAAGATGTTTGTTGATGGTTGCTGGAAAGATAGTATAATGGAAAATGTACTGTATACTCCAGATGCTTCAAGAAATCTCTTTTCTGTAACACGAGCTCTAGAGAATGGATCAAAGTTCAACATGTATAATGACAAGTGTGAATTTGTAAAACCTAAAGGTGTTGTTGCTGCAGGAATTCGCCATGGTAACTTGTTCAGATTACTTTGCAAAGTGATATTGCCTGAGGCAAACAAAGTAGCTGATATTGTTTCAGTGTCCACTTCTGAAGCTCAATTAAATTAAATGAATACTCTTCAATTTTGGCATGAGAGACTTGGTCACTTGAACAAGCAACATGTAAAAAAGCTTCTATACTCTCAAGGTATAGAAGTAATTGATGACAGCAAATTTTGTGAAGCATGTGTGTTAGGTAAGCAGCATAGATTACCATTTAAAAATCGTGCAAAAGATGTTGGTGATCTTATTCACACTGATGTCTGTGGTCCTATGAAAGAAGAATCAATGAGTGATTCTAATTATTTTGTTTGTTTTACTGAGGATTATTCTAAGTATAGAAAAGTGTATTAAGCATAAGTCTGAAGTCATGACCGAATTCAAAGATTTTTGTGCTTTCTTCAAAACTCAAGCACAGAAACCACTTAAGGCAGTTCTCAGTAATGGGTTAAAATTTAACAAAGAACTCAAAGGGTTACTGCAGAAAATAGGGGCAGATTTTCAATTCAGTACACCATACACACCCCAATAGAATGGACCTGCTGAAAGAAATAACAGAACTATTGTTGATTTAGCTTGATCAGTAATGATTGCTAAACATCTGCCTAAATTATTATGGGCTGAAATAGTCAATGCTGTTAAATATATACTGAATAATGTTGGAACATCAGCAGTTGGGGGGAAATCACCCCTTAAAGTTTTTGTGGTAGAATTCCAAGGCTTGATCATTTTCAAATAATTGGTACAAAGTGCTTCAATCACACTCCTAAGCAAAAGCTGTAAATATGGGATCTAAAGGGTCGAAAAGGAATACTGGTTGGATATCTAAATGATGTTGATGGCTATCAAGTGTGGTTAAAAAGTACAAGAAAAATAGAATGGACAAGAGTAGTAGTATTTTCTCCTAAATCTGTGTCAACATCAACCATTATTGCAGTTGATCAAGAGCAGCCTAACAATTTTGAAACTTCTGCTCCTGACTATACTGGAATTGAAATTAATACAGATTCTGTAACTTCTGAGTAGATACAGAATAGTTGACAATTGAGGAATAGAAAAGAATTAAAAGCCCCAGAATGTCTTATTGAGCTTTGTTGAACAGTTAGAACCAGAACATTACCATCAGGCACTAAGGTCAGAAAATGCAAGTGAATGGCAAGCTGCAATGGATGAAGAAATTGAATCTTTGTCAGAAAATGAAACCTATTGACAGACCTCCCAGAGAGGACACATGCTATTACAAACAAGTGGATGTATAAGATAAAGTATCATGCCAATGGAGAAATCAATCGGTTAAAAACTAGACTAGTAGTTAAGGGCTTTTCTCAAAGAAAAGAAGAGGACTATTCTGAGACTTTCAGTCCAGTAGCATTGTTTGAAACAATTTGTGTGGTAATAAGTGTGGCAGCAAGTGAAAATCTATACTTAACACAATTTGGTATCAAAGCTGCCTTCTTGCATGGGACCTTGGAGGAGGAGATTTATATGAAGTAGCCTGAACGCTACAATGACAACTCAGGTCGAGTGTGCCGACTGGTGAAAAGTTTGTACGGCCTAAAACAATCACATAGATGTTGGAACAAGCGATTTAAAGAATTTCTAGAAAAGTATGGATTGAAGGAAGGAAATACAGATCCATGTTTGTTTTGCAGTAAGGACCAGCAACAGAAGCTGTTACTTACATTATACCTTGATGATGGACTTGTTGCTACAACACCTCAGATTAAAATCAGCTTTCTTTAAGTTACATATAAAGATGCAGAATATTACCTTGGTGTAGAGATAACAAATCTGAGTAGTGGTGATATTGTTATCAGTCAGAGAAGTTGTGCTGACAAATTTTTAGAGAAATTTAACATAAAAGATGCAAATCCTGTGTCTACTCCCATAGGAAAGGGGAATTCCTCAGAGGAAAATGCTGAAGGAATCTATTCTGAAAAGGTTCCTAACAGACAGGCTGTTTGCAGCTTCATAATTCCTCAGAGGAAAATGCTGAAGGAATCTATTCTGAAAAGGTTCCTAACAGACAGGCTGTTTGCAGCTTCATATACATGGCAATTGCAACACAACCAGTCATTGCCTTTGCTGTATCATATTGCTCCCAATTCCTTGACAAAGCTAAACATAAACACTGGTTAAGGGTAAAGCAGATTTTAAAGTATATAAAAATAACAACTGATTTCTCATTAGTGTTTAAGTATGCCCATCAACCTGGTATCCTGGAAGCATATAGTGATGCTGATTATAATAGTGACACTGTTACCAGAAGATCAGTCACTGGTATTGTGTTCAAATATAGTGCAGGAGCCATTGCCTGGACAAGTCATAGGCAGCAGTGTATATCTTTAAGCACCACAGAAGCAGAGTATATAGCTGCTAGTAAGGCAGTCAAAGAAATTATTTTGCTGAAACACCTCTTTGATGACATTGCCTCACTAACATCAATTCCCATTCTGCAAGTTGATAATGCCAGTGCTGTTCGTTTGGCTAGAAACCCAAAATTACACCAACAAACCAAACATTGACACATGGTTTCATTTTGTACAAAAAAAGTGTCTGGCATTTGAAATCAGAGTTCAACATATTGATGGTAAAAATCAACTTGCACATATTCTCACTGAAGCACTACCTAGAAAGCGTTTTGAACTGTTAACAAATATCCTTTGTATGATGAAAATGTCATTGTAAGTTCAGGGGGAAGTGTTAATGTTGTGAAATTTCAATCTCTTGTAACATACTCAATGTATTTATTTGTACCATAATTAACATTATTCTTTTTGTTAGTGGCAACAGTACTTGTGGCCAGTATGTAATGTCTCTTAAGCATGCATGTTGTATGATGCTGAACTTATATTCCCTTTTTCATTATCCATTAAATTATTTTTCTGTTTTCCATAATTAGTGTATTTAATTATGTGGTTTCACTTTTATCAGTCTCTGCAAAGTCAAAATATTAATACAATGGTGTATGGTGATTTAGGTGGATATTGTGATAAAAAATGAATGCTCAAACTCATATAGGTGTTTGAAGGTTATGTCTAATTTATGGAACCATTGGAAATATCACCATGCTCTACAATATCAGAATCTAAATTGCAGATAAGAACTGTCTTTTTATTTTTAAAAATTAAGATATAATTTTTAAGTTACTTTATTTTTAATAATTTATTAAGTAATTTATTAATTTCAAATTTTGTTTTGCTGAATTTCAATGGACTGCTGAAATTTTATTCTTATAATTTTTTTTTTTTTTTTTTTAAGAGAGAAGATATCTGCATCAAATTTAGAAGAGTAAATTTTTGAGCTAGAATATTTATTATGTTCTGAGAATCTATGAAAAGGAAAAGTTTAAAAAAATTATTAAAATAAATCCATGTCTTCTGAAATTCCAAGTTTTGAGACATACAATTACTTTGTTTTTCCTAGATAATATATATAGACTAGAGTTACAAAAAGAATTAAAATATAAAGTAGTGAAGAGTTTCTGAATAGTTTCATTTGTGGTCTTATTCTGTTTAAGAATACAATAGCTTTTAAAAATATTTTGAGCATAGTGATCAGATTCGAAAAGTTAAAATTGATTTATTCATTAATTTGTATGACTGATTTTAGAATACCGAGTCATATGTTTAGTTTATAGCTTATTAGTTCTGCATGCTGAAAATTGTAGGTCATATTAAACTTCTGCGTGCTGGATATTTGACCAATGGTACCATTTTAGTTTAGATCACTATGGTCTACTATTTTTGCTCTACATGCTATTGACTGACACCTATTAGTTAAAGCTGATTCTAAATGGCTACAAACATACATCGTGGGAGTGAAATTCAAATCCATGGAACCTGGTACTGAAAATACAATGAAAGGAGTTAGAAAATTTAGTTTTGATTTAGGAGAAATATATTTTGCCATAAATAAGCAATATAAATTAACAGTAATGGTTTCCAATTTGAATAAACAATACTGAGTATGTTACTGATTTCTTATTTTCTGAACAATACATATTTTTTTAGTGTAAAAATGAATTACTCCTGAAAAGTTGCTTTTACGTTTCAGAAAAATCCTATTAAGGATCAAATTATAATTCTAAAAATTTTAATTACCAAGAAAAATAAAAAGGTTAAGAATGAAAGAAAGCTAAGGCTATTCAAAAATAGTAATATCAAAAAAAGTAGTATACCCATTTACTTTTAGAGTATTACCACAGTATATCAATGATATCAATATCAATTTGGGGATATACTGTGATATTAAAATTCTGATATTGTCTAGCCCTAGTCAAGATGACCTCTTCCATAATTCTAGTGCTAAAGAAAAAAAAACTTTTCTTTTGTGAAATGGACTAAGAAAATATAGAGTGGTACTCATAAATGAGAAAAAAATATTGAGAAGTGCTACTTTAAAGGTTTCTTGTAATATGTATATCTTATCTATTTTTATCCAGGAAGTAACATTAACACGTGGTAATGGACCTCTTGGTTTGAGTATCATGGGAGGCTTTGACCAAACTTGTTTCCCATTTGGGGGAGGTAATCCTGGAATATTTGTGTCACGAGTAAGTTTTTTAATTTCATATAATTACTTGTTTGAATTATCTTTATTTTGATAAATAATGGGTGAATAAATTTTAATTGGTAATGGCAGCTTTTAAAATGTAATTTTAGTTGGTAGAAAATTAATGTAATTCTTTAGCAGATTGCATTTTTTATTATATTTTATTATTTATTATACAAATATGCCTTTGCTGTATGGTATACAATTAGTTATCCTACCATGTGTATTACAAATCAGTATTAGCTCTTTCTTGAGTGGCAATAACTGACACTAATCAGTTATAGAAGTTAAATAGGGATCAGAACTTATCACAAAAATTTTAAAGGTATTAATTCATTAGATTGCTTTTACAAGATTTTCAGCATTGTTTTAATAACATTTATGATAAAGTTGTTGAATTGGTATATATGGTAGGCTCTATAAACCTTCTAAGATAATTAAATATTAAATTTATGTTTGGTGTTCAAATTATTTATTTTTTAAATGCAGATATCCTTAAATTTTGTCTTTATATGACCCCTTTTTATCATCAAGGTTTTTTTCATGATTTCAGATATTACCATAAATAATTGTTTAGTAAACGATATATGTATGCAAAGAAATTATTTTAGTAATAGTGTCAAGTTTATGAAAACTAATGAAAGACAACAAATTTTGATGGATTTCTTTTTAATTCAACTGTATATTAAATTAAATATTGGTCCAATGACTTTTCTGTATCTAGTATTGAATGATATTTTGATTTAACCCACCGAACGGACGCGTCGACGGGGGTTTGACAGCGAATTCCTGTTCGAAAACGGACCTGTCGACCCCTTCTCGTTCGCACTCGTATAACTCGTATCACACACTTTTGAGGAAAAAAAAATATTGCAAAGCGATAATAAATGAAAGAAACTAATTTTGAGTAACAGAACTCCTTTACCTTGCAGGGAAAATAATTTAAAAGTAGCCTGACAACTTTTAAACCGGTAACTCTAGTATGGTACGGTAAGTTCCGTCTGGAATTTACGAAAAGGGTGACTGTTTTGAAAGGGAAAAAGGTGGGGAGGGTGGCCGGTGGATGGGTTAATGATTATTAAAGCTGAAAAGGTTTTTTTTTTTTTTTTTTTTGGTCAAACTAGGGTGTGCTGAATCATAGAAAAATACTTATAGTCTCAGTTTTTCTGATTTATCCTATATTTTGTTTTCTAACTCCATTTAGGGTTGAAACTTACAGTCTAAGAAGTGTTAGTTTACTGCAATTTGTTGATGTTTTTTGAATACTTAAATAGATTTTTTTTCTTATTATATTCAGATACAACCTAATGGAACTGCTGCAAAAACAAACAAAATTCGTGTTGGAGATCGTATACTGAAGGTATGTTTAGTTGATCAATTTAAATTTTTTTGTGACTTTCTTTAATGTACTGTTGATAGTAGATATGAATTAGTTATTTTTTTAGCCTTAAATGTTAGTAGGCATCAATTCTTATCTTTTGCTACTTTAACACTGAAAACAGAACAATATTTTTGATGCTTTAAATCATTGGGTTCCTAAGCCTATTTGGGCTACAACCATCTCACACTAACTTCTGCTCTTAATACCAGCATATATATCCTACATCATTACTTTTATTCCTACTTTTCTTTTATTTTCATCAATCTCGGTTTTTTTTCCTTGTTTCTCTTTTTCTTCAATCATTCACTTTTTTTTTCTTCCAAAAGGTACCCTAATTTCCTGCATATAATCCACAGGTGCGAATTTCATGATAATTTCAGAGAAAATTATCATATAACCTCCAACAGTGTATAATCCACACATTAAATTTCCACTTTAATCTCATGTGATTCACAGAAATGAAAGGCATATGAAAAGAAGTATTATATCCTCTAGAGTTAAAAAAATTTAATTTAAACTCTTTATCTTAATAACATTTTCTTTAAATTAAAAAACGTAATTTAACAAAGTGCAAATTTGGATACAGTTAGAAGAATTTTATATTTAACAACAGTAAGAATATATTCTAAAAATTTACATTAATTAGTACAGAAACAATGATACAAATAAATTTTTCAAATCCGTATTTAAATAAAAAAGATGTCAAAATTTAGAGTTCTTAAAATAAATCTTTTTATATTAATTTAATACGGTTATTTGCGATCTGTGTTAAAATTTTAAACTACAGTTATGGCACCATCTGGCGAGCTGAAAGTAAAAAAAAAAAATAGTGCAAAAGGGCCACCATTCCAGATTATGCAAGTATTATTTTTTGATAGAAATAAATATACAAAATGGAAATTATTAATTTAATCAGGAACTTTTATCTAAACTGCTATATCCTTGACTGAAAAGGATTTTTATCCTTTTTTTTTTAAATAAAATGTGTTAATATGAGCGGGTGCTGCCATCTATTATTCTTTGGGAAAGATATTTGTAAATTTTATTATAAAAATAATTTTAAACAACATATAATATGCGGTGGTGTATAATACTTAGAAGGATAATTAAAGTTTTTTAACATATTATCCACAGATTATAGGCAGGAAATTGAGGTACATACCCTGGTATTTCTTCTTTCCCTCTTGTTTTATAACATTCACTTATATTTTGATAACATTCTCTGTTTTCCTTATATTTTATTGTGGTACACCCTCTCCCACCTGCGAATTTCAAAACCCTACTCCGAACTTGCAACTGAGGGTGGGACTGATCCTAGCAACCAATAATCTACATGCTCATTTTTCACCACTGATCACATGCCATTCTAGGTGACATCACAAGTATAATGTAAACACTGTTTACATATTTACTTCAAGATTGTCTGTACTATGAAGATTGAAATCGCCTTAGTGCTGATTGAACTACTTTCAATGCAGTTAAAGAAACTGCTTACCATAACTTAAGATACCATAAGAATTTTAATTTTACATTCTGATAAAGATCGAATCATAAGAAAAGAAAGAAAAAACCTTGGATATAAACAAAAATAACTTTGTTAATATAATTTTTGTTATAACTTACCAAAACCTTTTAAACTTGTAATATTATAATTAATGAAGCAATACAAAATTAGAATTTGATGCTATGCAGACCAAGTTTTTAAGTATTAGTTTTTTCATATCCATTAGTTTAGTTTTCTCTTAAGTGAATGACTAGAATTGTATATATATACGACAGGCCTAGGAAGTCAAAGAGCAAATGATGTCTTGGTAATGCCTTTATTCATGACTATTATAAAGTTTTATAGTTAATCAAGAAACATGGTGGCTAGTGGCTAGCATCCACACTCTAACAAAGAAGCTATATTTGGCCAAGGTTCATACAGCAACCCTTTCTGAAGATGCTCTCTCTCTCTCAATTCTTATGCATGAAGCATGTTTATATGGAGTTATTAGTGATTCATGTTTCTGCATTAAAGAGTCTGCTGTGTTTTCTGCCTTTAAACCCCTAAAAATTATTAATTTTATGTTTTCAAATCTGACATATATATATATTTAAAAATAACTTATCACTTACACAGTGTAATTAAAGTAACAACATATCAAAGCTTTTAGCTTATTAGTAATTTAGTGAGTAAACACAAATTATTTATAACTATATAATTAAAGAATACTGTATTTGATATGTGGTCAGAAGAAAATATTCTTATAAAATTCTCAAATAAAGTTTCTGAAATTTCCCATGTAATATACATTTAACTGTACCTGATATGCAACTTTTTTTTTTTTTTTTTTTTTTTTTTTTTTTTGAGAGAGAGGGATTTGTCATGTTTTTGAAAGTTAAATACATGTATAATTTTCAAAAATATTAAGAAAAGTGACAAAGGCTGTATATCACTCATGTATATAATCTTTATCGGTTATTGATAACATCTATTTTATCTAACATTATACTTTAATAAATTCACATTAAACGAAAAATATTCCTTTGATTAATTAGTTCCATCAACTGTTTTTGGCAGGGGCAACTTTGCGATAATGTCTATTTTATCAATGATAAAAACTTATGAGAACATAAATACATAACGTCTCTCATCCATGAAATATGGATGGATGTATTATATGTCTCAGGGTAGAAGGGGATATGTCTTATCCTTCCCTAAGCCAAACTGTGCCATTCATAACTTGACACAGCATTTCAATAAAACAGGTTATTACAAGAAACATGCTACTTTTAGACTTAATTTAAGTGCTTATTTATAAAAAATATATTAACAGTGTGAAACATCAAAACAATTATGGTAATTTCAATGAATAAGATTAATAATTTGCCTTCAAAATAAAGTTATCTACTTTTGATGTTATAAAATAGTGTTATCATGTAAACTCAGAGTACACTGTAATTAAAATGATTCATAAAAACAAATATGGAGCTATGAGTGTGCTATTTTATGGAATAGTCAGAACTTAAAAACAATGTTTATATTAAGCATAATTCTAGATGCCCCATCCATCCCTATTCTTCCTTAATAGATATGTAATTTGCAATGTCTTGATAATTTTGTATTTCTGTTTATCTTTAACCCCAAGATTAATTTATATCTATAATTAATCAATGAGTTTCTTTCTAGATCATTTAGGATATTAATATTAAATCTTTTACTAAAATTTAGTCAGTAGAATGACTGACTTTAAATGACTGTGATTAAATTTAGTTTTATTATCTTCATTTGATACAGATTCTGTGAGCAAATTGTTTTGATTACAGTATTACAGGATATCAACAATCAACAAAACCATCTTAAAAGTCATTGTGAAAATTGTATTAATTTTTGAATATATTTCTTTGCAACAGTGATACAAAAGATTATGAACAATATTAGTGTATTGCTGAAAGTGTGATTAGAAAATGTGTTGTTCATGAGAGTAATTTTTTCAATATTTGTGTCATATTTGTCCTCAGCAATATTTAACTATTAACAAGAGCATTTGGAGCTATTTGTTGAAAAATATATTTTATTATTTTTAGTATCAACCAAATTCCCAGAGGGACAACAGTTCTTCATCAACACTCCCTAAAATTTTGCCATTCAATGCCTCTATACAAGTTGTACTGAACCTGTTAGGAATCACTGTTATAAATTATTCGATAGAATCTACATTTATGTGTTTCTATACTAACTTTAAATACTGTTTAAGTTATCAGATGGAGATTGAATAACTACAGTGTTGATACAACTGTTGATCTCTTTATTGAAATAAATATTTGCCAACTTGTATGTTTTGTATAAATTTATAATCATATTATTAGATTTACATTTGTGTATTTTTTCCTTTTGTAATATATCTATCCCAAAAAGGGAACAAAAATTTATGACTATTCTTGTTTCCTTAAAGATGCTTTTTCTGATCTCATAAACCTCTTTAAATTACTTAGTTATATAGTTATTTATCTCTTCCTAAATTTTAATGTTTATTTTCTGCATAGTATTATTTATATAACCAAGAGAGAAACTAATTCAAACCTTAAGGAATTTTTTTAACTGTATTTAAATTTCATGTTGAGGCACTGTAGATAAATGTATACATATAAATCTATAAATACTTTCAGTCTAAATATACATTTTTCATTTTCAGTGTGTGAAATTGTAATATTTTTAAAAATGACATGTTGGCTTAGGATAAAACAAGGTTTCTTTCAATTGGTTGGAGCTGATAAACCTTCTCTGTTGGTAGTGAGAAAGTTGATTCAAAATTTATTTTGATTGTTTGGTTTGCATTGGTCTACTTTTTGCTACACGATGGTTGGTAAGACCTACTGCTTAAAGCTGATTCTAAATGGCTTCAAACTTCCATGCCAGTATTAGGATTCAAATCTACATACTCTGGTGCCATTTTTCCATTGTGGGTTAATTTTGATGAATTACTTTTTGCTGTACTTTAAATAGATGAATTGAAGTTGTACTTAATTTTAGGTAAATGGAGTTGATGTGACAAAAGCCACGCACAATGAAGTTGTAGCTCTTTTATGTGCTCCTGTGGAAAGTGTAAATCTTCTAATACAGCATGATCCACTTCCAAATGGGTGGCAGGTAACACTTCTGTTTTGAGCAATTTTAGATTTTGGTTCAGTCTCCAAGAATTTTTTCTCTCAATATCTATTCAGAATCCATACATGTGTAGAACTGAGTGAGATATTTTCACTCTAAATCTTTGTCACTTTTCATGTATGTAGAAGATTTCATTTTTTTATTTAATTTTTTAATTGCCTTTGTAATAATTACAAAATATTTCTAAAAAATATTTTTTAATTAAATATAATTATGTAAGAAGTACTAGTTTTCAAAATGGTTAAGTTAATAAAATATTATTTAATTGGTTGATTACATATTTAAATTGATAGTTATTGTTACATTAAATCTGAAACTGTTCTAGGAAATCTGTATCAACATTGGTGAAGGAGAACTTCTTGGTGTCGAAATTGGTGGAGGACTGGGTGGATATCATTCAAATCCTTATGATTATGAGGATGAAGGAATATTCATTATAAAGGTTTATAATCATAATCCTGATTTGTTTTGTAACTGATTTGATGATATATATAGCATTTACTGTTTTGGTTGTATCTTGCCCCTTACTAGTTTATAGTGCTACAAAGATATGTAACATTCCAGTGAAACATGTCATTTCTGGTTTTGAAAGCATTTATATATATAGTAATTTGTCATTTGTATTTTTGTATATAAACCTTAACAATTCAGAATATTTTATGAATAAACAAACATAAAATAAATAAAAAGCAAGTTGTATAAGAAGAATTTTGTAAAATATAATTTTCTAAATTTCTTTTTTCTCTGTTTCTCTAAAGTTTATTTTCTGATAAAACCAATGGCTCAGACTCAAATATTAGCTTTTGATAACAGTTTTAATAATTTCCTTTAAAAATGATTTTGTACTACTTTAATTTCTAAGCATTTTAAAGTTGCTCATTTGAAGTTAAACAGTAGCTTTAATAAATAATGAGTTATTATTTTAGATCCCTTTAGTATATAAAAAATAGACAGTTAAGTAGATATAATTGACTCTAAATATCTGTCATCAATACCAAGAAAAATATCATTATAGCCTAAGTCTGAAATGGCATGTATCCTTTAATTAGGGGGTATTTGATAGTTATAGCAAAAATATGCTATAAAACTTAACAACAAAGAAAAATACTTTTACATTCATACAGATGAATTCTTAAAGTGATCTTTAGAAATAATAATAGAGGTGGTACAGTAAAAATACACTATATTGCCAATGATGACTGGTCATTTGCGATTTTAGACATTTTGTTGAATATGTAGGAATTATCATGAAACCTCAGGCATGTAAACAGATGGTAGACATTATGTATTTCAGCTAAGAATTTTTCCCAAAACCCCATAGGGGACCATCAACAAATTGAAGAAAAATGAATATGTTTTGGGATAACCCTGTAAAAAGTAATACATGAAAAGGGTTGAAACTTTAGCACATGATTAGGATACTTCTTGTAATAATCTGTGTTCACTGTTTTGAGGATAGCACATATACTTGTGTAGAATTTAAGGTTTTTATAAATACAATCCCAAATTTCTCCAAGTGTTTTGCTTATAATTTGCAGAATTCTCAATATTAAATAATGCTATTTTCAGGACTCATGTCAAACAACAAGTGATTGTCGATAGAATAAGCTTGAAATCTGTTGTTCCTAAAAGGAAGCAAATAGATGAGGGGCTGTATCCAAAATTTCATATGTTATTAAAAATCTCAGTGGTGAGTAAATGGGTAAATATGTAATATTTCTGTCACTGTATGGTATTTTTAAGGTGAGACTGTCATAAAAGTGAATGTTTCTTCTGATTGCAGAAGAAACATTGACACTGCTCTTTGCAATATACTGTATGTAAGTTTTTTATTTATAAAAAATACTATATTTGAATACAGCCCCTCATCTTTATAAGCATAAATATATATTTTGGAAACAATGGATTTCTAGCTTTTTCTGTTGATGATCATTTTCAAGCTGTATTTTTGGGACTTTCACAAAAGTTGCTATATACATTTAGCTAACACATTATGCACATTATATTTTGATTGCATTTGTGCATGCACAGTGAAACATTAGTAAATCTGCTCATCTTTCACCCAATATTTATTATTTTTTAATTTGGATGGCAGGGTATTGTGTACAATGTTGTTTGACATGCATCCTGAAAATACTATTTTATATTGAGAACTCTGCAAATTATTGGCAAAACACTTATATATTTGGGATTGTTTTTATAAAAACCTTAATTTCTCCAAGAGTACACATGCTATTTTCATACCAATGAACACAGATTATTAAAAGAAGCATCCTAATCATGTGCTAAAGTTTTAACTTTTCACAGGGTTATCCAGAACATATTCGTTTTTCTTCAATTTGTTGATGGTCCCCTATGGCATTTTGGGAAAAATTCTTAGCTGAAATATGACATCTACCATCCTGTTTACACACCTGAGGTTTCAGGATAATTTCTCATATATTTTTCTAGATATTCAACAAAATGTGTAAAATCGCAAGTGACCGGTTATCATTGGCAATATAGTGTATATAAATAATATGAACAAAAATGTTTATTTGCACATTCAGTTAAGAATAAAGTACTAATTAGTTTTATATTCTTTAATATTCATTCTAGCAGTATAAAATGATTAATTCTTAATAAAGCATTAATATTTCAGTATTCAATAATTTTTTAATATGCTTTCCTGGCTTTCCAGTTGAATGATAAAATACTGCTATTGCATAGCTAACATTTTGTTATTCATTATCCATAAAAATTGAAAAGTCCTCTTCTTTATTACTGTTCTTCTTTGTACTGTTTCTGTGCCCTTACGAGTTGTTCATATCATGGATTCCTGAAGAATCAAGAAAAACACAGTGAACTTCATGATAACAAGAAAAACTTTCTTTTTGAATCACATTTACATAAATTAAAAATTTCAAATGACATAAGGTGTTCAATGTACATAAGGTGAAAATATGGATAAACTAAGTTACACTATTAAGACTCAGCTTTGTATTGTTTCCTCTTCTAAACAAAGGATAATACAAGATGTTCTGTCAATAATTTTTCATTTAAATTTTGTGCCTGAAGTGTTACATGACATGTGTAATTTTAAAAATTATTCTTTGTTTTCTGAATAGATTCATCCTAAGTCAGCAGCCTACAGAGATGGAAGGCTAAAAGAAGGAATGCGAGTGATCGAAGTAAATATTTTATATACTTTGTAATTACAGAATATTTCTGTGTATAAGCTGAGAAATTCAAGGGCTTTTCCTAGTGAATGATTGGCTTGTATATGAATCCATGAAACATATGTATTATATGCCCTTTTTGGTAATATTATTTGCCTTTGGAAACAAAAAGCTCCTAAATTGGAAAAATAAATTAAAATATTTTTTTTAAGCAGAAAATTAGGAAGAGAAAAATGAAATTTCCAAAGATTTTGAAATAAGGAAAACACAAAAATTGAAAAATAATTTTAAATGTCTTTTACACCATTGCACCAGAGTAGCTTCATATGTAGCAGATTGTCTAATAAAGTATGATCTATACAAGCCAGAAATAATAGATAATTGCCAAAAATAGTACTCTTCAGTATTCTAAGCTTTTAAGTGATGGATATGAGTGATAGTGTCCTAAATCTGCCCATCACTAGTCTCCAACTATGAGATTCTGTATGTATTGCTAAGAAGTATTTCAGTAGCAACCATTGTTCCTCAATATCATGGCTAAGTTTTTGTTGATTCTTCTGTCCGTTTAAGATTTTTATTTCTACTATGGTTTCTTCATTATCAAATGATATTGTGTCAGACTTCTTTTTATTGTAATTTGTCTTCATTTTCTCTTGTTCTTTGGTAATTTTTTTTCTCGCTTCATGTTGCAGATTTTCTGATTTATCCTAAACTGCCCTCTCTTTGTCAGCAAATAACTCTAAATTACATCTGTAAATCATGGTACATATCCACAATGAATTTTGAAGACACTGCAGACTGCAACATACTTTTTGAACAGTCCCTCTGTCTTAGTCCTAAACATACCCCCTGTCTATGCTACATAATAGACAATGCAGTATGAATTTTTTTTTTTTTTACACCATCTATGTTTTGTTTTGTTGCAGTTCATGTAGTGTCTCAATAACAGCCTGTTCAATATGGGTAAAATTACCATCAGCATAGCCCATCAAATCATAGCACACCCAATCTTCCTTACCATGACAAAGTCGCGACACATGGAGGGCATTTTGAACTTAAAAACATAGCTGAAATTAGGGAATGGCACAGGAGGCATTAAGGGCATTAGTTTTAGGCACACTGCAGCGTGTGCAAAAAGCTTGGTAAAAGTCTTGAAACAGCAGTCTGATAAGGTTGATTTGCTCCTTAAATAGGAAAAAGGACAATTTGAAAAAAAATTTTTTTTTAATTTTATTATTATATTTAAAGGGGAGGATTAAAAGGCAATGTTAGAAGTTGCAACCAGAGCGGCATCTTCCCTGACTTCCAGTAAATCCTGGCTTTTTTTTTTTTTTAAGTTAACCAAGGCAGGAGATTTTACTGACATCTTGATTGCCATTTTAAGCGTCCATCGTTAAGGAAGCTGACTGTCACTGTATGTGTGGTCATGGCGTCTACAAGGCAAACTCAATTGTGACTTCAACTCTCACTCGGCATATATGGACTGTATAATTTTGTGATTATCTGTCTCAGTGGGGGAGGAAGCCGCATGATTGTGTTAAATTGTGTGTATCAGCCCAGGAGGGTTTAAGACAGAAATAAATATGGAAGCAGGCATTTTCAGAGTCAAAAAATAAATACAAAGTTAAAAAAATATAAATACTGTTTATTCAGTATATATATATATGTTAAGAAAAGTTTCATACAAAAAATAAAGTTAAGTAAAAGCCAGACTAAACTAAACTAACAACCTAAAAATATGCCGGGTGGCTAAACAAAAGTTCTGTGTGCTTTATTGAAAGTACGTATCATTGGACCTATGGAGTCTAAGTACCCTGTTCCGAGCCTCTCGAAAGCAATTGCATGCAGCTTATATCTTCCAAAATGGGCAACACCCGTTAATTATAATATGAGTCATATCACAAGAAAGTTCTAATTTTAAGTTTTTCATACCACTGGATCATTCCAGGTTTGATTTGAAACTGACTAAAAATGTTAACGGCATAACTGAGATCGGGTCTTGTACAATTTACTATGAAGAAAATACAACCTGACAAATTACAATGGAAATACTTGACATTTCTTTTACTTCCTGGTCTGTTTGTGGACAATTGAGCTTAGAATACACAACACCTTTGCTAATCGGTAATGAAGGAATAGGAAAATTGAAAATTCTAAATCTATTGCATACTTTTTCAATGTATGATTGTTGATGGATTTTTAAACCCTCATTCTCTTTGAATTCTATACCAAGTAGCTTTTAAGTTTTTCCTAAAATTTTAATATCAAAATGTTTATTTAAACACTTAATTACCATGTAAATTTCATTTTCTTTTCTACCAAACAGAACTATATCATCAGCATAAAGCAATAAAATACTTGACTCAAATGTATAAACACAGTTGCACCATTCAAACTTAATAAAACCTATTTCAGTTAAAATTTTATGAATCTCAAAAAACGAAACCCTGCCGCTTTGATGCAAGCCATAAAGGTCTCTATGAAGTCTACAATATAAATTTTCCTTTCCTTTTTTAACAAAACCTGGAGGTTGGCTCATGTAAATAGTATCCATTAAAGGTGCATAAAGGTAGGCACATTTTATATCATACTGAATGTGTTTCCAGCCTTCCTTCGAAACTAATAGTGAAAAAATGAAATGAATTAAACTGAAGTTTACAATGGGACTAAAGATTTCGTCATAGGATTCACCTTTTATTTGCTTGAATCCTTGTGCAACTAATCTAGCTTTATAACATGCAATTTTGCCCGTCTTGCCCCTTTTAATCATGTAAACCCATCGACATCTTATTGGTTTAATGTTGTTAGGAAGGTATGTCAAAGTCCAAACTTTCCTTTTCATACATAGTTTGTAACTCTTTTAACATGGCTTTTTCCCCACCTTTTATTCTGTTCTAATTTAATTGCATGATAAGCATTCAATTATAAATCACTGGTACATTCTTACACAAAGAATATTAAACTTTATTAGGTTATGCACACTAGTACATACAGTAGAACTCTAGCAACTAACTGCCACAGCTCGGCATTTCCAGGTTCACAAGTTTTAGTTTAAAGAAAATTAAACTAATGTGACAAGAAGGAATTAAAAACTCAACACTCCCTCTAATTCATACTTGCAATATAAAAAAAATACACATTAAAAGAAAATCAATCATTAAAATAAAAAAAATATCAATTTAACACTTAGCAAGACAGTTTATCAGAGTTGTAAATTTTTCGAATTTGTCTCTAGGCAAAGCCTTTATAAATATATCAGCCAACTGTTCATTACTGTTGACATAGTCAATATTCACAGTTTTATGCTGGTATTTTTCATGGATAAAGTGATACTTCACATCAATGTGCTTAGTGCGTTTGTAAAGCACAGGATTTTTGATTAGTTTTATGGCACTTTGATTATCAATATGCAAAGCAACGGTTTTCTTACAAAATGATGTTTCCTTTATGTCACATAGCAGTTGGGAGAGCCATATCACTTCTTTCACTACAGTAGATGCTGCTATATACTCTGACTCAGTAGATTAGCCCTCGTGTTGCAAAAAAGTAGACCGTAGCACTCCAAACCAAACCAAACCTGACTCAGTAGTAGATGTTGACACAGAGGATTGCCGTGTAGTGTTCCAAGTAATGGCACCATTTGATAACAAGAAAACATATCTAGTTGTACACTTTCTGGTGTCTAGCTCACCAGCAAAGTCTGTGTCAGAATAAGCCACAAGATGAGGACTTTCTGTTTCTGAGGTATACTGGATGCCATGGCATGGAGTTCCTTTCAGGTACTTCATGATTCTTTTTAAAGCATTCCAATGTATTTGGCTGTACTTATTTTGGAACCTGCTTACAATATTTACAGCATATGTGATGCCAAGTGGTGTGGTCACAGAAAGAAATAGCAATGACCCAACAGCCTCACAATATGGTACAGTTTCTTCTAAAGTTATGTCCGGTTCAGAGGACAAACTAACATTGGGATCTGCTGGAGCACTGACTGGGTTACAATACTCAAGATTGAATTGCCTGAGAAGTTTTCTAATGTAGCCACATGAATGGATGAAAATTGAACCATCTCTGTTCAGCTCAATTTCAATTCCAACAAAACAACCTGACTTACAAATAGTGGCTTCAAAATTTTTGTTCAAATTTTCTATGATGTCTCAGAATTCCCTCATCTTTGCACAGTAAGAGAACATCATCAACATACAAAATAAGAACTTTCCTACTTTGGAAAACACCATGATATAAACAAGGATCTGCCATGCTCTGATTGAATCCATAACTTGTCAAGAAATCTGAAAACTTTTGGTTCCAACATCTTGACGACTGTTTTAGACCATCTAAAAATTTTCGCAACTTGCATATCAAGTTTCCATTAACTTCTAGACTAATCTATGGACAGTATGTTTTATATAATATATTTTTTTTATATCATGTAAAAATTATTTTCAACTTCTTTAAAGTAATTGCCAAATTTTATTTTATTAAAATATCATTTATCAACTCCCTCCACTTGTGAGAACCCTTTTGCACATAGGCGAGCTTTAAAACATTCTACCTTTCCATCTTGTAGGTACTTTACATTGAACACCCATTTTTATCCAATTATATTCTTCCCTACTGGACATTTTACCAATTCCCTGGTGTCGTTTTTGTGCAGTGATTTGAGTTCCTCTCTTATTACACCTTTCCACTCATTTGATTAATGGGAATTAATTGCCTTATCATATGTGTAAGACCTAAGAGTTGGTTAGTAATAAAAAAGAGCAAGATTGGCTAATTTACTTGTGATTATTTTTTTTTTAACAAGTATTTTTTAAAGCTTCAACATATGTGTATTGAAGTACAAATAAAACAACAGTTTCACTGACTTAAGTGAAAAAGGGCATATAAAATAAATCGAATAAGTAAAGATCTGTATTGTAAGGTGACTGGTAAAAAAAACTGCCTGTTCCAAGGGTCAACTTCCTCTTCCCAAGGCTGACTGACTGTTTTGCTTCGAATTGTAGGTTAATTGGGGCACCTTAGCAGTTTTCTGTATCCCCCATCGTGAGACTTAATGGATCATTCAGGGTGAGCATCCAGAATTGTCAGTTCCATTATGGGTACACAATACATAAAATTTTAATTTTAGGCGAATAAAAATAGTAAAGTGGTAAAGGGAGAAAGTTTTAATTAGAGAGTAGAAAGTTTAAAAAGGGATAGGGAGTTTTTATAGCAATGCAAGCACCATTTTATAAAATTTTAATCAGTTTTTTTTTTTATATATATTATATATATATATATTGTGTGTGTGTGTGTAGAAAAATACACAAAGCATAATAATAACAAAAAGGAAGTTAAAAGATAGCGGAAAGGAAGAACAAAGTAGAGAATTGATAGAGTGCTAACTTGAGTAGGAATAGCAGGAGTCATTGTGGCGCAATCTAATATCAGCACGAGGAATTAAGAATTTGGAATATGCTATAATTTTAGGGAAGCATGGCAACTCTTGGCCGCTTACGATTCCTGGTTTCCCTAAAATCATAGTCAGGAAGCTCAGCAATCATTTCATTATTGATATTATTAATGTTGGCTTAAAACTTAATAGAAATGTTACGGCAAATACCACTAAAAGTTAAAATTGTTGGGGGTGATATTAAAAATAAAACAAATTCCCCCTTCAGCAGAGTGTCCATTTAAGAATGGTTAAAATAATAAGACGAGTGCATCTTTTAAAAAAACGACAAACTTCTTTATTGCAACTTGCAATCTTAAAATAAAATTCTATTTACAAAAAAAAAAATTAGTTACTTTGCACCTCGTATTTTCAAAGCTCATACTATGCGAATGCCGATGTGGCGAACTGCCGAACCGCGATCGACAACTGTTGCGAACAACTGCCGTGGCCAAGTACGGCTGATAGTCAACTGCGAGCAGCCTCATCTGCTACCCACTTAAATCTCAAAAGCTTATTCGCAAAATCTGCATACACCTGATGCCACTCATGTGCAGCATAACGTTCACAGCAAACTCTGCCACGCCCCCTTAAAAGACGCACGTAAACTTGATCGCTTCAACGTATCCCGTTAACTGGCATTTAACGGCTTCAAACATCGCGAAACTCTAAGAATAAATGGGGTAATTTCAAATTTCCCAACAATTCCCCCCCATCTTCTTACTCGCGAAGATAAAGTATCTTAAATGTCATTCCTATAGCCTTACTTGGTGCAAAATAACTTTACAAAATTCATAACTATTGCAACAAATAAAGCACATTATGTAATACATATTTACTTTCAATTATACCTGAAAAACATGTATACTCATATATAAATCTTCATCATTTTTCAATGCATATACTTAACATTTCGACTTTTGAGCTTTCAAAAATACTTTATACTAAGTATAAAAAAATCACTAATACTTAAAGTACAATAAACGCTACAGTTCGTTAACATACAATAAAAAAAATTAAGTATTTATAAATTGCAAATAAGTTATACATTTTGATAATGCAATTAAGCACACAAAAACATTAAACATACTGTATATTTAGAAACAAGTTAAATATTTAAATACAACATATTCAGTATAGATGCAATAATTCAATACAATGAGAAAATCGGTACGAGTAAAGTAAAAAAAAACATTGGTTGTTTACTCATACAGCACAAAAATTTGTGTCAGATCCTTTACAAATCCAAAAGTTCATTAAAATAGTGCAGTTTTTCCCTCATAAACCTAAAATTTGTTTCTTTTAATTTGTGGGTAGGAATACATTATCGTTGAATTGTTTCAACCTAAGTTTACATGCAGCTTTAGTGAAGACATCGGCTAAATTTAATTTACTTTGAATATACCTCAACTGAAAAAGTTTTTTGTACACTAAATCCCTAATAAAAAATAGACGAATATCAGTATGTTTTGTCTTATAGTTTTCGATAGGTGATTTTACAAAATCTAACGGATTGTCGCCGAACAAAGTGCATATGTTAGAGTTACTTTTAATTTTCAGTTGTCTTCTACATTCGTTTATTACCCGCTTTAGCCAAATTAACTCTTTTGCAGTTTCCGTAAGGGCCACAAACTCGCTTTCCATCGAACTTAGACATATATATTTTATCTTATAAGTACGCCATGCAACTGGAGAGCTATCTATAAATAATATTTGACCCCCCATGGAAGTCCTGTCGTCTTTGTTAGTTGCGTAATCAGCGTCTGAATATGCAATTATATCCATGTTTTCGATTTTCGAAATATCCAATTTGAAATGCGAGGTGGCCTTCACGTATCCTAAAAGCTTAAATAAGCCTATCCAATGTGCGGTGCCTGGATTCTCTTGGTACTGAGAAAAGATGTTAACTGCATACATAATATCAGGGCGTGTTCGGTTTGCTAAAAATGCCAAACTGCCTATTAAACTTCGGTATGGATATTTTGACATCTCGTCTATCTCCTGCTGGGTTTTCGGGCTTTGGTTTTTAGAATACATTACCCCTTTTGGTATTGGTAAGAATGAAATAGGGAAAAAATATTTTTCGTATGCCTCACACAACTTCTGAATATAGGCTTGTTGGTGTATTTGTACTTTGTAATCTTTTTCGCTAAATTCTACCCCCAATAGCTTTCAGGTTTTTCCCAAAACTTTAATATCGAAATCCTTCCTCAACAGGTTTAAGACTTATTCAATCTTTTTGGAATCGCTTCCAAAAATGACCATGTCATCAACATACAATATAAGGGCAACATTTTGCTTAAATGTGTAAGCACAGTTACACCAATTTAGTTTTTCAAACCCTAGACTATTTAATGTTTTATGTAGTTCGAAATACCACTCTCTACCGCTCTGCTTTAAGCCTTAAAGCTTAAGCTTCGGCTTTATTCAGTAAACAAACTTTTCCTGAATCCACTTCAAAGCCTGGTGGTTGTTGCATTAAAATACGTTCTCTAAGAGGAGCGTAGAGATACGCACATTTGATATCGCACTGAACGTGGTGTCACTTGTTGAGACATACTAAGACAGAAAACATTAACCTGATAATAGAAAAATTGACAACAGGGCTAAAGACCTCATCAGATGTCATGCCGCGAATTTGCCGAAAGCCTTGAGCGACAAGTCTAGCTTTGTATCGCTCTACACTACCATTTGCATCTTGTTTTGTGGTAAAAACCCATCTACACCCCAGAACTTTGTCTTTTTCTTTCTTAGGTACCAAAGTCCAAACATTTCTTTCCTTCATAATGTTAATCTCTTCCTGCATCGCACGTTTCCATTCCTCCTTTTGAGGAGAAATACAGGCTTGCTTATAGTTACTAGGAATTGCATCCACGTCTAGTCATGCATAAGTTAAATTTGAAGTGTCATCGACCTTACTGCCTACAACCCCACTATAAAGATTATTCCCCCCTAAAGTTAAATATCTGGGTACCTAGCTTGATGTTATTTTGGGTACTAAACTTTCGTACGTCGTGCATCGACCGGAGTCGCTTAGTATTTCCTTTTACATAGTAGTAAATGTCAGTTCTATTGCCTGTTTTCTGGGGAACTGCCTTTCTTATCCATGTTACGGATAGTGGAATTCCTTTCATTCTCGTAGATGTTCCCCTAATATCTCTTATGTCGGAGTCTACTTCCTCGTCTGGTAACAAGCTGTCTGATGAGCTACTTTTATCTGGGAGTGTATCGCTGGACTCGAATGCATCTTTTATCATGTCATCAGGTGTCGACCCACTGTCCGAATCCTCCTTGTCTGATTCTTCTTGCTCATAGTCTGTTCCGATTCTTACACTAGAAGGGTCCAGGACGGCTTCCACTTTCGGCTCGGGTGTTTCAAATCTGACATTAATAGTTTCTATAATCTTGTTTTCTAACGGTAAATATACCCGATACCCTCTCGTATACATTGCATAACCAGCTAGTATTCCCATTTTTTATCTCATTTCAAGCTTATTTCTTAATTGCTTTGGAGTATTTACATAAACCTTAGTTCCAAATGGTCTTAAGTGTCGAATGGACGGAGGTCTACCCCCATATAATTCAAATAGAGTTTTTACGCGTCCTTTATAGTTTACTCTATTCCAAGCATATATAAAATGTAATAAAGCTTCTGACCAAAATTCATTACCTAACCTACTATCTCTAAGTAATTCTTTTATGCCGTCTACCGCAGTGTAGTTTATTCTCTCTCCACACTTTCACCTATTTCGGGGCGGCAGGAAAAGAACTTATCATTCAGGTCAACGATTACCACTCTTGAGTCTGGCTGGAAATGCTCCGTGATTCACCTCCATGCTACAGAGCCATCAGTGATGTCTTCAATCAGGATTCTCAATTCTGGCTCAATTGATAGATACAAGGTGGTATACGCACGAGTCTTCCTTATTTTGTAGTTTCGAATTTCTTTCTGACCTTCCCCTGTTGGTTCTTTCTCCGTCTCTTTGACGATTCCCCAGCAGTTGCGGTCAAGCAGCAGTACTTTCACATCAGCTGCCCAGGACATGTAGTTGTTCTCGTTCAACATACGTATTGACGCTTGGTTGATTGCATCTATGTCCGACATTTTCGCTGGATAGGGATTTTTCTGGCTTTGCCTCCCCCCCCCCCCAATCACTTGAGGCCGGTTTTCAGTTCTTGCAGTTGACACAGTTACTTGCAGCTTCTACCATTCTAAATGGGATAATGGCCCATAACCATTTTGTTGGGGGTGATATTAAAAATAAAACAAATTCCCCCTTCAGCAGAGTGTCCATTTAAGAATGGTTAAAATAATAAGATGAGTGCATCTTTTAAAAAAACGACAAACTTCTTTATTGCAACTTGCAATCTTAAAATAAAATTCTATTTACAAAAAAAATTAGTTACTTTGTACCTCGTATTTTCAAAGCTCATACTATGCGAACGCCGACGGGGCAAACTGCCAAACCGCGATCGACAACTGCTGCGAACAACTGCCGTGGCCAAGTACGGCTGATAGTCAACTGCGAGCAGCCTCATCTGCGACATTAAAGATATTATCGAGGCGAAATTAAAGTTCGACGTTCTGAATTTTACCGTCATAGCACTGCCGAGTTCGAGCACCCCGCTCCAAGCCGCCGTCCAAAGCAATAGCTCACGGCTTATATATATCGATGGGCAACGCCCACAAATCACGTGGCGTGCGTATACAATTTGCATACGCACGTCTGTAAGAATACTACGCCATATCAATAGCAGGTATGCAGTAGATGTGAAGTTCCTCGAAGAAAAACACTCAAAATGCCAGAGGCTGACTCGTTTATTAAAATAACATTAAGAACTGTACACTATTTGGTAGCAGCTTGCTACCTACAAACAAACGGTTTACAGAACGGACATCTCTTACAGGGCAGCCACGAAAGAGCATCCAGGCTTGCATTTGCCGGCAGCTTAAATACAGTCTTCATTTGCTAATCTACATAACAGCCACAGCTATCAACAGTTTAACATGCCACCCGGTGAAGTGGATTAGAAGAATTGTCTCCACTGGTTTGGAAGTTTGACGTCACTAATCTTTACCGGCAGTGATTTCTTAACCAGAGATAAAACACCTTCCGGGTATGCATTATGACATCAATCGGCCCCCTTTTACCTCCGGTAACTTACCTCATTTCACACTGAACTCGATGCATAAAAAGTACATGCTTTGTATAAACACAGATATATAAAGAATTTGTCATAAAAAGTACATAATATATTCATACACATACAATACTCAAAAGCATTTCATATTACATTCAAGAGTTCACATCGAAGAAGGTTGACCAGAAAATTTTTATGCAAAGGTAAACACTTTTACCCTAAATAAAAAATCAACCTACCTAAGTTCGAGAATTTTGTGTCTCAAAAACCTCCAAACAAAACTTGTTCATTTGCTCTTTAGTCACTGGCTTTGTAAAGTTATCGGCAAGATTAGATTTACTTTTAACAAATTTTAACTCAAAACTTTTAGAGTAAATTAAATTCCTTAAAAAATGGTACTTTATATCTATATGTTTAGTTCTGTAGTTTTCTATGGGTGACTTTGAGAACTCAATAGCGGCTTGATTGTCACAAAATATAACATAATGGCTCAAACTTAATTTTAGTATTTTATTATCAAAAATATTTTTGAACTATATTAATTCTTTTGCTGCTTCAGCTAACGACACGTATTCTGCTTTCATAGTTGACAGACTAACTGACTTTTGTTTAAATGTCCGCCATGATATAGGCACCTTATCAAAATAAATTATAAAACCACCTATGGATACGCGGTCGTCCCGATTTGCAGTGAAATCCGAATCTGCAAAGCATGTTAGCATAGGGGATGTAACTCTTGATAAACTCAATTTCAAGTTACTAGTACCTTTTAAATAGCCTAACACTTTCAACAAACAATGCCAGTGTCTAAGTCCAGGATTAGCTTGGAACTGTGCTAAAATATTTATTGCGTATATAATGTCAGGCCTTGTATGGTGAGCAATAAATGCTAAAGAACCTAACAAATTTTGGTAAGGTATGTTAGCCATTTCATTTAATTCCTGGCTCGTTTTGGGTTCATCAAGCTTAGATAACACGTTACCCTTTGCCATTGGCAATGAACTAATAGGAAAATTTATTTCTCGTACAACTGGCATACCCTTTCAATGTAACTTTGCTGATGCAAAAACAATTTTCCTCCTTGTTTGACAAACTCAATTCCTAACAATCTACGAGTTCTACCTAAAACTTTTAAATCAAGTTTATTCTTTAACAAAAGTATAATCTCTTCTATATCTGATTCAGTTTTACCAAAAATTACAATGTCGTCAACATACAAAAGTAAAATTATATTATCTCGCAAAGAATAAACACAATTACACCATGACAACCTTTCAAATTTTAAATTTAGTAAAACTTCATCTATTTCAAAGTACCAAAGTCTACTGCTTTGATGTAAACCATAAGTAGCCCTTGTTAACATACACTTGATTGTCATTTACTTCATAACCTCTCGGCTGTTTCATATATACAACTTTATCAATATCAGCATACAAGAAAGCATTATTTATATCTAATTGCACATGGCACCATTTAAATAAACAAACAAAAATTGTAAAGAACAACCTTATTAACGAAAAATTTACGACAGGACTAAACACTTCGTAAGAATCGGCTTTAACTTGGCAAAACCCTTGGGCTACCAACCTTGCTTTATATCGCACCGGTTCCATTTTATCGTTATACAGAATACTATACACCCATCTACATCTGAGAACTTTTTCATTCTGAGGCGGGTTAACTAATTCCCAGACCTTGCGATCTTGCAAAACTTTCATATTGTTATCCATCGCAGTTTTCCATTGTGATGCTTCGGATGATTTTAAAGCTGCATTATAACTTTTAGGTATTTTTACTTCCATTAAATGAGCTTCGGGATTACTTGTCCTAGTCAACTGATACTTTTCCAGATTGGGAATTTTTACCTCTAAAATTGAACATGGTCTCATCTAAAGCTATTTTGTTTTGATTGCAATACTTTGTAACATCATTTATTGAACAGAGTCTTGTGTTGGTTCCCTCAATTCTGTAATAAATGTCAGTACGCCAACCACCTTTACGCAGAACGTCGTCTCTAATCCAGGGAATTTGATTACACAGTGTTAAAAGTTCAGTGTCAGATTCTACCTTGGGTTTTTCGGATACTGATGATTCGGATCGAACTTTCGGTTGCATATCCGATGGTAAACGATCGTCGTCGTCATCCGATCTATTAAGCTCAAAAAAATTAAAATTAGTGTATTTCCGTTCGGTACCCAGTACTGCTTCCACCCCATTTTTAGATTCATCAAATCTAACATTCGCTGTTTCTATAACCTTTTATTCGTTTTCTAGCCAGATACAATAACCTCTCGTTTTTAGTGCATAACCTAACATAATCCCTGTGTTTGCTTTCATGTAAAGTTTCCTGCGTTTCTGTTTTGGTACATTCACATAAGCTAAACATCCAAAAATTTTGAGATGCGATACTGAAGGTTTCCTTTTCGAATACAATTCAAAAGGGGTTTTCGTGAAACCTTTATGACACACCCTATTCCAAACATATGTATAGCAAAGTAACGCTTCATCCCAAAAACTTTTTGGTATACCACTATATTTTATTAGGGACCTAACTCCATCTAAAGCTCTTAAATTATAACGTTCACTAGTGCCGTTCGGCTCAGGAGTAAACGTATTAGTTCGTTCATGTCTGATCCCCTGGTTTTCTAAAAATTTACTCATATCTGCATTGCAGAACTCTAGCCCGTTATTGATTCAAACAGATAGTATTTTCTTGCTTAAAAATCTTTCCGCACTAGCTTGGTATCTCTTAAAACAATTAAACACATCAGTTTTACTTCGAATGGGGAATACCATAACCCTCTTAGAATAATCATCAGTAATCGATAAAAAATATCTACAACCACTCTGGGAAACAACCGGCAAAGGCCCACATATATCCATATGTATTAGCTCTAAAGGTCCTTTAGATCTAACATGGCCTAATGGTTTAAAAGATATCCACTTTGCTTTAGCTATTTTACATATTGTGCAATGTTCTTCTAACCTTTTTAACCTCGGTAAGCCCCTTACGCTTTGATGTTTACTAGTATTTAACAAATAATCTTGATTTATATGGCAGAATCTGTTATGCCATAATACTTCATTATTTTTATGGCTTATTCCCGACATATTACTAGTTTCTTGCAACATACTACTTATCTCGTTATTTTTAACTAAGTATTTTGTAGGTTTTAAAAAATATAAATTATGTTTTCTGTTAGCAGTAAACATCTCTGACCAATTTGATCTATAAACTTTTATCTTTCCCGTCGAACCTACAAAATGTGCACCTTCCTTTTCAAGTTTAGATCCAGACAACAAATTGCGTCTTAATTTAGGGTTATACATTACATCTTTTAGTATAACTATGGATTGAGACTTTCCCAATTTAACTATAAATTTAATTGTACCTATCCCTTCAATCAGACTATTATCCGATCCCGTGGCTAATGTCATTTGCACGTTACTTACTGGCCTAAAGATACAAAACAAATTTCTGTTATTACTAAAGTGTGATGTCACTGCAGTATCTACAACCCAAATAGTACAGTCTGTAAAAGTATCCGAACTGCTTGAATTTGCCTCAATTTCCACTAAATTTCCCCAGCCTTTCTTAAGTTTCCCCTGACTCTTATGGGAAGTAGCTTTAGTCCTATCTTTACAATGTTTTATAAGATGACCAAATTGTTTACATTTAAAACAGGGTCCAATTGCCTTATCTTTAGTAGAAATTTTATCAAACTGGTCTACTACAACTTCCTCTTTAAGTGATTTAAAGTTTTTACCTGGACTGTTGCTGTAACCTTGGTTTGATTCAGTCGTCCTGCTCAGGAAAGCTATTTGGTCCTTTCGAAAATCCCGTTCCATCAGTTGCAGTCTGTTCTGCTCCAGTATTAATTCAGCCTCAATTTTATCTGGATGAAATTCCTCGTCACTCCAACGATAAATCTGTTGCACTGCTGGTTGATACTCCTGTGGCAAAGAACGTATTAGCTGAAAACCTACATAGAGTGGTTGAAGCTCATGTCCAGCTGCTTTAAGACGACCAGCCGCTTCCTTCACCCTACTTATAAAAAGCCCGATGTCTTCATTCGGCTCGAATCTCATCATAAAAAATTCGTCTAATAGGCGAACTACCTGGGCACGGGTTCTCGGCTCAAAGTGATCTGTCAAAATCTTCCATGCTTCTCTGCCATCAGTTGTACCGGATAATAAACTTCTTAAATCAGGTCAAAGTCCTTGATAAATAAAGGTGAAAGCTCTATCCTTCCTCAGCTGCCAGTCGCTTACCTCTCGCCATGTTGCTCCTTCTGTGGCTGGCCCGGTTTCGCTTGTAGAGGACTTGCCTGCTGTTTTTCCATCTGTGACTCCTTTCTTAATTATTGGACTCTCGGTGCCCTCGATGAATCGCCAACACCCCCAATGCATCAGGAGAACTTTCATGTCAGTTTTCCACACAGACCAATTTTTAGGGGTAAGTATGGGGATTTGAGCACACTCCATTTTGCTCACGGCCCCCGTCACAGCACTACTGCAAAAAACTGTTTATCTCGTTATTTCCAGAACTCAGTCCTTTCAAACTTCACTGGGCGTCAAACTCAGGCCCATAACCATTGTAAGAATACTACGCCATATCAATAGCAGGTATGCAGTAGATGTGAAGTTCCTCGAAGAAAAACACTCGAAATGCCAGAGGCTGACTCGTTTATTAAAATAACATTAAGAACTGTACACTACTTGGTAGCAGCTTGCTACCTACAAACAAACGGTTTACAGAACGGACATCCCTTACAGGGCGGCCACGAAAGAGCATCCAGGCTTGCATTTGCCGGCGGCTTAAATACAGTCTTCATTTGCTAATCTACATAACAGCCACAGCTATCGACAGTTTAACATGCCGCCCGGTGAAGTGGATTAGAAGAATTATCTTCACTGGTTTGGAAGTTTGACGTCACTAATCTTTACCGGCAGTGATTTCTTAACCTCGGGAAAAAACACCTTCCGGGTATGCATTATGACATCAACGTCGCCTTCTTAAATGAAGAAAAAATAAAACACGGTTAAATGTGACTGGGATTTCGGTTACACATTTAACCAGAGATTAGATATTACCGAGTAAGTGATGAGAACAAACTAACTTAGGCTAACAAGAGATGTGGTATTTTAAGTAAGTGGCCACACTATTAATGTGGTGCGCAGAAGTATAAATTGCCGTATCGTCGGTGTAAAGTGCGAGGTTAGTTCAGTCTGATCTAGGGATGTCATTAATATAGATATTGAAAAGAGTAGGTCCTAATATGGAGCCCTGTTGTATTCCAGCAGTGATGTGTTTAGCATTAGAATAGGTGTTGTCGTTACGGACTTTGAAAAATCTATTGCAAAGGTAGTGTTTTAATAAGTGTATAAGTGCATCAGGCACACGGAGCTGAATAAGCTTGTACATAAGTCCTTCATGTGTGATGCGTTCGAATGCCTTTGCAATATCTAAAAAGAGTGCAGCAGTTGGCTTCTTGTTAAGTAGACCTTCGCTAGCAAATTCTATAACTGGAAGCAACTGGTGTGTTGTGCTATGGTGATGTCTAAAGCCAAATTGCTCTGGAATGAGACTGTCGTTTAAATCTAGGTGAGTTTGAAGACGGTTCAATATGATACACTCGGTAATCTTACTGAGAGAACTCAGGAGGCTAATCGGGCAATAATTTTCTGGTAATTGTCTATTATGAGTGGTCTTAGGAATGGGGCAGATTATTGCAGTTTTCCAAGCTTGGGGGAAGTATTTTAAATGCAGAATTTTATTAATTATAGCAGTAAAGTATAAAATAATATTTGGAGGGAAATTTTTAATAGCTTTATTAGAGATATTGTCCTGCCCGGGGGACTTAGAATTTTTAAGTTTATTGATGGTATTGGTAACTTCATTTATATTAGTTTTAGGGATATTGTAGGTACTAGGGGTAGCAAAGAAACTATCTACAACTTCTGTAACATGGGAGTCGTGATCTTCGTTCACTAAGTCCGCATTAGGTGCAAACTGATTTCGGAAGGTATCACCAATAGCCTCGGCTTTCCCGAAGGGATCGAAGTGAGTCATCGTGTCGCCATCTATCGGAAGATAGTGGTAACTTGACCTACCGCGAAGTCTCTTCTGGAATTTCCAGATAGAGTTGTCTTCTACGGAGAGGCCAGAGAACTGTTTTACTGCTGTCTTGCAGCTTATATCCTCAAGGAGAACCAATCACAGAGCTTCACAGAAATTACCATGTTGCTCATTGCACCATCTGGTGGGATTTTTTTAAACTTGTGTGAGAATATATACCACAATATTTTTTGGGGGTCTCAGCAACATTTACTTCAGAGCAGAAGGGAATTCTTAATTTTTGCCTTGGTCTGAGATCATAAGAGGATTCTTCATCCTTTGAATTCTGTGATATATTAAGTGCATCACTTTCATTCGTTGTTGGGTCTGTTTCAGTCTCTAATTTATTGGCAATATTTTGGTACCCAGAGGTACTGATAGAAATTGTCTTCTTTGATTGAATCTCTGGTACATTTGCATTTTCATTAAATGAAACATTGCTTGAGATTTTTATGGATTTTGACTCAGGATCAGAGAGTCGATAATTTGGCAAATTTCTTTCATACCCAACAAAAATTGTTTTGATACTTTCGGGGAACAGTTTCTTGCGCAACTGATCGAGTACATGCATGTAAGCTTCTGAACCAAAGGTTCTTAAATACTTGAATGACATCTGCTTTCCAGTCCATAGTTCATATGGAGTAGACCCAGGTGACTGACTAGTTGGTACATAATTTAAGATATGCACAGCTGTATTAACTGCTTCAACTCACAAAAACAATGGTAAATTCTTACTGTGTAGCATTGATCGAGCACTTTCCATAACAGTTCTCATATTTCTCTCTGCTCTTCCATTCTGCTCAGGGGGTGCAGGGAGCTATAGTCTCAAGTTCTATGCTTTTGTTGTGGAGAAAATCTTTAAAGTCACAGTTGATGTATTACTACCATTATCTACTCTAAGGGCTTGCATTGTCACCGAATACTTGTTCTCACAAAGAGACACAAACTTCTTGAACTGCTTTAGAGTGTTACACTTATGTTTCAAAAATTCAACAGAAACATAGCCACTAAAGTCATCTTTGAAAATCACAAAATTGTTGGCACCACCTAGTGATGATGTTGCGGAAGTTGGGTGTATGATGAATACGATAATGTTATACACAATCTCCAACAATTAGATACACGTAGTCATTAGTGAAGAAGGTCGACACTATAAATTATAACTTAACAAACATTTAATAAGAAATAAAGATAAGCGTGCATGAAGGATCGTGCTACAGATAGAACTGCATACGGTACACTAGATCACCGTAACAAAACGGGATGATTCCTTTACAAGTGAAAATCAGTTACGGTTGCCGCACCAAGATTCCAGTCAAGCTGCAACCGTGTATTATAATTCCGTCAGGTCAGGAGTTGCAATATGCGGTGATGTAATTGTTCATAGCCACCACAATGTTGACATGGGTCTACACAAGTCACTATAAATTAATTCACCTGGTCTGCTAGATTTATGTTTTCTATGACCAAAAGAAAGTGTATTGCTTGCCATATTGGCAACCCTTAATTTATCAACATCAGAAAAATCTATCTTATTGATTACTCCCCTTTCACTTAACTCTCTTAGAGCTTTGAGATTAAAATGGCCCATTCTCTTGTGACATAGTCTGATACTGTCTGTAGCAGCTGTATTTGCTTCAATGGGTTTTATCATTTTGAATAACATCTGATACAAGTTATTAGAAGTACGAACAGCCGAAGCAATGAGGTCATCATCACAATTATAAATTTTGGCACTGTCACCAGATTTAACAATTTTCATACCCTTGTTTATTAGAGTTCCCTCAGAGAACAAGTTTTTCTTTAAACATGGTAAATAAAGTACTTTTGCTATTAACCCCTCAATCCAGATATTGTTAGAATTTTAAAATTCTTACCTCTCCTTTTCCTTTGATTGGGAGCTCTGTATTATTTCCAAGATGGATTTTATCATTTCCATCTAACTCCGGAAAGTTATATAATGAGTGGAGATCATATGTCATATGAGCTCAAGAATCCATCGGTCTTGTTTGCAGGTTTTCAAATTCCTTTACTTCAGCACTTTTAATGCATTGTAGCCTATGGGGTCATTAGAGGTTCCTGGTTCATTATTTTCTCTAGCCCTTCTCTGCTATTTTGAACGACACTCTCTGGCAAAATGTCCCATCTTTCTGCAGGAATAGCATGTTATTTTTGATTTATCCAGCTTGAGTTTAGGTTGATTTAGTTTTGACTTCTGGTTTCCTGATGAATTTATCGTCCGGTAGTTCGCAGCGAATGCAGATTCATCTCGCTCATCTTCGTTCAGATTCGCTTCCTCATCAATTAATCTAGCTGTTAAATTTGATAGATTCTGTTTACTATCATCCATCGATAGCCATGCTTTCCTGAAGTTACGGTATTTCGCTGGCAAGGTACCCAGAATCTTAGTAATAAGTGTGACATCGTTGATATTTTCACCAGTATTCTTGATCTGATGAGCTAAGTTTTCTACTCTGGTGATGTACTCAACAACAGTCTCCTTCAAAACCATTTTTAATCTATGAAACTTGTCCAAAAGCAGCATCTTGTTGCAATCTGATTTCTACTGAAACACTAAGTCTAGCTTTGTTAACATTTCACAAGACGTTGTACAGCTTTCAATTAGAGTTGTTTCACCTCCATTGCGGTGATAATGGTGAACATCGCGTTTGCCTCATTCTTTTCCCATTTCTCTATTTCTGTTTCGACAGTAGGTTTAGCTTTTGATCCACTTGCTACGTTATACACACCTTTTGCCTTTAAAGCACAGTTTATTTGAAAATGCCACTGGAAATAGTTTTTCAATCAAATTTATTCATCAAGTCCAGCCATGATTATAGCTTGATGCAGTACAGATGCATTATAGGCTGAACGATAGCCGAATGGTAGAGCGCTGCTCTTCGGAACTGGAGTTTGCGGGTTCGAATCCTGCTGTAGGCATGGATGTTTGTAGCCATTTGGAATTGCCTTTAATCTGTAGGTCCCGATCTCATTAGCCCTCATATGCAAAACAGTAGACCGTAACGGTCCAAACCAAACCAGATGCATTATAGATGCCGTGGTTTTTTTTTTTTTTTTTTTTTTTTTTTTTTTTTTTTTTTTTTTTTTTTTTTCTCCCGCCAAATTTTGTGGTTTTACGGGGAGATGAGTATGTTGGTGTGTTTGCCCTGTTTTGTTGTTGCGGTATAGCAGCTCCAATGTGTTCTAGCATCCCATTGGTGCACGTGATTTCTGACGTCAATACCCGGCACTATTGGCGAAATTTGTAGCTTAGCTGTTGTTTTGGTTTCCAGTCATCTATGTCAGGTTGTATTTTTTTTTTTTTTCTTATCATTTTCTGGGATTTAGTTATGTAATGGTGGGTGTAGTTATTTCGGTTCTTACTATTTTTGGAATTGTTAAACGGTATCAGGATATTTTAAATCAAACAAGATGGTTTGGTTAGGCAGTTCATTTCTTTCCAATACGAGAGTTGATAAAACCTAGACCTACTGATTATGAAATGGGTGTAGTTATTTCGGATCTTACTATTTTTGAAATTATTAAAAAATATCGAGGTATTCTTATGTCTGAGGTGGGTTTCGCATTTCACTCTAAACGCTAAGTGTGTGTGGACAACGGTATTCCAAATCTGAGGGGAGTTTTTTGTAAAAAAAAAAAAAATATTTCAGAGATATTTAAGGGAGTTACGGGTGTTGAAGAATGTTCGTGGAGCTACCCTTTCCAATTTACATCTGTTATGAAATTTATTTTGCATTACTTTTATTACAAGGGGAACCCCCCCCCCTTACATGTTAGAATTTTTATAATATTAGTGCATAGAAAAATGCTATATATTGTGTTTATGTTGATATATTTCATAAATATTACTAATCTGTTATTTATTTTTTAAATAACGTAAAAAATGATAATTATGCTAATTTTATTTTAATGTTTTAAATTGTTAATGTTTTTTTCTTTTAAAGTTTAGTTTTGTTTATTCTGTTTCAAATATGCCATAAGATCGCCGCCTTTTTTTTATCTTTCAGAAAATGTGTACCGGCACCATGTTTTTTTACTTGGCGATTTTTCAAAACACTCATTTTTCTGTTGGTCACCAAAAAAACATGGCGGACAAGACCGTTGTCTATAATACATCTGTTCCCTTTATGCACACAATGTCATTGTAAACTATGTATTCGAACACTCTGTTAGGCCTAACAAATGGTGTGTATCTCGTCACACATAATAGCAACAAATAACTAAGTTTTTTTTTTTTTTTATTTCTAACGATTATTAATTGTTTGGTTGTAGATATGTACCCTTAACCATGTATTCAATGATAAATCACTGGTGCATTCTTACACAAAGAATATTAAACTTTATTAGGTTATGCACGCTAGTACACACAGTACAACTCCAGCAACTAACTGTCACAGCTCGGCATTGCCAGGTTCACAAGTTTTAGTTCAAAGAAAATTAAACTAATATGACAAGGAGGAATTAAAAACTCAACAATACATATTTGGAATGTTTATGTTTTCTAGTCATGATTCTGAGAAACTTATACTAGCACTAGACGATTGATCCGTTATTACCCCTTGATAATTCCACATTCCTTTGAAGTTAAATAAACTAGGTTCTTAAACTATGTAATGCCTATTACAATATTTAATAACATTATTTACTGACCTTAGACTTTGGGAACGATTCTTCTTGTAATAGTAGACATATTTTCTGGATCCATCCAGTCTGGGTACAACCTTTCTAATCCATATGGTGTTACACTTAGGGAAAACTGTAGGTTTGCTGGATTCTTCATCAGATGACTCTACATCAGAATGTGTTCACTAAAATTCATCAGAAGTATCTGTGGTTTCTTCTTCTGTTGTCTCTTCACTGTCGGATTCGCTATCTTGGTTACCTTCATTCTGAAACCAGTTAGTGTCCAGTAACGTTCCTATGTGTTCTCCACCTGTATTATCGTTATATAAGGCAGTTTCATTAAATGATACATTAATAGTTTCTATGATTTTATGATTTTCTGGCAGCCAAATTCTATATCCCTTTGTTGATAATGCATATCCTAGAATATACGCCCTTTCGAGCTTTGGGATCTAGTTTGTCTCGTAATTGCCTAGTAGTACCAGCATATGCAGTGATACCAAAGGGTTTCGTATTCCTTACTGACAGTTTGGATCCTCAATAAAGTTCAAAAGGAGTTTTTTTCTGGTTTTTATGACACATTCTATTGACGGGAAATACAGCATCACCTCTGGCCAAACAATTTAATTTAAACCACTAGCATGTAGAATTGTACACATACAATTTACAGCTGTTTGATTATATCTTTCCACGACACCACTCTGTTCTGGGAGTAAACATTAGTCAATTCAAGTTTAATGCCCAGTCTATTACAAAAACTATCAAAATTTTCATTTATAAACTCTCGACCATTATCAGTTCTGATTGCTTTTACTTTACTTTCTAAAAATCTTTCGGCTCGAGTTATGTGTCATTTTAAAATTTCTGGAACTTGGGATTTTTCTCGCATCGGGTAGAGCAAAACACGACGGGAAAAGTCGTCTATTATCGATAAGGAAAATCCCTTTCTCCCTTTGGTTTTGCATGCCCCCCAGACATCAGTATATAGTAAATCTAGTGGTTTCTTTGACCTAATAATTTTATGCAATTTTAAATGAAACATGCCTAAACTTATTCAGCTTGTAGCTTTCACAATTCAGATCAATATTTCTAAAACTTGGTAATCCTTTACGCTATTACTTTTACTAGTTTGCTTAATAATTTCTGAACTTATCTGGGCTAGCTTTTTATGCCACATGTCAAAATTATCTGTACTTCTGGCTAATGTTTCGAAAGATACACGTTTCTTACATTTACTAGGAACTTTAGTTTTTACATAATAGATGCCGTTCTTTAAATTTGCTTTAAAAATTAAACCATTCTCGTCTGACATTTTCATCTCCCCTTTTCCCCCAAAAAAGGTAGCTTCATCTTTGTCAAACTGTGGACTTGATAATAAATCTTTTCTTAACTTTGGGGAATACATTACATCGTTTAAAACAAGGTTTTTTTAACAGATTTTTAATTTAACTTTTTCTTTCCCTTCGATCGGAAACTTGGTCCCTTGGTAAAGTTGTGAGTAATGGAAAAAACAAGGGAAAAAACGGGGGGGGGGGAAGGAATTTTGAAAATTTCCAAAACATGGGAATTTTGAAGTCACTAATTCCTATGACACAATGAGAACCACCATTTTTTTTTTACTGTCTTTGTTGTAGACCTCAAAAGGTGATATTTTCACAAAATTTAACTTATATGCTATGAAAAAAATTGAATAATTGGGATTAACTATCTAAAAATCCTTCTGCTTAGGTTAAATGTCATTTAAAAACATTAAAAACTTCTTCTTTAGTTTATAATGGGTATACCAAAGTTTTTCAGGAATAGTCATCTATAATTGAAAGGAAATATGTTTCTCCTTTCTTTCTCTGTATTTTAGATCCCCAGATGTCCATATATAAAAGTTCTAAAGGGCATTTTGATCTAATATTATGCGTATTTTTAAATAATATACATCTGTACTTATTTATCTTGCAATTTTCGCAATGAAAATCATTATATTTCAGTTTAGGTAGTCTTTTTACACTATTATTTTTGGAAGTCTGTTCTATTAAATGAGGACATGTGTGCAAAATATCTATGCCATTTATACTTATTATCCTTTTCAGTAGCAGATATTTTGAACTTAACAGTTTTAGAAGTTTTACTAGGTATTTTAGGGTACATATAATAAATGATTACTTAATTTAGCAGTAAAAACAAGCTGTTTATTTCTATACAGCTTAATTAAGACCTTTAACACCCTTAAAAATTATACCTTAATTATCTAAATGTAGTTCTGAAATTAAATTTTGTCTTAGTTTAGGTGAATACATCATATGACAAAAATTACAGATTTGTTGACCAAATTTTAGTATGACAACTCCTTTTCCCTCAATAGGAAACATTACACTGTCTATAGCAACAACCATTTTTTCTTAATTCAAAGGCTTGAAATTTACAAATAAACTTTTTGTCTTTACAAAAATGGTGTGATACAGCTGTGTCAAAAACCCAGCCAGTCTCTGTATCTTCAGATTGATTAAGGCAAACTTGAGTAAGGAAGAAATTGCACTTACCTGTAAAATGTTCACTGTTCATAAAGAAAAATGAATGAGGTCTAGTAGAATATCTGGACTTGGTTCTGTAATTTGTTGTGATGGATGTTGATCTTGTTTTAGAATGTTCTCAGCTTGTACCTCCTTGCAGTCTCACAGATTCACAGATCCTTGACAGGCTCCAGTTCTATGCTTTCTGTGATCTTCTTGAGTACTGGTTGTGGTAATGTCCTCTTTTTCTACAGTTATAGCAGATTTCAGTAATTCTGCTTTCCAAAACTTGTACTTCAACATTTATGTGGTCAAATTCATGAACTTTTAAAAAGGTCTCTTCGGCAACCAAATCTAATACTATATCTTTAAAGTTAAATTTCTTTTCTTCCTGTCTTAAGATGTTTTGGGTAATTAGATCATATTGAGAAGGAAAACAACTGAAATGACAAATATATTTCTGGAATTGGCTGATTTACAGACTGTAGCTGTTATGAAAGTCTCTTAATTCTCAATGCAAATAAATCTATCTTTTCGTCATGTTTAATTTTACAACAGCATAGCTCTGAAAATAATTGTATATGGCAACTATGATTATCAGGCTAAAAATTCTGTTTCAACGTAAGCCACACATTTGATGCACTATCGATATCCTCAATTATTTTACAATATTCTTGCTCAATATTTAAATGAACTGTATCTAAAGCTACGCCATTTCTAGCCTCAAATTCATTTACTCTAATTCCCTTTTCTACATTTAACTCGGGTTTTGATTCCTTTCCATTTACTAAATCCCATAATCCCTTTTCTAACAAAATATATTTTATATCAGATATCCAGTAATTTAATTTGTGGTGTTTAACTTTTTTATACTAAGCTGTACAACTACCATTATTATTATTAATCAGCACAAAAATTTTAAACTTTCAAAGAAATTTAATTTTCTCTTCACCCTTTGTCTTATAGTTAACAAAAATTTAAAATAAAACTTTTTAAAAAATTTCTTTACCTTACTGCCAATATAGCTGAACATTCTTTAAATTGAAGAAAGTTTAAAGGCATTGAGCTACCAGCTCAAGCAGCCAAAAGAGAAAAAAGGGTCACGAATGTCAACAAGTGAGGACAAGGAGACTATATCAGTCTTCGACAGCAGTTTAAATACCTTCTTAAAAGCTTTCTGTTGCATACATAAATTAGGAATGTATAAAAGCTAACTAGGAATATTAGAGCCATCTATTGGCATGATTAATAACTAAAAGTGACAAGGATTCATAGATTTAGTCAACAAATATATGGTAGTTAGTACAATCAGCATTTTGTTATTCAAAATGGTGAAATGACATTTACATTTTTTGTCCCCATTTTAGGTATGCAATACTACTTTATTAGGTGCAAGTATTGACTTAGGTCATAGGGCACTCAGTTCTCACAATGGTTCAGTGTCTTTCATTACCTGCAATGGATACAACAGTTCACCATCTAGCTCTTGTCTTCCTAGATCAAGTTCTGCCATAATTGATTCTGTATCCTGTATAGATAGTGAGGAGGATTCTTTGGATGCACTTCATCCAGTAAGTGATTTAGCATTGTTCACATTATCTACAAATAAGTATTCATCAGTTTTCAAGATCTTTATATTCTTGTCTATTTCCAGAACTGATAACATAACCCTTATGCATATATATATATATATATATATATATATATATATATATATATATATATATATATATGGGGGGTTACAACATACTAGCATGTGTCATATATTTATTTAGTGAAGATTAATACATATCTTGATATATATCTGTTCTTCAAAATTAAGAACATTTTTAAAATGGTGCTATCAGGATTGAGCAATGGCTTAAAAAAATGTTCTAAAATTAGATTTTGAGCCAGTGATAATGATGAAAAAAAATCAAACAAATTTGGAAATATACCACATCAGTAACAATCAGAAATAAAGTTCATCCTCTCATAAGTAAGTCTTTTCTGTGATAAATCATCGGCAAAATAATAACTGATCTAGAAACAAGGCTTCATGCTAATACTCCTTGAATAACAGAGCAATCATTCTCAATCATTTTAGGCTGGACACTTCTAAATTACAAACCACTGACTTTTCCAAAAAGATATGGCTGTACAAATTAAACTAGACTTTAGACAGTTTACCCTAGGCATACTACCCAGACAGTTTTACATCAGCATAAAATATGATGCAGATTGGCAGTAGCTGTTTAACTCTGTGGGGTAACACAATGGCTTTGAAAAGAAATCTTTCTCGCAAGGTTCACTCTGAATCCTTGCATCTTTTGTTTTGAGACTTCCATAATATTCTAAATATATCACGAAAGTCAAAAGTTTATGTACTCAAAAGTTTTATTCTCAAGGTCAACAAATAGCAGTTCAGATAGAAAATCCAAACATTGTTTTTGGTTCATCTCACATACAGAGTCATAAACAGATGTTGGTTAATGATCCTAACACATTATGACTGTATTGCACCCAGGTGTTTATCTTGAGTTTGTTTATGGCTGAGCTGAAGTATCAGGGCTTGGGAACTCTTTTCATTCCCTAATTGACCTTTTCACTAAAACATATCAGTTTTTTAGGATAGGCGACTATAGTTTTATGCAAGAACTGCACATACATCAGGTAATGACTTCTTGCTGGTGAAGGCTAACACATAACAATCTTCCACCTTTGGCAGTCAGCTCTGGCTTCCTCATAACTGTCATCTCCTGTATGTCATCCATCATGTTTTTAAGAGCTGTAGTTTTGATCTCTTGCTGTTGGAAAAAGAAAAGGAAGTGGGATGGTACTACATGTATTATTTGGGAGGACAAATGCCCACCCACAATTTTTAAACGAGGGCCAAATTTGTATTTTGGCCTCTCTAATTATTTTAGGTATTAATTTAAGATTTTAAATATATGAGTTTTGAGGTTATGTATTTATTAGTCTTGTTCATTTATTCCAATATAAATATTATCCTTTTCAGCTCTTTTTGAAACTGTAGGTACTTGAATAACTGTATGCTGGGGAAGCAGTGGAACTTGCAGTAAATACAATTTGGAATTATAGACATAACTTACAGAAGTAAATTTTGACACAAACATATAATTGTTAACCTTTTGACCATTTACAAAACTGAAATCAAGAGAAAATAAAAAAATTAAACATTATTAGCTGTAATGTATTATTTGATATTAATGCTATGAAATATATAACTTAATATATTTTCATTTATGAATACAGTTAAGGATACAAAATAAATTTATAGTTAAAGTTATGTGGGTTTTTGAAACACCACAATGTGTAATTTTCTATGTAAATAATTGATTCAATAATTCATGTACAAAAGTTAAACATTTGAATTGTTTGTAATGAATATATTTTGTTTTTATATAGTCCAATCATGGTATTCGATTATCAGAGGACAAATCTGTAGATGAAAAAGTATTAGATGTTGTTCGAGCTGCTGAGCGTTTAGTTACCCCATCTCCTTGTGTCTACGTGAATCCTTCTGCCTCACTACGAAAGAAAAAAACTACTACCATAGTCTTGTCAAAACATATTATCCATCCATCATCTGTCGATCAAGTAAGCTTCATTTAGCACTCATGCCTTTTTTTTTCTTTTTTTTTCTTCTTCTTCTTCTTACTGGGGTTAAATCAGTGACCTTCTCATTTTTATTCCAGACCCCACATCCAAAACCAGCCTACCTACCATGTGAAGTCTGATTTTCATTCTCAATGGACTATAGGAAGTTTTCTACTCCATGTGATTTGTTAAGCTTTTAAAATTTTGTATATGATGCTTATGAGATATTAATGTATTAAAGTTTTTTATGAAAACTATAATTTCATTTCAATGTTTCCTATAAATGTTTTTAATATTTAGTTGTGCATAGTATTGTGTAAATTTTAATTCCAAGTCCGAATAAGGGCTTGATAAATAGGATTTAAGAGATCACTCTGAGTGAAAATAAAGACTTTTTATGACTGTACTGATTTATAGTCTACAAGCTGTTTAAAATGCACAGTTATTTATGATATCTTGTTTAGAATCATTAATCTATTGGTTAAAAGCTAACTATTATGAAAAATGTACACTTATTTGCTAAATAAGCGTACATGTGTAAGTATACAAATAAATAGTATACTTGACAAAGCATGCAGGGTGGCCAACCAACCAGAAATTGTCACTGAATTTGAAACACCAAGAAAAGTCAGATAAATTTATCCCTAAACCAGAAAAATTTTGTTGTTGAATTCTTATCCGACATGAGCTTGGCATGAACATCCCATCATTTTTCAGTAGTAGGATGGAATTCAAAAAACAAGCATTTAGTTCCAAAGCAATTCATCTAAGGAGGATACCAGAACCAAACATACTCTGGAAAGGAATTTTCATTATTTTAACTTTTATAAGTACCTCTATTCTCCTTAATAATCTAGCAAAGTAGCTACAGTGATAAATTGCATAGTAGTGTTTTATAAATTTATGAAAAAATTTAAATAAATATGACTCTACACAAGAATAAAAGAATTTTTCTCCTAAAATCTAGGAAAAACTAATCAGAAGTGCTGGCCAGCCTGACTATGCTATAAATAATGTCTAATTCAAACATAAAATGAATTTATGTTAGGGAGTTAACGCATTTATCTGTCTTGTTCTATTCAGAGTAAAGTAGTCTGTTTCAAACTTTTATTTGTTAAAATAAATAAGGTTAAAGAGGTAAACTCTTAAAGCAACATTGAATTCTAGTTAGTAATAATCCATTTAATCATCTATCTACCAAAATGGTTATTTTTTAGCATGTGGATTGATGTGTAAAATGTTTACTTTTTCAGTCAGCAATATGTCATCAAAATTTAGATTCTGCACAACAGTTGTAATGTTGCTGTTTTGTCAAGATTTTTCATAGCTCCTTAGTTTTTGTGTATTTTTTATTTTGTGTATATTACATTTACATAATGTTCATTAACCCTTGAGAAATCCTTTTAAAATTTTACAAATTTAGCAATCTATCATGAGGGGAAATAAGCATTATGTAAATTAATAAATTTGCAACATAATATTGTAGATGTTTTACATAGTTTAAATTAAAAATATCAACTTTTACTCCAGTTATTTATGCTGAATGTTATCTTCATAATAATGGTAGATAGACCAAATATTGAATGTTAATTTTCAGTAGAATAATTAGTTGTTAAAACTAATGTCCACTTCTGTATGTAAGAAACCATTATTATGAGAAGAAAATGATTGTTGTTTATTCAACACTTTGCAGGCATAAGTGATTGTCCAAAAATTTGAAAATATGCCAGTCTCCTGCATGTAAAGTGTTATAAAATTATCATAAGCTACATCATTTTAAAATCTTATCATAGCTTGTTAGCTTGTAAAAGCAGTTCTGATTACAAGAAATTTAATGTGGAAGTGAAAATATTAACATTAACATTTTTCAGATGGATGAATTTGAACATTTAATGGGCATATTTGGTTGTTATGACAATTTCCCACTTTCAAAGTTTGCTCTTTTTCACAATCTTCCACTTTAAAAGTGTCTAATTTTTTGGATTGGGATTAGTTGTCTTCCTTCCAAAGTATTTATCAGGATAGAATGGACTACTTTATAGATTTTAGACATACTGTTCTTAAAATCATATCATGATTTGTTAGTTGTTGAAAATTTCTACTTATTAAGGCAGGTATAATTTTCTGAAATTTACTAATTACAGGCAGGTTCAATTTCTGTAATTTTTGAACATGTCATGGATGGACTGTTTATTATGCATATGCTATGACACTTTCAAAATTTCTTTTAAGATTAGTCTTTTGTGTTAGAACAGTATTGATAAAGAGTGTTTAAACCTACCCTTTTATAAAATTCTATCAAGATTTGTTTGATTTGAGAAACTGTTATATATGCCGGAAACCTTATTGTTAGAAGAAAATCTATTTCTGCTTTGCAAGTGAATGCAATTTTGAACATGCAATGGGCAAACCCAGTTATTGTTTATCTTTTAACTGAGATGACAGTTTCTTACTTTTCCAAATTTGTTCTTTCCAGTACTGTAATCACAGCTGCTTTCAAAGTTTCTTCTTTTCTGAACTATAACTACAGTTTTCTAACTGCAAAATATAGTCATATCTAATTTCAAAGAGATTTAAAATCTTATCAGGATTTGTCAGTTCATGTGAAAGTACTTTTGAAAGTAATTATAACCATATTTTGTATTTATATTCACAAATTGCAAGGAGAGATTTATATATTCATATATTTGGGGATTCTGGGATAGGACTGGTTTTATTATTATTATTATTATTATTTTATAACTTTATTCAATTGATTTTGGCATAAACACTATATAAATTTCAGATGTTCTCTGATGATATGGTTTACTATATTTTATATTTTGTACCATTCTTAAACTATATCATAAGAATTGATTTCTTGTGAAACCTAGTTTATATCCTAAAATTGGTTTGTATGAAAAATTATACATAGCATTACTATTTTGGTATGTGATTTATATATATATATATATATATATATATATATATATATATATATATATATATACACACACACACACATACACACACATTATATGAACAATCTCCCTACTTTCTTAGTCTTTTAATTTGTTGGTTCACATAATTTACATTCTTATTAAGAATCTTCATCCGATTGAAATTTGCTATATTTCTTATTTTCAATATTTGCTTGAAGTATGGAAAATTAATAAAACTGAGAACAAATCGAATTACTACAGATAGACATTATAATATGTTGAATTAAAAATAGAGGCTGAGAATTTATAGTATATAGAATCACTCTAATTGAATGAAAGTTTATTTTGCCAAATGAGATTTGTATGTTTGGGATAAATTTTATATGGCTGATACAGAATTTAATAAAGGTATGTAGCTATTAAGATGTGATACACAGTTCTAAAGATTATTCTAGACAAAAGCACAAACAAATAATGTTAAATGCATTTAAAGGTATAGAAGATAATGGTTGGAAATTATGAAGTTCCAAAAGACCTTATGATGTCATACAAAAAATGCCAGAATATGTTTAGAGGATTTGAAAAACAAAAAGAAACTCAAAGAAGTTTCAAACAGAAGAAACATGAATTTAATGAGAAATAACTGTGAAAATTAACTATCTCAAATTCTAGAAAAGGCAAATAACATTGTCAATGCAGTAAAAAGCATGTTAAATGTTTATAAAAGGAAAATAATATTTAATTATTTTTTGTTCTCTCAAATAAATGTTTCCTTTTAAGCTGAAATGATATGAATGCAGCTATAATTTTTTCATTTTGTTTTTATTTTCAAAATTACTTTCATATTCAATATGTGGATAAATTTGTACTATTTAAGGATTTGCGTAAACGGAAGCAATTATTTTTTCTTTAATCTCATTTTATTTTTAAATCATTGAATTAAATAACTGAATAAAGAATATTGAAAGGGGTATATAATATTGTAAAAGTGTTTAATTCTTATAGCTAAAATTTTCTATAGCTCATATATATTCTCATTTTATATTCTATTTTTGCCTAAAATTTTCTGCTTGCCTTTTTGAAATATAAAATTTTTTAAACTTATTAATATTGAAGGGGGACAATGTAGACATTAAAGAATGACAACAATATTATTGTCAAGTACCTTGAATTAACAGGGAATTTGAAAATCACTCTTTTTGTATAAAGTAACTCAATGAAATGAATAACCATATAGAAACTATAATGTAATTAGTTTATGGGTAAATTTGAAATACACAAAATGTGCTGTATTAGAAAATTGAAATTAACATATTAACATGTTATTAAATTTTTAAGTGCTACTGCAACTAAGGTAATTTTTGTGCTAGTTTACTGAATTTTTAATCATTGATGCATATTTTATGTAGTTTTCCATTAGTTTGCCAGCTTATACAAATTTGAACTGTATTGTAAGATATACATTTGTGTGCTTATATTTTAAAAATGTACATCTTCTTTAAACATTAAGTAAATGTTTAGTGTTGGGATATATTTATATGGAATTAGTCAATAGTAAAGATAGCTTCTCTCTGAGTAAGAAATTCTTAACTATGATTGATATTCCCAGCCATAAAGCAATCAATGTTAACTACATTTTATTTAGAATGTTTATAGTTTCCATTTTTAGGACTTGGAATTGATGTTTGTGACTGCTATAAAAAAAATCCTTCATTTTAAATTACTTCTTGATATTTTTCATTTACTTAGTACTTCCAATTAAGAATTTTGTTTTGTTTTAAAAATGTCATTTATTATATTCATTTCAGTAGTTTTATTCGGTGATTTTTGCTTATGTTATGTAATATAATAAATATTTTATTTCTATTTTCCTTTGGTATATATGTATGCACATATGTAATCTACATGACTTAAACATATATTGTTTTTAAATATATAGGCATATTTAAAATAATATATATACATAAATTTTGATATGAGATGAATATATGTTATGTAGGAAGCTTTCATTCTAAAGAGCACAAAGTTATTTTTACTTTATGTACCTCATTTTTTATATGTATATCAGACATGTTTTAGTTATTCTTGTATTATGAATGTTTTCATTATATTACATTTCAGTATTTCAGTAGAGATGCATTTATTCTATAAAATGTTGAACAAGAGATTTTATCAAATGTATTTTGAAATGAATTCTAAAAGTGAACATAGTTTTTTTAGTTTTCCAGCCAAATTACTTTTAAATTTTAGATGTGCCTGCCCAATCTGTTAAATTTGAAGCAGGATAACAGTGTATGATCTTTCCATTCAGCATTTAACTGAAATGGATGATTAAACTGCTAGCTACAATATTTTATTCAGATTTTAGGATTGTAGATGGAAAAGTCCTTAAATGAAATAGCCTGATAGCAGCTTCAAAATGAATATTCCCTTTTAGTTTTCCAGTCATATGAAGTGTTTTTAATATGTTGACCAATTTATTTAATGCCCTTAATTGAAACAGGTAGCTTTTTTTAAAAAAAAAAAAAAAAAAAGAATTCTTAATTGAAAATATGCCTTTAAAAAGGGTTGACTAAACTGCTGACCAGGATATTTTATTCAGCTTTGTCAAGTTGAAAATGTGTTTGCATAACTTGATCTCATATTTTTTCCCAGTACTTAAATCTAGTATGTTTGCTTTTCATTTGATTTGTAACTATTAACATTAATACATTCCTTATTATCCCATCTCTGGTACATTAAAAAGCAATTTTAAATCAATTCAATTTTAATTCTTCTTCAGTCTTAAACACTTTCTTTTTTTTTTTTTTTTTTTTTTTATAAACTGCATTTGATATAAGAAATTTTGCTGTTTGTTACTCTTTATTTTCACTTTAAGTTTTTTGACTGAATAACAAATTTTTTACTTAATGTGCAATTGTTTTATGAAGATTATTTGAATTGTTTTTTATAATTCTCTTTGTATATAATTAATTTGTTGCCACTATTTTGATGATTTGAATAATTTGTTGCCACTATTGTGTTTTTAATATACAATGATTGACTGTGATTCTACATTTGCAAAAGCACAAAATAACATATCTCTCTCTATTTCTGCTTATATTTTAATATATATTTCTGTGAATGAATGCTTAAATCTCAGAAAATATGCCTATAGGTTACCCATAGAAATGCAATTGCATTTCTTAGTTTGAAAAGTTTATACACACATCAGTGTGTATGTGGTATATGCATGTTTAATTAAATTACATACAAATGTGAAATGTTACTAAATATCGGCCTATAAAATTTGGTATGAATATTTTCTATAAAGTAGATTAAATCTAGTATTTTTATTTATCATATTTCTAAGGTTTAATTACTCTTTATGACTTTGAATTATTAATTCATTGACAATAATTTGAATTCCTTTCTCACTTTGTGTACATTTATGCATTCATAGATTTAAATCCATTTATGTATTTCCAATTTACAGCGTTCCACAATATCTGTTTCAAAGTTGTAATATTTATTTATTGTATATATATGTATTGTTAGTAAAACGTTTTAACATTTTGTATTTTGAAAGATTTTTTGAAAAATAATAAAGTTCTGATTTAATTATTTTTCTTTACGATTTTAATATCCATATGTATGGTAAAATTGAACTTTTTGATGAATTTCATAAAAAACAAGGAATCAGTTTTGGATAAAATATAAACTCTTAGTTTCCACAGGTCCCACCCCATGGTAAATTAATTTGGCAGTAAATATCATTTTCGCAGTTTTTGGGCCCGCTACGATGCTTAATTTCGGATAGAATCTAACATTTTCATGAATTTCGAAAAAAAGAGCTTTACGCAATAGATCCCGGTCGCATTAGCCCTCGTATTGCAAACTAGTAGATCCAAACTCAAGGCCGTAGGCAGGGGGAGGGATTCGGGGGACTGGTTCCCCCCCCCCCTCCGAAATTTTGAAAGACCAATTTGTAGATAGACAACGACCCACGTTTGTGTGTGTGCTATCTCCCTAGCTATTCAATAACATGGACTGTTATTCTCTTCAAACCTCTCAGACCATAAAAAGAGCTGGGTCGCTGGCCGAAAAAAAATGCTTTTCCCTTGCATCAATTGAAGTATCATTCACAAATAAAGATGTCTTTCTCCGTTGGTCCCCCTCCGAAAATAATTTCTGGCTACGGCCCTGTCCAAACCTCCACACACCTTAGAGTATTCTTGTGTGAATGCATAACAACACATCAGCTGATATTCAATTTATAAATAAATTGTGGAGTTTGTGCAAATTGTTTGAAAAGAATTTATTTTAAGGAAATTCCATTAATACTGCCGCCCTAAAACCGCGCGAGTGCGAAATGAAAGTAGCTAATTTACCGAGATTTTTTTTTTTTTTTTTTTTTTTTTTTTTTTTTTTTTTTTTTTTTTTTTTTTTTAAGCCAGCTTTCATTTTTCTATTTCATTGTGAAAAAATAAGAAACCTCCCTGTTTCCAATCTACAAAATAATAGTGAAGCTTGGGGAAAGTGTTTCGAAAAAGATTTTTTGCTGAGATTTTTCAAAGGGATTCCATTAAGGGGGTAAGGTAACAAGTTTTACAGGGATTTCATCCGAGCCTGCCGCCCTAGAAGCGTTTGAGTACGGCATGAAATAAGGTAATTTTCCAATTAAAAAAAAACAATAACCTCTTTACTTACAGTATATTGGCTTAGAAGCATAAGAGTAATCGCAGAATGAATGGAAGTACGGCGTTTTCTGGGACAAGCCCTCTAACACCGAAAAAACTATTGAGCTCGAACAGTGGTGGAATTATTGTAGAAAAGGGTTGAAAAAGTTAAGATGAGAAAAGTGTTGAACTAAAGTTCAATACAAGGGAGAGAAGCCCATTAGTCATCTGTAGTTTTTAGGTTATTAAAGAGTTCTTTGAGTAAAGTCGGGATATTATTTAATCTTAAAAGGTTTTAATTTCGTAAATAATTTTAACTAATTCAGCAAGTTCGTTAAAAGTGGAGTTATTTTTATTGCTTTGTATTTCCTTTGAAATGGGCTCATCATTGACTACAGGATAAGTAGTGTTGCGATTGGAATTATTATTTTTAACAGCGTTAGCATAAGATTTAATATTTATAGGAGAAATGGATTTAGGATTAATAGTTACATTGGGGATGGAGGTAGGATGAGGAATAATTTTATTTTTAGTTATTTTAGGAAATTTAGAACATTCTTTATAGCTGGCGGAATGTTTCCCATTGCAATTGCAACATTTGATAAAATCCGAATCACTCGAACAAGTGGGCAATCTCTCGTAAGATGCGAATCAGCACGTTTGACACAGCTGGGTGTCATCCAGCCGTTTGCATTGTTATGATAGAATTGCGGGCATCTGTGACACTGGGGAACAGGGTGAGGAGTTCTATATTTTTCAACTTTAATTAGGAAATATTTTAGAGTTTTCAGATCAAAGATTTTGGAGTTATTAGAATTATGGGACAGTTGTATCTGATATATGAGAAGGGGTGTCTTGTTCCTTCTGCTGATCAGTTAAGCAATTTTAATTACTGGGAAATTTTGATTAAGTAGTTCATCAAATATTTGATTAATGGTCCCCGATGGGAATGCCCTTAATTACAACTTTAAATGGCTTGATGTAATCATTCGCATACGAGAAAGCTTCAATTTTATTATTTTTAATATATTTTATTATTTTAGTTCTATCAATATCGGAGTCTGGGGAGATACGGAGAAAATTAGAGCTTATTTTGAAATGAAATTTAATATTCTCATTAAGTTTGGAAAACGTTTCTAAGAATTCCAGATATTTTTCTGGTTTCTTAATGTTTATAGGCTTAGGCTTTTTGTTATTATTATTATTATCGGGGGAATTTAAAGGAGCAGTCTCATTGGAATTACTTTCAGAAATTTCTTGAGTATTACTGTTAGCTTCAGTGCTAACAACGTTATTAGGAGGGATATAAGGGGTAGGAATTTCAACAACTTCCATATCATTAGGGTTATCAACTTCATTGGTATTTTTATCAGCTATTTTTCTATTAGCCTCACCATATGATTCGCTAGAATTTAACTGTTCGTGCTTACATTGGTGTTGCTGCACAGCGTCTGCAAACAGAGTTTCGATGCAATTAAACAGAGCTTTCTTCTCATCTCTCTTTAAGTTTCAATTAAACAGGCAGCTTTGAAGGGAGAAAGTTTCCGGATTTTTACCGAATCTGAACTGTAAACACATCCAGAGTTTCAGTAGTAACATCAGAAGGAATATCCAACTCATTAGCAGGGGGCGGCGACAGAGGAAAAATATCAGCGTAGGAGCTCTCGTAACAAGTGGATAGGGACAGCCAATTTTGGTGCTACAGATTCAAAGGAAAATTACTTGGTTCATTGGCGCCATTTATTCACTAATATATTATTAACTAAACCTATTTAAGTAATCGTGAGCTCGTGTCGAGGATTCTTAATACACCGTGTTCAGGGGTGGACTAAGGACTAGGCAACCTAGGCACGTGCCTAGGACTAGTGTCTCGGTTACACAACATCATAAAAGCACCGGTCTCAAATTGCGCCAAATATTTGACACATTTGGCGAACTAGCATCCGGTGATCACAACATCTTAAGTGCACAGGTCTGAAACAGGCTGGTGCATTTATAATTATGCTACTTGCTATGATTTCGTTTTAAAATGACATTTTTTGTAATGTTTTATTACTTTAATTTTTCTTGTCTTAAAATCGGTAATATCGATCACCACAACATAAATCTGTGCAAACATTTTTGTTTCAAAATTAAATATTTCTAAATTTTCTTATTTTAATTTTGTCGAAAAAGACCACAAGAGAATACAGTACAATTAAATCAATAGGTAAAGCAAAGAGGCCTTACCTCCAAATTTCCGATGGTACTGCTTCTCGTCAATTTGTCCCGGGCCGGGCTGTTTTGTTCTTTGATAAACACCTTGTGAATTCCGTATTTGGTATTAAATGCTAGAATACATTTGAGAAAAAGGAATAAAATTTATATACATTTAAAAGGAATTACAGAAAAACTATGTACATGTAAAAAGAACTAGCGAGCGATCATCTGCTCTGTTTACACTCTCGCGACACCGACACCAAGTTCGTTCATTACGGTTACAGTCAGTTCGCAGTTAGAATGCCGGGGGATTTCCCACATTCTCCCACCTTTGAGTTTTGAGATACCTTCCAAAACTCAAACTGAAGAAATGGAATGTCACAAGTTCAGTTTGTCGGGTTCCTTCAGAACGCGACCATACCGAGAACGGCGAACTTCAGGTTCCTGAGAAAGATTCTCTTCATGCTCACTGTCAGGTTCTAAGGGATCATTCCTATGACAAGCTCCATTGTAGTCGTCTACAATTGGTGATGTTACGTTGAACTTTAGAGAACTTTCAGATTCACTAATCTCCAAGGGGTAAAGTCTTTGGACAGGCCGTAAGAAAGTTCCATTCTTTGTCTTTAACTCTACCACTCGTACTCTTCCATCTTTTCCGGGGAAAGTTTTAATAACTTTGGCCAGCGGCCAATCTATATTCTTGGTATTGGAATCTCCGATCAGCACGATTTCTCCTTCTTTGACGAAACACTCTTTTCTAGGTTTTGAAAATTCCCTTAACTGACCCAAATATTCAAACCGAAGCCTTAAATCTTGGCGTAAATTTTGTTTATACGCAAATCTCTTCAGTTTCTTCTTATCTATTAAAATTCGATTTTTTGCTTTAATCAACCCATCATCGTCTGTAGAAATTTGCAAATGCAACTTCCGCACTTTCTCAAATGATTGTTCCTGGACTTTTCTCAAAATTATTTTCTCGGCTCGATCTATCTCTTCTAAATCTAATTTTCCCTTTTTTTCTGCTTTCTTTATTCTGGCAATTGGAACAAAATCTTAGTATCCAACCCATTGTTCTTACAATTTTGCGATTAGATGAAATTCGAGTTGCATATTCGATAGTATCGGCTTGGGCATTAATGACTGACACGATGGTTTTGCTTTTCTCTGAGTTAACAATTTATAAGTCTGGATCAGTTTTAGAGATCAACAACTTCAACCGTCTTGGTCCCTCCCACCAGAGGGTTTTTAACAGTTCTTGATAGTTGCATCCTCGTGAAGAAATATAGGCAGGATTCAAGGGATTAGCTACATCCCACACAACACACTTCATCCCGATTAGGTTGAAAGTTGCGTACATTCGACCAATTTTTTGGCTCTAGTACGTCCAGAACTGATTCCGATTACGTAGATATTATGTGCAAATGTCACCACTTATTACATCGGATGGCCCTAAATGTACGTACAAAATACGTTAAAATCAACCAGATATGGATGTAAAATGTACATCGCGATCTTATCCATATCACGTAAAACCGACCAGATTTGGATGTAAAGTGTACATCGCTTTTTTATCCATATTACGTAAAATCAACCAGATTTGTATGTAAAACGTACATCCCAATTTTGTCCAAATTACGTAAATTTAACAAGATTTGGTTGTCAAATGTATATCCAGATTTTGTTTATTTGTCCTAAAATCAACCAAATTTTGTTATCAAATATACAAAGTATCCCAGCAACACTTAAATATCCCATTGAAAATGCAATTTATTCGCAAATAGTCTAGGAAGTTTCCTGGTTTCTGAAAATGCATGAGATTTTTTTTTTTTTTTAAATATAAACCAAAGTTTTATTTAATTTTTATTTTTAAATAAAAACCACACTTTAAAAAAATCAAATATAAGTTTAACATAAAAATCTGTAAAACTAAAAATATGGCTCCAATTTGGAAAAAATAATTGGTTCCACAAAAGCATTAGGTTTTATACTCTGCATACACTTTATCAAAAACCAGGAAACATGTAAATTTATTTCCGAAGAAATGTCATCCTGAATAAAATATTTTAGGGCTGCTGGATGTCTGAGATTCAGTGTATATTTAATAACAAAACTTGCTTGACTTTAGGACAAATGAACAAAATCTAGTTATACATTCTACAGCTAAAACCTGTTGATTTTAGGACAAACAAAATCTGACTTTTGGTACACACCATACATTTAAATTTTATGTATATTATGTGAAATTAGTTTTTATGATAAAAAGTGCCTAAAAAAATAAAACTTTAGCTGCATATAAATTCTTTTGACTGCCACAGCATAGAAAAAAAAAATATATTTTGTGAGCATGCTTTTTTTTTCATCAGAAAAATTTTAGAACTGATATACATACATATAATTTGTCTGTTTGGATATATTTTACTTCTATCACTGTTTTCTCAAATCTCAGGCTTCTTTGATGTATGAAGAAAACTGATGATATTTGCCATAAAAATTATATATATATATATATATACAAACACACACACACACATCAATTCTACTTTCTCAAAATATTGCCTCATGAAAAATAGAAAATAAATCTGCAATCTAGTCATTTTCCCTATGCTATGGTAATATTTGAACAGATTTCTTCAAGGAATGTTAATATATAACAGTATTGTTTATTTTTAGATTAAATGAGAGATTTGTACAAAATGTGTAAATAAATTTTATACAAATTACTCCAAATAAATAGCATGCTTTTATGAGCTGTTTAAAATGGAATTAAGCAGCATAATTCTCCCATATTTTTTTAAGTAATTAATTCTGATCTTCAGATAAAATGTAGGATGTGGTAGCAAATTCATATTAGTAAGGAATAAATGTTTGAAAAGCACATATTAATGTTTGTCATCGAAGCCAGTTCTAAAAGAAATCTTGTTTCTTATGCACCTCTTATTGTATATACATTTTCAGTTAGAATAAATATAATTTAAAATTATATGTTTTGAATCCATACATTGAAATTTTCTACTCCTTTAAATATTCCACTATGAAAAATGCCAGTTGAGTTTTCAGAATCATCTTTTACAATTCTAAATTTTCAACAAAGTCTTGTTTAGACTTTGGTGAAAAACATTAAATTGCTAAAAGAATTCATTTATGGTTTTAATCAAAATATAAACTTAAGTAGTCTACAGTTTGTTTTAAGCGATTTCATATTGATCTATAGACATTGCAGAAAATCAGCAGAAGTCATCATCTGAGCTACCAATACACACATATCTGTATAAAAAAAGTCAAAAGAATTAAGAGAAGGTTTATGTTTTTAAATATTTTTATTTTTAAAAATATTCTAATATAATTTGTGAATATAAGATGTATCTTTCCATAATTTGTCAGTTCTCACAGCACCTGCAGAAAAAAAGTTACATAAAAATCATGGTTTAAATTTTATAACAGTATTATGTCCAACCGCCAAAAAATCTTTCTCTCCCTCCCTAAATATGTGCATACTGTTTTTATTAAAAAAAATTCATTTTACATAATTGTCTCCACTAAATTAATAAAATTAATTTTCTCAAATTTTACTAGTGCATATAACTGGTTATTTGTACAGAGAATTATGAAAAAAACATGAAAAAAATAATAAAAGTAAATTTGAGCACATCTGATAAAATTTAAAAAATTTTGGAGTTATTTTACACATTGTTAAATCAGAATTTTTCTTGGGAGTGCTGCTATTCAAAATATGAAGAGCTTCTATTAAAAATAGAAATAAATAATGCATAAGTAATTCAGAGTACAAGTAAAAAGAAAGATTTTAACTTTTAAGAACCATTAAAAGTTTAAAAAATGTTAAGAAAAGTTAAAAAAAAGTTAAGTACAAGTTTTTAAGAAAGATTTTAAGAACTATTTTTTTTAATTAATCTGAAAATTAATAGTAAAATAGTGCAAATTATACCTGCTTGGTTAGTTGAAACCATATTCATTTTGTTTAAGTTCTCATAGACAGTAAAAGAATTAAGAAGTGATTCTGTAATTAATAGACATTAAATAATATAATAGTACTGATTTTATAAAAAATTATATAAATATATTTGAAATATTAACAATTAAATCTAAATTATAACTGCAATCGTACCCAAATACTTAGCTGAAATTTGATGTTGCTCATTGTATGTTGCTACATAACATATGTTATGTAGCAATATACAATGAGCATACAACATACTTTATATAAAGCATTTACTTATTATTACACTTTGAAAGAAATCTTGATAAAAACATAAGAACTGAGCATTTTAGTTTTTTTTTTTTGTTGTTTAATGTGACTGCCTTACATGATAGTAAATCAAAAATGATAATATAATTGAATAGCTAAACTTTTTTTATGTATTCATAAGTCAAGGTAAATGTCGAAAAATCTCCAAATTAGAGATAAAAAAATACCAATAAAAAATCAGTACAAAAAAATTCACTGGCAATTGAAAAATTAGGTATTATTATAGACTCTAGACAATTATTTACATAATGGAAATTGTAGACTGACCATATACCTAATGTTTCAGTAAAATGCAATGTCTTAGTTAAATGTAATAGAAAAAATTGTATACCTTTATTCACTGTTTTTTTTTTTCTGAAGAGTTTCATATATTTCAGATTTCACTAAAAATTAATTTTAAACACAATTGGAATGCCAGTGGCAAAAGGCAATTTTATGAGTTATAATAAATATATTTATATCTAAATAATAAGAAAAATGCTGATATTCGAGTTTATGTAAACTTTACAAGATTAAGATTAAACTGTAATTTTAAATTAAAAATATTCTAAAATGACCAGTTAAAGTTTTTTAATTTAAATTATAAAAATAAGTAGTTAAAAAAAAGGGGTACAAAAGAAACAAAAAAGAAGCTTTTAATTATTGTGAACAGTTTTACTAAAGCCATTAAGTTTTAAATTAGAAATAATTCTAGGTTATTATAAAAGATAATAAAGAAAAGATTTTTACCTAACACAGTATTTTTAACATGTATATTTTTCCAATTTTATTGAAGATAAAATTTAAAAAACAAATTACTTTTTTACTACATTTTGAAAACACTAATTAATTTTAGAGAGTATTAATGGAAATACAATATAACTGTTATCTAATTGAAAATGTACACTTTTTTTTTAATATAGAGCACAAGGGCCATAAGAACACAGGACTCATTTCTAAGCTTGTAATATCTAATAATGATGATGATTTTCAGGAGTTTAAATATAAATTAGAAAGATTTAAAAATTTCTTTCCTATAAATACTGTTTCTGTGTTATGTTTAGTTTGTACTTTAACAAAATTTGAAATAAAATCTATGCTACCATCTTTTAAACTATATATATTATCAGATTTTATTGTGAAGAGAACAGTTTCCAAAGTTATTAAATTCTGTAATGTTTACATTAGGAAAATTTGAATTGTGAGATATGTCAATAATAACATTTATTTGTGATTTGACAACATTATTCAAATTACGGGATTCTTGTTGTTTGCATACATTTTTAGAAAACATGATTAACCAATTCACTCACCTTAACTCCTTAAAAGAAAGATTTGAAGATAAAATTATGTGTTCGATAAGTTAAATAAAATGGAGTGGAATGATTTTCTTAATAACGCATGCGCAAATGTTCTTAGAATTTACGTATAATCTACGTACAATTTTGGTAGGAATTTCGTCCAAAAAACGCTGAATTTATGTTCATACATTACCTTATGCTTTATGTTCAGATTTCGTTGCTTAAATTGCCAATTTTGAACATGTTGGTTAAATTTACGTTAGTCAATGACAATAATGGGACTTCACTTCCGAGTGTGGGACGAAGTTTGGACGAACGAAACAAGAATGGGACGAAATACGAACGTATGTGCTGTGTGGGATGTCTCCAGTCAACAGTATTACTCAGTCCTCGTATTTCTTGAACCCTATTGTACACAAATGTAGCCCAAGTCTCAGTTCCCTTGATCCAATATAAAGCATTGGCTGAATCTGACCAGTAAATGACAGGTAAGCCTTCTCCACTCTCCTTTTTAAAAGCTAAAGGTGTATTCTCCCACCCTCGGGGATGGAATTTGGCTGTACTCAACAGAGCATGTGCTGCCGATATCAATTTTGTCAATTCTTCAGGGCTATCAACACTAAGAACGCAGTTGTCGACGTAGAAAGAATGTTTTAGCTTCTGAGCAGTTTCCTGCAAATGAACAGGGACTCTCTCTCTGTCAAGATGGTAGTCAAGAGTCGCTCCGAGTAAAAAAGGGCTTGAAGAAATTCCAAAAACTACCCGTTTATGCCAAAATATCTTAAGATTTTCCTTCTTACCTTGCTTCCACCACAGAAACTTCAGGAATGGTCTGTCGTTGGGGCAGAGGCCAGTCTGCAGGAAAGCCTTCTCAATATCGGCAGTTACACCGGACTTTTTAAGACGAAATCTGTTCATTACGGTTGGTATCAGTTCAATGAGATTAGGTCCTTTTTCTACACAATCATTAAAAAAGGGGAAATTCTTTTATTTGGCGGAACCATCAAATACTGGTCTCACCTTAGTTGTCATGGAATTGTCCTTAAACACGGGACGATGCGGTAAAAAATGTTCATTTTTTAAATTATGAGAGAGAGGAACTTCCTCGATGATATCTTCAGCTAACCAGTCTTTGAAAACCTTCTTGTAATCGGTCAACCTTCCCGTTCGTTCCAAAGATTTCACGCAACTAGCTAGTCTCTTTTCCGCTAGACTCCTGCAACTCGAAAGCGGGGAGGGGGGGAATCTTCAATCCAAGGTAGGCTAACTGAATACCTCCCCTCTTCATCCCTAGTAACAGTCTGAAGAAAATGATCTTTTATTGCCTTTTCAAGATCTGACCTTAACATCTTAGTCCATGGGTCACGAATGCCAATTGTATCAAGAGACCAATAATCAGATCTGTCAAAGCTAGTTTAATGAAGCGATAATAAAATGTTAGAATTCTTCGTTTTTTCCTCTCTCGAATTTCCCAGAATTGTCCACCCTAAGTTCGTTCTCATAGCCAGCATCCCATCTGATAAATGCTTGACTTCCCCAGTTAATAGTTTACTAGCACAATCTGCGCCTAGTAAAACATGAATTTCGTTTGGACTATTTTCAAATAAACAACAGTTTTCATTAATGGCAATATCACTTAAAAATATTCCCAACCCTTTCAATTCATGAATACATTCAAGATTTTTCAATTTAGGAATAGAGGCACATATTTTCTTTTGATCCATTACTTCTATTTCAAAAGTGAAACTCTTATCTATATTGCTTAACTTAACACAGTATTTCGTATGCCTTTCACTTTTCTCTATTCCTCCGAATAACCCATGAGTAATTGTTTCCTCTCCAATACACTTTAATTTCATTTATTCAGCCATATACTTACTGACGTAGGATTTTTGTGAACCTAAATCTAAAATTATCCTCAAAAAATTACTAAACTTATTTACTCGAGTTGTTCCCATTAATGCATACAATTAAAGTCTGTAAAAGAACTTCCTTTGAACAAGAATTATTCGTCAATACACTATTTTCACAGGTTTTTTCATCAGTGGTTTCATTAGAAATTTCATCTTTCTTTTTATTTCTTGAATAAAAACATAAAATCGATAAATGCCTTTTATTGCAGTGTTTGCAACGAACGCGTTTCTGGCATTGTTTACTCAAATGCTTTCCAGTGCAACGAAAACAGGTGCCACGTTTAACCAGGATATTTTTCCTTTCATCAATAGTTAAATTTAAAGCATGTAAGCAATCGTCCGCTGACTCATGATAATTACTGCAAAACACACATGGCGAAAATTTATTGCCTCCCAATTCAGAACTGAAAAGATCGGCGGCAATTGTTTTTCTTTTTTCATTTCGTTCCTCATAGCGGAAATGCTGTCTGCGATCTGGAAAAGTATTTCGATTTTCGGTTTTCGAAAGAGATGATCTTTCTCGTGCAATCAATTGCTTTGATAAAAATCCTATTAATTTATTTACTTCATAATTCGAGCTTTGCACTTCTTTGTTAAACTCCAAAAGTAAATCATGAGGGAGCATTTTCAATAACATTGGGCATAAAACAGCTGAATAATCATTCGGCAAAACTTTAAAGTTTCTAAACTTCTAGTTTCGGTTACAATTCTGTCATAAAGCTTTCGAAATGATTTAATATCACTTGAATTTTTTAATGAAGGGATAGCCAAAATATTTGATATGTGTTGGTTTATCAAAATTTCTGATCGCCTGAATCTTTCTTTTCTTTAAGACAAGAAATGGCGTTGTCATAATTTTCCGGCGTTATAGCATAACCTTCAATAGTATGAAGAGCAGTTCCACCCAAATAGGCCTTCAAATAATTAAATTTACTTGTCTTATCTAAAGATGCATTATTGTGTATCGCAGATTCGAACGAATTCCAAAAACTAAGCCATTGGCTTATTTCCCCTAAAATTTCTGAATAGAGAGCTTGGGTAATTTAATCTGCATTTTATCTTGAAACTCATTCTCTAATGATGAATTCTTAAGACTGGGATCGGGTGTAATTTTGGCATATTTCGCTTTCGATTCTGATAATGCGTGTATTTTCTTTCGAGCTCTAAATTTACAAGTAATTATTTTTTCCTTATATTCGATTGATGAATTTATGTCTACTTCAATTTCTTTAGGATCTATGATTTTTTGCAATTCCCCAGTTAGCGATTCCAGTTCTTTAGCGTGTTCAATCAAAAGTTCTAAAGATTCTTCTAAAGCATCCAAAATTATTTCTTTACTTAATTCGGCTTCTATAATTTTGATTTGCATCGTAACCGACGTTCTTATTATTCCCCTTCTCTTTTTCATTCGAGCAATCTCATCATCAGCCATTTTTAACTACAAAGTTTCGATTTCGATTTCAAGAGTGTTTATCAATAATTTTCAATATAAGCCCGCATCCCGGCAGGGATGCCAGTTGTCGAAAAAGATCACAAGAGAATACAGTACAATTAAATCAATAGGTAAAGCAAAGAGGCCTTACCTCCAAATTTCCGATGGTACTGCTTCTCGTCAATTTGTCCCGGGCCGGGCTGTTTTGTTCTTTGATAAACACCTTGTGAATTCCGTATTTGGTATTAAATGCTCGAATACATTTGAGAAAAAGGAATAAAATTTATATACATTTAAAAGGAATTACAGAAAAACTATGTACATGTAAAAAGAACTAACGAGCGATCATCTGCTCTGTTTACACTCTCGCGGCACCGACACCGACGAGTCTACCCGGGGCCATCGTGATCACCGGGCCTGCGCGTAGGTTGCCACCGCGAAATGTGAGTCATACATTGAGGCCGATGCACGTCGTAGTTGCATACCGGCGCCAACGTGGTTTGTAGCTCGTTGTATGCCTACATATGTTCGACATTGTTACTAAAATATATTAGTTTTACCCTGTATTTTGAACCTGTATACCAACTTCAACCAAAGCAAATCGAGGTAAGAAATTTTATACAAATATGAAATTACTGACTTATATAGAACACTTATATAGAACCTTTAAGAAGTTCCATGTGGCTGTTTTTGAAATTAACTAAAGGAAGTTAATTGACGTTACTCTTTTTTTATATATATTTTTTAAACTTAATTTACTTTACAGTGTGTGCTTTGTTATCAAAACTGTTCTATTGTATCTTCAATTAATAATTAAACTATGTTCCTTTTTATTGACATGTTTTCTATGCTTTTTATACAATATAATAAAGAGTGATATCAAGCATGTCATATATTTTTTCTTTCATTTAAGTACTTATTCTCTACTGTCTTTTGAAGTACACCATACAATCGGATAACTGATTGTTATTACTCCTTATAAAGATCTTATTTATTATTAACATAATGCAGAAATTCAGTGTCTAATAATTACCTTGAATTTCTAAGAATTACCCCAATTCTTGGGGTAATTTTTATACTTTTTTATTTCCTTATTTACTAAAAACATTTAATAATTGCCGTCAGAAATTAAGTTGTACAATATTAATAGTATAAAAAAATTAAAATATGAATTATACCCCCAAAAATGTTTTATAATGAAAGTTTACTTCTTGTCTAAAAATTTCAATGGTTACCTTACTGTTATAATCAATAATCCTTTACTGCTCACCCACAGCTTATAATATTTATCATTGGTCACAATATTTTAATGAGAGTGATATGTTGTTATTCTGTGAATGTCTGTTATAAGTGTAAGTAATTATTGTTACTGTGAAATATTATCCTTCTCTGGAAAAAGAGACACTAATGTAATTTTTGTTGAAATATAAATTTATTTCATAGTTTGAAACTATATATTTTTATACAGTGTATTTTTAATAGTGTTATAATCCTAGATATATATGTTATTGAAACACTGATTACTTTTATGTGCACAGAGAAAAATGTATGTGTATGTGCTTAATGTGTTCTTCATAACCGTTACAACTATGTTTACAAAAATTTAGTCATTTATTTTATTGAGTTAAATAATTTAGTATGGGTCTGTCATTTCAGCTTGAATTTCTAAATGTTATAGCTTTTTATAGTAAGTGTTTGAACGATTACTTTTTTTTTTAATTTACTGTATGTATTATAAATAAATGTATTCTTGCCTTATGTGAACTCTTTCATACACATGATAGATATAGATAAAATACTTTTAAGAAATTTAATTTTTAAAAATGAAAGATAATAAACTTTTTTTTAACTTCAGTAGAATATATTAAATATTTTGTTTATTTTCTTATTCAAATTAAATTCAAACTAAACATATTAAAATATAATTTTCTATGAGCCCACAAAAAGTATTATGTATTTTACTAATATAGCCTGATTTATAAAGTACACAACTTTAAATATAAGTTAAATAACTTTGAACAATTTTTTCCTAAATCCATTAAAGTATTAAGTAATCATAAGTGATTTTAAAGTAAGCAGTAATATAAAAGTAATGTATTCTATAAATTATAATTATAATTCTATATGATCACGATGGCCTTGGCCATATCATACTGAATGGGTGTTTGAATAGGTTAGGTCTATTTTTATAATCTAACCTATATGGATTCCTTTTCAGTTGAAATTTTTATATGGTTACTTTGCAAAGGAAACTGATAAAAAATGTTAATCAAATTTTATTTTTCAAATAAATGAATATTAAAATGAAAAATTCTAAAAAATGTATTTTATTTACTCGTACAATACATTTGATTTCAATTTGTTTTCCTTAACTAAATGCAATTTCTACAAAACTTTTTCATAAGTTGTAAATAAAATGTTTTTATTTAAAATAAAATAGTCAAATTAATTTATTTTAGTTGTTATGTAGTAATTTTCATATAATAAATCTAATTTTACATAACCTAGGACAATCACTAAGTGATGATTTAAAGATCAAATTGTTATTTTTAATGCAGTGTGAATTAATACAATGTAGTAATTTTCTATGAGCACACAAAAATTATCATTATGTACTTTACTAATGTAGTTTAATTTTAAAAGCACACAGCTTTAAAAATAAATTAAATAACTTTGAACTGAACAATTTTTTCCTAAATCTATTAAAGTATTAAATAATAATAAGTGATTTTAAAGTAAGCAGTAATATAAGAGTAATATGTTCAATATAATTAATGTTATGACTGAAAAAAAAGAATGAAAATACACTTATGGTTTTGATAAAAATATTCTTGCTGTCCAATTCTTATCTTTAAATCTGTTTTTTTATTTAACTAGATATAATAAATAAATGTACTTTTTCATCTTTTTGTAAATAATATTTCACGCATATTTTTGTAAACATTTATTTAAAAACATTTAGTTTCAAAAAGTAAAGGTAAAATCATAAACTACATACTTTGTGAATTTCTCAATTCAAACTGAATATATTTCATTTTATTTATTTTAAATTTCTTAGGTAAGTAAACAAAAATTGTTTTATAAATCGTAAAATGTGTAATTGGGCACAACAGAAAGATTATTTTAATTCAACCAATATGAAAACCGTCAATTTCAAAGTAAACACCGTAGACGGGAGTCTAATCTCATCGGCCTCTTTGTATGAGTCATCAATTCATACGCGCAGGCCCGGTGATCACGATGGCCCCGTGTACAGCCGGTGCATTTATGATGTTGTGTGACCCAGACGCTATTGTGCCTAGGGCCCGTAATTTTTGGGGCCCGAAAATTAGGCTTTTGATTTTTATTTTTATGTAACAGAAAAACGTGATATTCATAATTATTACTGAAACTTATCCAAATTATGCCGAATCGTTGATTGATAAAATCGACGAGTGTGGACGAGCGTTTCCGTGCTTATGCATCCACGCCCGCGAGTGTCGATCTGTGTAAATAAGACCGAGCCTCACGCTTATCAAAACTATTAAGAATAAATTCAAATTAATTTTTCATGATAGTGATGTTAGTGACTCTTCAATAGAAGAATTAAAATATTATGAACAAGATTTAAACCTATCAGAACTGAAAAATAAAGTATTACAGTTTAAAGCTTAAATAAGTAAAGAAAATATTACGCCTGTACCCATGTGGTAATTTATTTAGGAAAATAATGTTATTACAACATTTTATAATTTAAACATAATTCTGTGAATTTATTTAACCCTTCCAATAAGCAATGCAAAAGGTGAAAGATGATTCTCAGTAATGGCCAGAATTAAAAAAAATTTTAAGATCCACATTAGGCCAACAAAAATTAAATAGTTTATCATTACTTTATATAGAAAAAGAGTTATTAAATAACTCTATTAATTATGACAAACTAATTGACGAGTTTGCAGAATTAAAAGTGAGGAAAAAGGCAATAACTAACCAATCTGGGTATATTTGTTTAAGAATTATTGTTTGTTTAAATAAATTATGTTTATTTAATTTTTGTACATGCATGTTATTTTTTTCCTTTTTTTCTTGGAATCCGATAATTAAATAAAACTACATACTGTATATGCTTAAAAACCGAACTATCAAACGCAAAGTATGTGCCATAACTGAGAAATAGGCCCGGAATTACAATATTGCCTAGAGCCCGCTTTAGCCTTAGTCCGTCACTGACCGTGTTAAACAATGGAAGGTGAATACAACAGAAATTACACCAATCAATACAAATTTCGATCACACATATTGCAGCTCTTATAAATAAGATTTATTTGGTTTTATTTGTATGGTCTTTTACTTTTTTAAAGTCATTAATAATAAATGGTAAAAGTATACAATCACATTGCATTATTCAAATAATAATGTTTGTTCTCAGTTTATTGTAATAGACAGTAAATAGCCTGATTTAAGCATGAAAAAGTTACTCATTGAAATATCATTCAATATAGTAATTTAGAAGCTTATAATTTTCTATCAAAGAATATTCAAGAATCCTTTTTTTAATCTTTACTGTATAAAATATTCAATATTGCTGTATACTTTTGAGAGGAATAGTAAAATTTAAACTTATGAATATTCTTTGATAGAAAAATGTAAGTTTCTAAATTATTATATTGAATAACATTTTTTCAGAAAAATAGTTTTATCTTTAAAAATCAGGCTATTTATTGCCCATTATAGACGATGAACCTTAATGTATAAAGTTTATAATGGCAAAAATTAATTTTAAAAATTTAAAGTAATAAAAATAGAAGAAAAAAATGAGACAGTTAAAAATAAAAATTAATTTTAAAATTGTCAAAAATGTAAATAAAATATTAGAAATGAATGTTAGAAATAAAATAAAATATAAAAATATAAAAATAATTGTAAATAATGCAAACATAACTTAACTGTATTTCTAACTGCTTTATTTTTAACTGTATCATGTAACTGTTTTTTTAGTTAGTGTGTGTTAATAAAACGTGTTCGCATGTGTACCTGTGTATATAAATCTTTTTGTTAAGATTGCTTCCTACTTAAGATATTGAGTTAACCTAAAATTAGTAGGTTATGGGCCTAGCAGCTTTGAGACTGTGAACTTTACTTTAATTCAGTATCAGCTCAGATCAACTCTCTCGAGTACGCCTGAGTGATAGTTCAGTGGAATCGATCTGTGATCGTTATTTTTTTTTTTAAAGAACATTCAGTATGGACTTTAAGACGCAGATTGAAAAATTGGAAGGCTCGAAAAACTGGACGAAATGGAAGCGGCAGGTAGAATTACTACTTGTGCATCATGATGTGCTTGATTTGATTACCGGCGATCGTGTTAGGCCTAACGACCCGGGAATCGCTCCTACTCCGGAGCAGCGGGAGAGCTTTGAAACCAAGGTCAAAGCTTTCAAGAAAAGTGATGCGCTGGCTCAACTAATTTTAGTTGGAAGCATGGACAATACCAATGTTGAATTAACTTCAACATGTAACTCTGCAAAAAGCACGTGGGATAAATTAATTTCAATTTATGAGCTGAGTTCCGGGCAGAGTGTCGATCGACTGATGGAACAATTTTTCACTTTCCAGAAAGATCCCTCTGAAGATGTGGTCACACACGTTGCACGATTACAACGAAATTTCAGCGAACTGAATGATGAACTGAAACGGTTAGTGAAAACTGAACTTCCGGAACTATTACTCATGAGTAGAGTAATGTCAACCCTACCTAGTCAATATTTTGAATTCAAAAGCGTGTGGGAAAGGTCAATTAATAAATTGACTGAACGTCTTCGTCTTATCGAAATGAGACTGCCTGCAAGACAAAGTGATCATTGTGCTTTAGTTGTTAAAACCCATGAGAATAAAAAGGTTAGTAAACCTAGGCAAGAAAAAGTAGAGAAAAAATGTTTTAAGTGTCACAAGCTTGGGCACCTTGCGAAGAATTGTTATAAGAGAAAAAATTACAATAAACAACCAGAAGGAGATGCATTTATGTGTTTTGAGGATATGAAAGATAAAGATGTGTGGCTTGCAGATTCTGGTGATTCTGCCCACATGACACCTCACAAAGAATACTTTTTATCCTATGAGCCTTTTTCTTCACCGAAGGAGGTTAAGATTGGAAATTATGGGACCATATTTGCCTTTGGTCAAGGAACAATCAACGTTCAGATGCTAGTGTCTGATAGATGGGAAAACAACCATCTAAGTGAAGTATGGTTTGTTCCTGAAGTAAATCGCAATTTATTCTCCATCGGTAGGGCTGTTGATAAAGGCTATGATTTTAAAGTTGATAAGAATGGCTGTTACTTATCCAAAGACAGGTGTGTTCGCATAGCTGGGAAAAGGACATCTCGAGGACTCTATGCATTAAAGATGAAGGTTTTAATTCCTGAAAAATCTGTGGATGTTTTGATGGCCGTAGCAGATACTATGCAACTGTGGCATGAAAGGTTGTGTCACCAAAATAATCACCATGTTAAAAATATTATGAAACAGCATAATATTGATGTCTCAGCAACTACTGATTTTTGTGAAGGTTGCATGCTTGGTAAGCAACATAGGGATACTTTTCTGGTGAGAAAAAACCGACCAACAGTTGCTGGAGGGCAGATAAATGATGATGTTTGTGGCCCCATGCAAGAAATATCTCTAGGAGGTGCAAGGTACTATGTATGCTTCAAGGATGACTTTACAATGTTTCGCAGTGTTTTTTGTGAATAAGAAATCAGAGGTTGTGAATTGCTTGAAAACATTTATCAGTGAATCTGAATCAGCTGGACATAGAATTAAAGAGCTATTAAGTGATGGAGGAACAGAATTCAATAATTCTGAAGTAAAAGCCCTCCTTGAATCTAAAGGAATAATGAACCGAATTTCTATGCCATACACTCCTCAGCAAAAAGGTGCTGCTGAGAGAGAAAATCGTACATTAGTAGAATGTGCTCGATCTCTCATTCACACTAAAGAGCTTCCAATCAAGCTATGGGCTGAAGCAATTAACACTTCTGTATATGTATTAAACAGAACTGCCAAGACTTCAGTACCAGGTAAGAGTCCATATGAACTATGGTTCAATAAAGAAAAACCATGCATTGATCACTTATGAATTTTTGGAACTGAGTGTTATATCCATGTGCCAAAGCAGCAGAGAAGAAAATGGGATCCGAAAAGCAAGAAAGGTCGTCTGGTTGGGTATTGTGGTGACAAGGATGGGTACAGAATATGGACAGACAATGATAAAGTTGTTTTAAGTCGAGATGTTGTCTTTAAAGATGAACAAGTACTAGGAACTGTGTATTCGAATGTGACTGACACAAAACCTGAGAATAATCTAGAGCTTACTTTGCCTATAGAAGATGAATCTTCAAACTCAGCTGTTCTAACAGAAAATCCAGGAGAGTGTATGGAAACAGTAAATAGTGTATCCAATGCAAACAGTGATTTGTCACTAAGTCGCTCTAGAAGAGAAATTAAAAAGCCTTTGTACCTGCAAGATTACATTTTAATGGCAGAATTTTCAAATCCTGATTCTTATGCTTCTGCTATGGCTTCAAATGATGCTGATAAATGGAAGCAAGCAATGGATGAAGAGATGAATTCCTTAAAGAAGAATGATTCTTGGGATCTGGGTGAATTGCCTCAAAATAAGAAAGTCATTGCAAATCGTTGGATCTTGCGAATAAAGACAAAAGGAGATGGCTCCATTGATAGATACAAGGCGAGACTAGTAGCAAAAGGTTACTCTCAGAAACTGGGCATTGATTACGATGAAACTTTTAGTCCTGTGGCTAGATTTGACACTGTCAGAATGCTTATCAGTATTGCAGCCAGTGAACAACTTCAGTTCTTGCAGTTTGATGTGAAAACTGCGTTCTTATATGGAGAGTTGCAAGAGGAAGTTTACATGAAGCAACTGGAGGGTTATGACGATAAATCCAGCCGAGTGTGCAGGCTTAAGAAAAGCCTGTATGGACTAAAACAAGCTCCTCGCTTTTGGAACAAAAGGTTTGTTGACTTCATCCGTAATCAAGGCTTGAAATCTTCTCATTCAGACCCATGTTTATTTATGCGGGTAAATCCTACAAGTAAGCTGCTTGTAGTTATTTATTTGGATGATGGTCTTGTTGCTGGAAACGTAAAAGAGGAAATGTCAGAGTTTATAAACTTGGCAGTGAATTTCAAGTAACAGTCCGCTCACCAGACTGTTTTCTTGGAATGTGCTTGAAACAAATGGAAAATGGATCTATTTTTGTAGAGCAAACAGCATGTACAAAAAGAATTCTTCATCGTTTCCATATGGATGAGTGTAATCCTGTGGCTGTTTCTATTGAAAAACAAAATTCAAGTGAAATTGATGTTGAGATTGGTGAGAATGTTCCGTATCGAGAAGCAGTAGGCAGCCTTATGTATCTAGCTACTGCAACTCGACCTGATATTGCTTACTCTGTAAGTGTAGTGTCTGAAACACTTGATTGTCCAAAAGTTTCCAACTGGAATTGTGTAAAGAGAATTTTTAAGTATCTGAAGGGGATGTTAGACTATGGGCTGTTTTATCCCAGTGATCATTCAGCTAGACAACTGGAAATTTACACTGATGCTGACTATGCAGGTGACAGCAAAACAAGACGCTCAAGAACTGGCATGGTCAGTAAATTTGCCAATGGTACTATATCTTGGACAAGTCAAAAACAAAAAAGTGTTGTTCTCTCTACTACTGAAGCTGAATATGTTGCAGCATGTGAAGGTTCAAAAGAATGTATTTGTCTCAGTAGACTACTAAGTGAAATTGGTGCATCAAATGATCTGCCTGTGTTGTACGTGGATAATGCAAGTGCTCTGAAACTTATGAAAAATCCAGAATATCACAAGAGATCTAAGCATATTGATGTAAAGTTTCACTTCATTAGGGAAAAATTCCAAGAGGATAAGTTCAGTATTGAACATGTGGACAGTCAGAATCAAATTCCTGACATCCTGACTAAACCTTTGGGACGATTACAATTCCAGAGACTCTGTCAACAATTGGGACTAAGAAACAGAAAAGTTTTGTTTGAGAGGGACTGTAAATAATGCAAACATAACTTAACTGTATTTCTAACTGCTTTATTTTTAACTGTATCATGTAACTGTTTTTTTAGTTAGTGTGTGTTAATAAAACGTGCTCGCATGTGTACTTGTGTGTATATAGATATTTTTGTTAAGATTGCTTCCTACTTAAGATATTGAGTTAACCTAAAATTAGCAATAATAAATAATAAATATAAATATTAAAATATAATATAATAAATTTATTAAAATATAAGAAATATTAGCACTTCTCAAGCTCATTTCTTAGCACAAATTAATTCTATAAACTTAAAAACTAACAAAAATGAAAAATAGAAAATTAACTTAAAATATTGTCAAAAATGTAAATAAAATAATACAAAAACTGCCCAAGATCCTACTAAAATACTTGGATGGTTTTAGTTAATATATTAGTGAATAGATCACGCCAGTGAACCAAGCAATTCTCCCCTGGAACTGTAACACCGTAATTGGCTGTCCTGATCCACTCGTTTCATTCAAACATATTATTTTGGCATGGAGTTAGGTAATTTACCAGTTTAAAAAAAAAAAAAAGGTTGATTTGTAACTTCAAATAATAATATGTGTTAGCTTAGAAGCATAAAAGGGTTACTTGTTACTATTTTTCGGTCTATAATATAAAAGAAGAGTTTGTGCAAAGGGATCAGAAAAAAAAATTTAAGCTGAGAAGTTTACGGAGAAACCATTCAGAAATACTAGGCCCTACCATATTCACTCCGACTAGAGTAGCGGACGACATAAACGTCATAATGACGTCACGAAGGGGAGGGGGTCACCAAGAAGGGGAATTTGGTACCATATTCAACCGACGGCCGACTTAAGTCGTTCCATCTATTTCACTTTTGCGACATACCAGTCACCGTGACATAGCGTATACAGTGTAGCAGTGAAAACAAAAATAAAGATGGCAGCTCTCATGCAAGCATTTATTGATATTTAAAGGTTAAAATGTCGTGAGAAGCTATTTCTCCGTAGCTGTTCAAAAATTAAAAATACTTCCTAAATACCTGTATTTTGAAAATTTATGATATTATATGTAATTTTCAAAGCTTTCGGTAACAGTAAAACGATTTTATTTTAAAAACAACTGTGTAAACACCTCGCGCGTCCCCGGCTGCACTTTCGGAAGTCTGCACGCCTCGTTCTATACCTGCCCGCCTATTTTTACTGGAGCAGGTATCTTGGGTTCGATTAAAGCCTATGTGACCGACGATGAAGCACAGCAGCAACAAAACTCTGGATTAAACATTTATTATTAAGATTTGTCAAAAACATATATACACCTCAAATCATACTCAAAACACAGGGCTCAAATAAGACCGAGGACAAAAATAAATAGTGCCGAGCGGAAACACCTCTTTCGGTCTCAACTCCTTTCAGAAGAATGTCCGTTCCCCGTCGCTCCGCCCGGGCATCTCCTTTTCACTCCCCTTCGTGAGGGCCCGGGGGGACCCCCCCTCGGTCAAGTTTTCGCCTCCAAGGGAAAAAATGTCCTTTTCTGCAGCTGGCGGGGGTGGCATCCAGCGCCCCCCCTCATGTTGAACCTTTACCAACCCTCTCTCGGGGTGTCCGTCTTCAGCCGCCGAAACAAAGAACAGGGGCCCATGTAACACCAGCTCGAATCTTGAGTCTAGTATTACAAACTGTGTATTAATCAAGAACTCATTTTAAAATAATAAACATTTACCATTCAAATTATACAAAATTATGAAAATAATACAGCCTCAAGGAAGTTTATTAGGTATGTGCATTTGGAGTAAACACATCATACACTATTAAATTCCTATTAGGTAAAATGTGATGTAAACATGCAAAATATTTTCATAAGCTAGAAGTGCATCAACAAAAACACAAAATAAAACACAATTGCTCAAAAATAACAAATTTAGAAGCTAACAAACATGATAGAATGAAATATCTAAAGCGCTTTTTGTTAATTAATTTTATCAGTTAATAAAATATTGTAGATAGAAAAGTCCAGTAGTAAATAGAATCTCTATAGTATCTTAAAAGTATTAATAAAATTTTCCCATGATTAAAAAGATATCTTTTTACTCTATAATATTCAAATTTAGAATTTCATAAAAGGAATTTAAGGATTTAAGAATATTTAATATTTCTTCTAAACATAAAATTGACAATTTAATAACTTCAAAGTGTTATACCAATCTATAAAAAACGTTTAGATTATTCCGATAAGTTAATTAGGAAGGTATCAATTTTTAAAATCTTTATTAAAATGACATTTTGCAATCGCATATATGTACATAATCAGATGCCCAATATTAAATTAATTACAAAAATTATACAGATGTATACAATTTAACATAATAAGCAATTAGATTACTACTCATATTTTTGGTAGTAAATAAATTTTGTTACTTAATAACAATATCATGGATCTAATCAATTGCTTAATAAAGTATATTTTGGTAATTTGTCTTTTAATCTGTATAAAAAATATTTTCAGTAACAGTTGTTTATTCCTAAATCTAATATTCAATAATTAAATAAATTTATTCACAAGCAAAGAGAAAAAAAATTAGTATAATATGATCTATGTTAAATTTTATAGGTTATTTTCTTAGATTCATAAAAGTGTTTAAAATCTTTTTAAACACTTCTTTGAGAAAATGAAACATTTATAAACAAAGACAATACTTAATATTGCCGCATAAAGAAGCTTAGCCAACCATCTCAGAGGCCGAATGGTCAAAGCACGCGATTCAGACCCGGAGATTGTGGGTTCGTTGCTTGACATGGCAGTTTATCCAACGTACGGATTTTTAATTTAAAAATGTTGCTTATTGTTTCCTTATGTTCTTGATTATTCTAGATCTTTCTTTAATATGTAAATTAGTTATTTCTCGAATATTCTGTTCGGGTATAAAAGCTGATACTCACTAGTTGTAGGCAACTTCTAGATCCTGTAAAGTTGCGAGTTGCTATTTAGGTTCAATAAATTGTTCTGTTAAGTTAAACGGTGTGTTCATTCAAATCTTCGTGACAATATTTAATAGATTTTGCTTCCATAGACTTTGCATTTAAGATCTAACACACGCACACACACACAAAATAAAGTAAAATAGAGGCATATAGAATAAGCATAGCATATATAGTTGTATATAACATTTGTATAATAATTATAAAAATAATTTTATAACATAAGACGGAAAATAAAATTAATTTCCCCAATGCTACAAATGTTTATGCATAGTTTTTCTAAAATTATAATTATTGTGTGGATAGAATAAAAATTGTCAAACTTCTTCAACACTTTGTGTTCATAGTTAATAACATACCAATGTAATTAGACATAAACAAATCATACTAAAAATTAATATACTATAAACAGAAATCATTTAGAAATACTTAAATGTAATTTATTAAACATTAATCAAAATAGTAAAATGAATAATTATCTTAAAATATGTATTAATGACCTTTCGAAATGAAACAAATGTATAAATATGCAGCCAAAAGGAGATTCATTAGGTATGTGCATTTGAAGTAGGCACATCATACACTATTGAATTTCTATTTAGCAAACTTCGATTTCAACATCTAAAACGTTTTTATAAGTTAGAATGTGCATATTAAGTACAAAAATACAAAATAATATACCATAGCTCGAAATAATAACAAATACAGAAGCAATAAACCACGACCAAATAAAATATCTAAATCACATTTTGTTCATTGCTTACTAATAAAATATAGAAAGCAAAAAAATCAAAAAATATTAACAAGCGTTTTCAAAATTTTATAAGTCGTGATTAAAACTTCATAATATTCACATTTAGAATTATATAAAAAAGGAAATGAATAATAACTTTTGAATAGAATAACTTTTTAAACGTAAAATAATTTCAAAGTTGTATATAACATATAAAAACAGAAATTTTAAATTTTTGTATAAGGGAAGGATAAATAACCTGGTACATATATATATGAAAGCACATGTGAATGGTTACACACACACACATATATATGCATCAATAAAGCCCACTTAAACACTTTTTTCCATTGACATTTCATGATAAAAAGATGGTAAGTAATAAAATAAGTACGAATATGCAGTAAGTACAATAAGATACAATAAATAAATAAGTACGAATATGCAATAAGTACAATAAGATACAATAAATAAATAAGTAAGAATATGCAAATAGAAATATACAAATCACTATCAAAAAAGTTTCTTATAAACACCATATATAAACTGATGAGTAATAGATAAATAGTTTATAAAATAAAAAAACGACGGACAAGTTTGAAAATTGGAGCAATTATCTACAAAGAGATGATTAAATGATGAAAAATAAAACTATACCTTTATTCCCCATCACTCTTTTGTATATATCCGTAATCATATCAAACACAAACTATCACAAAAGAAATAATTATTAATCACAGAATTCATTAGACATGGCACCACACATTCAAACTAACTAGGACTAATACAAACGAGCATATGGTTCTGGAAATAAAACGCAGTTAATTTTTGCAGTTAAGAATATCTACACTGTTTCCAATTTTTTGATTGGTCAGTAGAGTGAAGAAGACTACATCAATTAGCTCCGCCTTTATCAGGGAAGTAATTGGGGGTGTAGCCGTAGTAGGAGGAGTCACAGACCATTACTATATCACTCGATGGCAATATGGTATCAAATAGTCGCTTGGCCGACATAATCTAGGCATGCGACAGTGATTCTGAAGATCGTCATTTTCACCCGTGACTCTAGTCGGAGTGAATATGGTATGGCCCACTGTCCTAGAAACATACGAGTACGTCATGGAGTTGGTCGATTACAGGTATAAAATACAACGAGCCCATTACATTGTGTTAGCAATGAAGCATAATTGGTCTACAAATTACTAATTTTTAATAAGCAAAATAAGAGTGGACTTTGTAGAAATGGAATTTTAAAATAATTTAGCTGAAGTTTACGAACATTTCATTCAAAGATGGCGCAATAGAGATGTGCACGTTCGGCATGCATATAGGTAGTTTACCTTTCTTTTGCTTGCTGTTCTTTTTTACGAACAGCAAGCTTCTCAATTCTCATCAGAGTATGCTGACGTACGCGTATAGAGGATTTCATTTAGCTAATATTCAGTCTGTAAAATAAAAGTTGAGATTATACAATGTTTAAAAAATACATATAATTTTGTTGAGGTTTACTGGGATTTCATTGAAACATGACACTGGACGCGTACCAGAGTGGAAGAGATTGTGGTAGTTTACCGAAATAAAAGAAGGATAGAGCTTGTGTTGTTACTCTATTCTATTTTAGAATAGTACAGTGCATGTAGAGTGTAAGAGGCATAAATGACCAGGCAAGTTAGTATTAGCACTCATCTATTTAATTATCATTCTAAGCGGCCACGATACAGAACATACATCATATCCTAGTTACGTTACATAGCGCGTTCTCTCAACTAAAGGTTTCTCGTCTGTCAGTCCGTTGCGGTAGTCGTCAAGGGTGACTCACACCACATCTCCCCTTCTTTAAGGTTAAGTCTCTGTGGTGGACGTACTACCCGACCACTTTTGGTGACATATGGAGCTGGAGGAGTACATAAGGCGGAATCAAAAGCTTTTCCTGGTGATACTACCTGGGAATTTGGAGAATGGGTTTTAACGGAACTGGAGTCTTCATGACCATTTATTGAGTCAAAGTCATCTAAATCCTCTGTCTCCGGTTGGAAATTGCCTGAAGGTATTAGGTGCATCCTATTCCTTCTGTACTGTTTCTTTCCCGATTCTATTATGTATGATCGTGGGTGATCCGTTTTGCTAACAACTTTACCAGTAGTTCTTCTATCTGACATCCAAACTGCCTTACCCGGACTCAAATTACCTAAATTTCTTGCTCCATGTCTTTTGTTGAAGTTTGTCGTTTGTTTCTCTATTCTCATTTCCTCCTTTCTCTGAAGCTCATTTTTATCTTCTATCTTCGATTCTAATTGAGATTTTGCAATAGGAAGGGTCGTTTGTATCCGTCTATTGAAGAGAAGTTCAGCAGGACTTAAACCATTTTCAAGATGAGTAGCCCTATAAGCCAGCAGTGCTAAATAAGGGTCTTCAGATTTTTTTAGTCGTAGCTTGATAGTTTTTGCAGCTGATTCTACAAATCCGTTACTTTGTGTATATCTAGGACTGGAAGTAATGTCTCAGAATCCATAAGCTCTTGAAAATTGGGCAAATTCAGAAGAATTTATTGGTTCAAATTGTGGTCCATTGTCAGTTCTCACAACGTTAGGTATTCCATGTCTTGGAAATATGGATTTGCAGTGATTAATGACTTCTTCAGATGTTATTTTTTCTAATTTAGCGATCTCTAGATATCTAGAGAAGTAATCCGTAACAATGAGATACCACAGTCCCTGAAACTTGAATAGATCCATACCGATAATTTCCCACGGTCTTTCTGGAAATTCTGGCGATATAAGTGGTTCATGGCGATTTGTTGCCTCTTGGATACAATTTGAGCAATTTTTAACCATTTATTCAATTTTTTTTTGATTCCTGGCCAATATACAGATGTTCTAGTTCGTGCACGACATTTAGAGATTCCAAGAAGTCCCTCGTGAATTTGTTTTAAAACTTTGCTTCTTTGACTTTCAGGTATTATAATTCTGCAGTCCTTCATTAAAAGACCATCTTGTATAGATATTTCGTATCGATGATTCCAATATGACAAGCAAGAACTCTTAAGATTCTTCTTAGATGGCCAACCTTCCAGGGCCAATCTCTCTAGCATCTTGCATGTTGAATCAGCTTGTTAAAATTTTCGGAATTCTTTTAATCGATGGTTAGAAGCTGGTAAGGATGAAGTTATCATGTGAACATATGAGTCTATTTCGTCTTCTAATTCATCAGAAAATTTCATTTCTTGTGGTTTTCTGGACAAAGCATCGGCAGCATAAAGCTTCTTACCGGGAGTGTGAAAGATCGAGTATGAATATCTCATCGTTCTTAGCTTTATCCTCTGCAGACGAGGAGATAAATCATCCAAGTTCTTCTTGAATGAGAGGTTTGTGATCGGTTTCTAACCGGAAATGAGTACCTATTAGATAGTCTCTAAACTTTTCACATCCCCAAACAAATGCGAGTGCTTCCTTTTCTATTTGAGCGTATCTGTGTTCTGTGGGTGTGAATGTTCTGGAAGCATAGGCCACGACACATGGATTTCCATCTTCTTGCTCTTAGCGTAAAGTTGCTTCAATTCCATAAGATGATGCATCCGTGGTAACAATTGTTGATTTGTTCGGATCGTACACTTTAAGGACTGGTTCTGATGTTAGAACCGTTTTCCAACTTTCAAAAGCCTCCGATTGCGCTTTATCCCACACAAATTCATTTTTGTTACTTAACATCGACGTTAAAGACAATAATAATTCGCTGTAGTTGGGTTCAAATTTTGCAAGATAATTTGCCATTCCTAACATTTGTTTCATTTTTAGGAGGTGGATATACTTGTATTGCAGCTATTTTATCTTCGTCTGGATGGTATTCCTTCTTTATCAATAACATGTCCCATGAATTTGATCCTTTTAACAGAGAATTGACATTTAGCTTCATTTAAAGTGATACCTGCGTCTTTCAGTTTGTGCAAAACAGCTATCAGTCTCTGATCATGTTCAGTTTGATCTTTTCCCCAAACTAGAATATCGTCCATATGACAAATCGTACCCGATGTTTTTTCTAAAAGCTGCATCATCCTTTTCTGGAAGTGCTCAGGCGCCGAAGAAATTCCAAACGGTAATCTTGAGAATCTATACCTCCCAAAGGGTGTTATAAATGTTGTAAGGTATGACGACTCTTCGTTTAGAGGAATTTGCCAAAACCCTGATTTGGCGTCCAATTTAGAAAAAACTTTGGCTGTGGTAAGTAAATTTAATGAGTATTCAACTGAAGGCAAATTGTGAAATTCTCGTTGGACACACTTGATTAATTCAGTCAAATCTACACATATTCTAACGTTACCATCGCATTTTGGTACAACAACCATTGGGGAACACCATTCAGTTGGCATGTCTACTGGAATAATTATGCCTTTAGAGACCATGCTCTTAATTTCATTTTTTGTTTTCCTTAGGAGGGGGATGAATATTCTTCTAGGAGAAGAAATAGCAAAGGGAACTGAATCGGACTTCAATTTTATTTTGTAACATCCTTGTATCAAGCCTAGACCTCTAAATAATTCTGGGAAATCATGTTTAGGATTAAGAGTACAGATTTCTAGAATGTTTGGACCTAACCCAAATTTTTGTATGGCTGGTTTACCCAGTAAACAGTTCTGCAACCCCTCAAATTACATAAATAACTTCTTTTATTGTTTTATTTCCATAGCTGATTTCTCGTAGAGCTTTGCAGTTACTTTAAGTGCCCTACCATCCGGTCCACAAATCTTCCTATCTGGTTCCAAGACTTTCGAATTTTTAAAATTAATATTCAGAATGGATGTTGGAATAACAGTAGGATCAGCTCCACTGTCAATTTTAAAGTTAATTTCCATATTTTGGCATCGGATTGGCACATTCCATTCTGCAAAATTGATTTTACCTGAAGAAACTTCAGTAATGGAACCCAAAAAATAAATATCTGATTTCCTATCTTTATGATAACAAACTTTTGCAAAATGTCCCATTTTCGAACATTTCATGCATTTTGCATCTTTAGCAGGGCAAAATTTCCTATCATGGGGCCCTAACATATTCACTCCGACAAGAGTCACGGACGACATAAACGTCATAATGACGTCACGAAGGGGTGGGAGTCACCAAGAATTGGAATTTGGTACCATATTCAACAAACGGACGACATAAGTCGTTCCATCTATCTCACTTTTGAGACATACCAGTCACCGAGTATTTGGTACGTGACATAGCGTATACAGTGTAGCAGTGAAAACAAAAATAAAGATGGCAGCTCTCATGCAAGCATTTATTTATATGTAAAGGTTAAAATGTCGTGAGAAGCTATTTCCCCGTAGCTGTTCAAAAATTAAAAATACTTCCTAAATACCTGTATATTGAAAATTTATGATATTATATGTAATTTTCAAAGCTTTTGGTAACAGTAAAACGATTTTATTTTAAAAACAACTGTGTATTAATCAAGAACTCATTTTAAAATAATAAACATTTACCATTCGAATTATAAAAAATTCTGAAAATAATACAGCCTCAAGGAGGTTTATTAGGTATGTGCATTTGGAGTAAACACATAAACTATTAAATTCCTATTAGGTAAACATACAAAATATTTTCATAAGCCAGAAGGGCATCAACAAAAACACAAAATAAAATACAATTGCTCAAAAATAACAAATTTAGAAGCTAACAAACATGATAAAATGAAATATCTAAAGCGCTTTTTGTTAATTAATTTTATCAGTTAATAAAATATTGTAGATAGAAAAGTCCAGTAGTAAATAGAATCTCCATAGTATCTTAAAAGTATTAATGAAATTTTCCCATGATTAAAAAGATATCTTTTTACTCTATAATATTCTAATTTAGAATTTCATAAAAGGAATTTAAGGATTTAAGAATATTTAATATTTCTTCTAAACATAAAATTGACAATTTAATAACTTCAGTAAATAATTTAATAACTTATACCAATGTATAACAAACGTTTAGATTATTCCGATAAGTTAATTAGAAAGGTATCAATTTTTAAAATGACATTTTGCAATCGCATATATGTACATAATCAGATGCCCAATCTTAAATTAATTACAAAAATTATACAGATGGATACACTTTAACATAATAAGCAATAAGATTACTACTTATATTTTTAGTAGTAAATAAATCTTGTTACTTAATAACAATATCATGGATCTAATCAATTGCTTAATAAAGTATATTTTGGTAAACTGTCTTTTAATCTGTATAAAAAATATTTTCATTAACAGTTGTTTATTCCTAAATCTAATATTCAATAATTAAATAAATTCATTCACAAGCAAAGAGGAGGAAAAAAATTAGTAAAATATGATCTATGTTAAATTTTATAAGTTATATTTTTAGATTCATAAAAGTGTTTAAAATCTTTTTAAACACTTCTTTGAGAAAATGAAACATTTATAAACAAAGACAATACTTAATATTTAATAGACTTTGCTTCCACTATGCATTTAAGATCTATCTAACACACACACCCACAAAATAAAGTAAAATAGAGGCATATAGAGTAATCATAGCATATATAGTTATATATAACATTTGCATAATAATTATAAAAATAATTTTATAACATAAGACGGAAAATAAAATTAATTTCCCCAATGCTACAGATGTTTATGCATAGCTTTACTAAAATTATAATTATTGTGTGGATAGAATAAAATTTGTTAAACTCCTTCAATACTTTGTGTTCATAGTTAATAACATACCAATGTAATTAGACATAAACAAATCATACTAAAACATTAATATACTATAAACAGATATCATTTAGAAATACTTAAATGTAATTTATTAAACATTAATCAAAACAGTAAAATGAATAATTATCTTAAAATATGTATTAGTGACATTTCGAAATGAAAAAAAAATTATAAATATGCAGCCAAAAGGAGATTCATTAGGTATGTGCATTTGAAGTAGACACATCATACACTATTGAATTTCTATTTAGCAAACTTTGATTTCAACATCTAAAACGTTTTTATAAGTTAGAATGTGCATATTAAGTATAAAAATACAAAATAAGATACCATAGCTCAAAATAATAAATATAGAAAAAATAAACCGCGATTAAATAAAATATCTAAATCGCATTTTGTTAATTGCTTACTAATAAAATATAGAAAGCAAAAAAATAAAAAAATATTAACAAATGTTTTCAAAATTTTATAACTCGTGATTAAAACTTCATAATATTCACATTTAGAATTATATAAAAAAGGAAATGAACAATAACTTTTGAATAGAATAACTTTTTAAACATAAAACAATTTCAAATTTGTACAAAGCATATAAAAAGTCAAATTTAAAATTTTTTGTTTAAAGGAAGGATAAAAAACCTGGTACATGAAAGCATATGTGAATAGTTACATATGTATGTATGTATGTGTATATATCTATATATATATATATATATATATATATATATATATATATATATATATATATATGTGTGTGTGTGTGTGTGTGTGTGTGTGTGAGTACATCAATAAAGCCCACTTAAACACTTTTCCATTGACATTTCATGATAAAAAGATGGTAAGTAATAAAAGTACTTGTTTTATTACAAGTACGAATATGCAAAATACAATAAGATACAATAAATAAGTGCGAATATGTAATTAAAAATATACATATCACTATCAAAAAAGTTTCTTATAGACACCATATTATAAACTGCTGAGTAATAGATAAATAGTTTATAAAATAAAAAAAACGACGGACAAGTTTGAAAATTTAAGCAATTATCTACATAGATAAAATGCTAAAAAATTAAACTATACCTTTATTCCCCATCACTCTTTGGTATATATCCATAATCATATGAAACACATACTGTCACAAAATTAATAATTATTAATCACAGAATTCATTAGACATGGCACCACACATTCAAACTAACTAGGACTAATACAAACAGGAGCTTCTGCACAGTGAATCGGTACCCAGCTATCTGCGCATGCTCACGGACTTAATTTTACTTTTGAGAAAGTTAGATAAAGGTTGTTATATTGTTATCTTAATCGCTCAAGTTGGCCAACAATAATTCAATACAAAGCATGTTTAGCAAAAATAAAAACAAGACAATTTGATAAGAACTTAATAATTTTACAATTGGCAATCTTATAATTTAAATTTTTACAATTGTGCATAAGAGAATTTGTAATATTTTCTCACTGAAATTTGTATTTTCCATTTCATTTCTAATGCACAAAAATATAATTAAAAACTGTCAGTAGCATTTTTTTAATCTTACACATATTTTATACTCATACACGATTTGAAAATTAATTCTTATTTAATTCAAACTCATTTTATCATCTCTTTAATACAAGCTTTTGTTGAAACCAATTGGGAAAGTATCTAAATCTTATTCATTAATTTAGCATGCTTAGATTTATTTTTAAATTTAACATTATATACATTGTGTCAATATTTTACTGTATTCAAAAAATATATTTCAATCATCAAGATCTTTGTTTTGCTTTCAATTTATTTAAGAGCAACTTATTAGCTAGAAATTGAATTCAGTAAATTTGCATAATTTTATGCACACTCGACAGAGGAACGTATACTACAATTTAAATGCCATAGGAACTACACAAGAGTTCATCTTGTCATATGATATGATTAAGTTAAAAATTATGAAATTCTTTTTATGGTTTTGAACAGTTGTGGAAAACAAATGTCCAACTTTTGATATATTTTCTTTGTCTTTATTCAATGAAGCAACTCTGTTAATGTACATTCACCTTTTTTTTAACTTTTAAGAATGTAAATGCTAATTAACATTTCTACTTAACACATATTTTATTTGTGATTTTTTTCTATCGTATTATTCATTTTTTACATATTAATGTTATTTATTACGTATTATGTAAAACAGATTGAAATACTTGTTGAATGCTTTTTAATGATTACAAAATTTTAAGTTATATGATTTTTTAAGATCTGATATATATCTGATTAGAAAAATTTCAAGAAATCATAATAGTTTCTACAAATATAATGAGATTGGCAAATATAATTATACTGACAATTTAACAAATTATCCTTAGTCATAATATAATTTTTTTCTTAGTTTGTAGTGTTTCATATTTTACAATTAGTTTTCAGTTCAGCAATTTAAATTAGCTCTGCTCTATGGTACACTTTGTTGTAAAAATCCAAAAAAGAGAAATTGAATTGATAGTAAATTTTTAATTAATATGGTTCACATTTCAAAGTTGACAAAATAAAAATAACGAAATAATATAAATAAATAAATATGTGAACACTGCTTTGAATTTTTATAGCCAAAAAAACACTCAAATAAATACTGCTTATATTTTTTACAGCAGTATTTATCAAGTATTCATCTAGCTTTTCGACCGTCAAAACATTTTAGGCATTAAAATAACTAAAATAATATCTTCACAAAATACAATTTTGAATTATTTCAGAAATAAATTTGGCCAACATATATCTTGACCATTAGAAATATATACTATAAATATTTTACAAGGAAGAAAAGAAATACTTTATGTTATTACTTATAGGTTATGAAGTTTATTGAGTTAAATAAAAGTAGAATGCAGTACAAGTTAATGCGACACACGCTGAGAACACATCTCTGATTGACTGGCAGATACTATCTGTTGCCAACATTAAGAATACATTTCAACTGATATTACCTGCTGCCAATACATATTACATAAGTAGTGACAACATAATTAAAAAGTCAATACTCCCTCCAATTGTGTTGTCACAAAAAAAATTACAATGATACATAAACAATGGGATAATTGAAAAATATATACAAAAAGAACTTCAAATATTACTATCAAAAATGCATGCAAAAAGTAAATGAAAAAAAATTAAAGCATTAAAAGTCTGAGAGGAATTGGGTGAAAAGTCACAGTTAGTTAAATAATGTTCACTCAGAGTCATTGAAGAAGTCTATTCCTCTTATATTCACCAGTTCCCTTAGTTTCTCAAACTTGGGTTTTGGAAGAGCCTTCGTAAAGATGTCTGCCAACTGTTCTTCGGATTTTACATATTTAATAGCTACAGACCCATCTTCATATTTTTCTCGAATAAAATGGTATCGCACATCTATGTGTTTTGTGCGCTTATGAAAAACAGGATTTTTTATGAGCTTGATAGCACTTTGATTATCAATGTACAGGATAGTGCTATTTGAACACATTTCATTTTCACCTATGTCTTGTAGAAGTTGGCGTAACCACAATATCTCTTTTACTGCAGTTGAAGCTGCAACATACTCAGCTTCTGTTGTAGATGTGGAAACTGTTGGTTGTTTCTGACTACACCAGGTAACAGGGCCATTGCTCAACATGAACACATAACCAGACGTTGACTTTCTTGTGTCGATGTCATTAGCAAAATCAGCATCGGAATATCCAACTAGTTGACACGACTGGTTAGTTTCTCGGGTGAACTGTATGCCATAGTTTGCTGTAGCTTTTATGTATCTTAGGATGCGTTTTACAAAATTCCAATGTGATTGGCCTGGGTTTGTTTGGAATCGACTAGCCACATTAGTAGCAAATGCTATGTCAGGGCGTGTGGTAGTGGCAAGAAACATTAAAGATCCAATAGCCTCTCTATAGGGAACAGGCTTACCATCTGGTAAAGGATTAGATTCTGCAGATATGATTATTCCAGGATCTGCAGGTATGCTATTCGGTTTGGCATCACATAGATTGAACCGTTTCAAAATTCGTTTTATGTAACTATTAGAGTGCAGGAAGATTGAACCATTAGATTGATGAACAATTTCGATCCCAATGAAGCATCCTGTTGTGCATATAGTGGCTTCGAATTTCTTTCGAAGGTCATCGACAATTTGCATTAATATGGTCTTTTCTTCACAGAATAAGAGTGCATCGTCAACATATAAAATTAGAATGACTTTCTTGCTTTGGAAAATACCACTGAAAACGCAGGAGTCTGCAGTACTTTGTTTGAATCCAAAATCTGTTAGGAATTCTGAGAAAGTTCTGTTCCAGCACCTAGAGGCTTGTTTCAGTCCATATAAGGATTTATTTAATTTGCACACTGTATCTTTATCGCAATTTAATCCTGTAGGTGGTTGCATAAAAATAGTTTCTTTGACTTCGCCATGAAGAAAAGCAGTTTTTATGTCAATCTGTATTACTTTCCATTTTCTTTGTGCAGCTAAGGCTAGCACAATTCTTATTGTGTCAAACCTTGATGTCGGTGAGAAGGTCTCACTGAAGTCGACTCCCTCCACTTGGGAGAAACCTTTTGCACACAATCTGGCCTTATATTTGTCAATTTTTCCGTTGGGTAAGTATTTGACTTTAAATACCCACTTGGACCCAATTACATTACCTGCCTTTGGAGTAGGTACAAGATCCCATGTTTGATTTTCTTCTAGGGATTTCAGTTCTTCCCTTATGGCTTCCTTCCACTCATCTGCTTGAGGGGAATTGACTGCTTCTTCATATGTAAGTGGAGTTTCGATGTCTGCTACATTTACTTCATAACGAACAGGAACCTTTAATTTGTTCCTGGGACGCAGACTGTAGTGATCAGTATCATCGTTCGAGTTAGAGGGATCATTAAATTGATCTTGATCACTGATTGTGGATTTGTTGTTGTCAGCATTGTCTTCATTGAATGTAAGCTTGATTGTTGATGGTGGTGGTGAGATCCTCAATTCGTCACAATCTTCGTTAAAGATAACATTTCTGGATATTTTTATGGTTTTAGTCACAGGATCAAAAAGGCGATAGTTCTTTGATTCCTTTTCATACCCCACAAAAATCATCTTCTTGCTCTTTGGAGCTAATTTCTTCCTCAGGCTATCGGGCACATGCATGAAAGCATCTGAGCCAAACACTCTTAGATGGTTGAGAGTGGATGGTTTCCCAGTCCATAACTCATATGGGGTAGAATCTGGAGCCTGAGTTGTGGGGGTTCTGTTCAATATATGCACCGCTGTGTTTACAGCTTCTGCCCACAAATACAGAGGTAATTCTTTTGAATATATCATCGAACGAGTGCTTTCCACAATTGTGCGCATGTCTCTCTCGGACCGACCATTCTGCTGAGGAGTGTAGGGAGCTGTTGTTTCTAACTGGATACCTTTCTTCTTTAGGAAGTTGCTAAAATTCAAATTGATGTATTCAGTTCCATTATCCACTCTGAGTGCTTTAACATGATGACCGAATTTGTTTTTACACAGTTGAACAAAGTTTTGAAAAGCTTCCAAGGCATCACTCTTGTGTTTCAAAAAATATACAGTTCTAAAACCACTGTAATCATCCTTCATTAAAATAAAGTAATTAGATCCACCTACCGATTCTACCGACATTGGGCCACAAATGTCACTGTGTATCAGTTCTGCTGACTTAGTTGCTTTGTGTTGCTTACAACTAAATGAAAACCTGTGTTGTTTTCCGTATCGACATCCTTCACAGAAAAATTCGTCCTCATTTGGGAAATCGAGTTTGTCGATTAATCCTCTGTCACTTAATTGACGTAGAGCATTTAAATTTAAGTGTCCAGCTCTTTCATGCCAAATTTGCAGGTTGTTCTTCTGGGAGATGTTTGCTTCAGGGGATGTTTGGGTTCTGAAGAGCATATGGTACAAGATGTTGGATGAACGTACGGCTGTTCCAACTAATTCATCGTTGTAATTATATATTTCTGCCTGATCCTCCATTTTAATTATTTTCATGCCTTTACGGGCAATTACACCTTCAGATAGAAGGTTCTTCTTCAGATCTGGCACGTACAAAGCATCTTGTATTTCTCCTTCCTCCCATTCTCCATGAATAAGTTTTAGAATTTTGACATTTCCTTTTCCTTTGATGGATAGTTCTTGATTATTACCAAGACGAATAACCTCATTTTCGTGCGACTCGTTGAAGCTGTTAGTAAAATAGCTAAGATTATGAGTCATATGAGCTGATGCTCCACTGTCCAGAATCCAAATATCTTCGTTGCTGCCCCTGATTTCGCTACTAAAAGCGCAATAGTTCGATGCATTTCTTCTCTCAGGAGGTTTCTCTCTATCGCGAGGTTTGGAGCGACATTCCCGGGCATAATGGCCTTTTTTCTGCAGGCGTAGCACGTTACACTGGATTTATCTGATCCTTGATTTCTGGGTTTATTTTCTGTATAAGCTGCTTTCTTTTGCACAAATTTTCGATGATTAGAGGCAAGAAGTGCGGCTTCACTCTGTTCTGTTTGCGATAACGATGTTTCTTCATCTATTAGTCTCGCCGTCAAATTTGATAGGTTCTGTTTGCTATCATCAACAGATAGCCATGCTTGTCTAAAATTTCTATACTTTGACGGCAATGTACCAAGAATTTTAGTAATTATGGTTGCGTCACTGATGCTTTCGCCGGAGTCCTTAATTTGGTGCGCGAGATTTTCAACCTTCGAGATATATTGCACAACAGTTTCATTACTTTCCATTTTTAACTGATGGAATTTGTCCAACAACAACATTTTGTTGAAGTCCGATTTCAATTTGAAGACGGAGTCCAGTTTTGAGAGCATTTCTTTCGATGACACACAGCTCTCGATAAGCGTGACCTGCGACAGTTCCATCGCCGAGGATATCGTGAACATCGCTACTGCATCCTCTTTTTCCCATTTCTCAATTTTCACTTCGTCATCATTTGGCTTGATTTTAGTTCCACTGGCCACCGAGAACACACCTTTTGCTTTGAGAGCACAGTTAATTTGGAATCGCCACTGTGAATAGTTTTGTCCATTGAATTTGTTGATCGCAGAAATGTCAACACCGGCCATGCCGAAGATTAGGCTTAGCAGCACTGCTTCCGATTTCACCGTATTTCTCTTAATTGAGGGAACGAATCCACGAACGTATCGTGCGACGATGATTTCTATGGAAGAGTAGGACCTGGGCCCATAACCTGTTATTACTTATAGGTTATGAAGTTTATTGAGTTAAATAAAAGTAGAATGCAGTACAAGTTAATGCGACACACGCTGAGAACACATCTCTGATTGACTGGCAGATACTATCTGTTGCCAACATTAAGAATACATTTCAACTGATATTACCTGCTGCCAATACATATTACATAAGTAGTGACAACATAATTAAAAAGTCAATACTTTATGAAAAAGGAAATAGTAAATTTTCCAGAATAAAGTTCAGTAAAATGGGAAACTAACTGAAAAAGAGCAAAGATATAAAAAAAGTACGATACTAAATTGCTGATAGATTTATAATATAGCCTTCACTACACTTTGTTCAGAATAATACTTATCTATAAAACAGACCACCTACAAAGAAATTCAGAGTTGAATTTGATAATACTTTTCAATATACAGCCTTACAGTTAAACAGTTTACAAATAGTAAATCCTATTATAATAATTTATATTTCCCATATTAATTGAATTAGTTTCATTTAGCTCTTCTTTTTTCACAAAAAGATTTAGTCATGTGAAAATATATGAAATAAAATATTATTAATATTGTCATATGCATAAATAATATATATATATTTCATTGAAACAAATATTGAAAATATTTTATCCCATTCACTACTTGGGTCACCTTTCAAAATAATGCTAAAATAATATTACAGATACAATTTTATACTACTGAAAACAGAAAAATGATTTCTGGTATTTGTCTTTTATAAATTAATATAATTCTCAGAATTATTTTCACACAAATTATCTTCACTATCTTCTAATCTTTGAAAGTTATACACACAGAAGCTTATAGGTAGTATATAAAACTAGAATTTTTATTTACAATATTTTTCAAAGCTCTGAATTTTAATTTTTTAATGATATACTTGAGAAAATAAATTAGAAAAGTTCATAATTTATAATGACAGTTTTGGAATAAGTTACTGTTGGTTTGTTAAACTACATTTCAGCCATTTTGAATACATTATATAAATAAAATGTATCAGGTTTGCAAGATTAAACTTTTTACTTTCAGAATTACATTGAACTTACAAATTTGTATATAATATTAAATTTTTTCTTTTAAGAGGTAAAACTAAATGGTATTCAAGACTTAGATTTTAGGTTTATATTATATTAAGTACTCAATACATTAAGTTGTAAAACTGTACAGAAATCTAAGGAAATACAGCTGAGAACCTTGGAATAAATTACATCAAAACAACTGTGTACATTATTAATAAAGAGATTATCTCATTATTAATAATCATTTTATCTCATAACTATATTATTATTATTATTATATAATTATATATTATACCATATTATATAATTATACCATTTTATATAGTTATACCATTATTATATAGTTATAACATAGAGATACCATCCGCAATCTCAAATAACAGGAAATTAAATAAAAACACCATACATACAATTACACATGAAATATATGCAATAATAGGGCCCTACCATATTCACTCCGACAAGAGTCACGGGTGAAAATGACGATCTTCAGAATCACTGTCGCACGCCTGGATTATGTCGGCCAAGCGACTATTTCATACCATATTGCCATCAGGTGACATAGTAACTGGTCTGTGACTCCTACTACTACGGCTACACCCCCAATTACGTTTCTGATAAAGGCGGAGCTAACTGATGTAGTCTTCTTCACACTACTGGCCAATCAAAAAATTGGAAACAGTGTAGATATTCTTAACTGCAAAAATTAACTGCGTTTTATTTCCAGAACCATGTGCTCGTTTGTATTAGTCCTAGTTAGTTTGAATGTGTGGTGCCATGTCTAATGAATTCTGTGATTAATAATTATTAATTTTGTGGTAGTATGTGTTTCATATGATTATGGATATATACCAAAGAGTGATGGGGAATAAAGGTATAGTTTAATTTTTTAGCATTTAATCTATGTAGATAATTGCTTCAATTTTCAAACTTGTCCGTCGTTTTTTTATTTTATAAACTATTTAACTATTACTCAGCAGTTTATAATATGGTGTCTATAAGAAACTTTTTTGATAGTGATTTGTATATTTCTAATTGCATATTCGCACTTATTTATTTATTGTATCTTATTGTATTTTGCATATTCGTACTTGTAATAAAACAAGTACTTTTATTACTTACCATCTTTTTATCGTGAAATGTCAATGGAAAAGTGTTTAAGTGGGCTTTATTGATGCACTCACACACACACACACACACACACACACACACACACATATATATATATATATATATATATATATATATATATATATATATATATATATATATATATATATATATATGTACCAGGTTATTTATCCTTCCTTTAAACAAAAAATTTTAAATTTGACTTTTTATATGTTTTATACATCTTTGAAATTGTTTTATGTTTAAAAAGTTATTATATTCAAAAGTTATTGTTCATTTCCCTTTTTATGTAATTCTAAATGTGAATATTATGAAGTTTTAATCACGAGTTATAAAATTTTGAAAACATTTGTTAATATTTTTTTATTTTTTTGCTTTCTATATTTTATTAGTAAGCAATTAACAAAATGCGATTTAGATATTTTATTTAATCGCGGTTTATTTTTTCTATATTTATTATTTTGAGCTATGGTATCTTATTTTGTATTTTTATACTTAATATGCACATTCTAACTTATAAAAACATTTTAGATGTTGAAATCGAATTTTGCTAAATAGAAATTCAATAGTGTATGATGTGTCTACTTCAAATGCACATACCTAATGAATCTCCTTTTGGCTGCATATTTACAATTTTTTTTCATTTCGAAATGTCACTAATACATATTTTAAGATTTAAAGTATTTCTAAATGATATCTGTTTATAGTATATTAATTTTTTAGTATGATTTGTTTATGTCTAATTACATTGGTATGTTATTAACTATGAACACAAATTATTGAAAGAGTTTAACAAATTTTATTCTATCCACACAATAATTATAATTTTAGTAAAGCTATGCATAAACATCTGTAGCATTGGGAAAATTAATTTTATTTTCCGTCTTATGTTATAAAATTATTTTTATAATTATTATGCAAATGTTATATACAACTATATATGCTATGATTATTCTATATGTCTCTATATTATTTTATTTTGTGTGTGTTAGATAGATCTTAAATGCATAGTGGAAGCAAAGTCTATTAAATATTAAGTATTGTCTTTGTTTAAAAAGATTTTAAACACTTTTATGAATCTATAAAATTTAACATAGATCATATTATACTAATTTTTTTTTCTCTTTGCTTGTGAATGAATTTATTTAATTATTGAATATTAGATTTAGGAATAAACAACATAACTGTTTCTGAAAATATTTTTTATACAGATTAAAAGACAATTTACCAAAATATACTTTATTAAGCAATTGATTAGATCCATGATATTGTTATTAAGTAACAAGATTTATTTACTACTAAAAATATAAGTAGTAATATAATTGCTTATTATGTTAAAGTGTATCCATCTGTACAATTTTTGTAATTAATTTAAGATTGGGCATCTGATTATGTACATATATGCGATTGCAAAATGTCATTTTAAAAATTGATACCTTCCTAATTAACTTATCGGAATAATCTAAACGTTTGTTATACATTGGTATAAGTTATTAAATTATTTACTGAAGTTATTAAATTGTCAATTTTATGTTTAGAAGAAATATTAAATTTTCTTAAATCCTTAAATTCCTTTTATAAAATTCTAAATTAGAATATTATAGAGTAAAAAGATATCTTTTTAATCATGGGAAAATTTCATTAATACTTTTAAGATACTATGGAGATTCTATTTACTACTGGACTTTTCTATCTACAATATTTTATTAACTGATAAAATTAATTAACAAAAAGCGCTTTAGATATTTCATTTTATCATGTTTGTTAGCTTCTAAATTTGTTATTTTTGAGCAATTGTATTTTATTTTGTGTTTTTGTTGATGCCCTTCTGGCTTATGAAAATATTTTGTATGTTTACCTAATAGGAATTTAATAGTGTATGTGTTTACTCCAAGTGCATATACCTAATAAACCTACTTGAGGCTGTATTATTTTCAGAATTTTGTATAATTCGAATGGTAAATGTTTATTATTTTAAAATGAGTTCTTGATTAATACACAGTTGTTTTTAAAATAAAATCGTTTTACTGTTACCGAAAGCTTTGAAGATTACAGATAATATCATAAATTTTCAAAATACAGGTATTTAGGAAGTATTTTTAATTTTTGAACAGCTACGGGGAAATAGCTTCTCACGACATTTTAACCTTTACATATAAATAAATGTTTGCATGAGAGCTGCCATCTTTATTTTTGTTTTCACTGCTACACTGTATACGCTATGTCACGTACCAAATACTCGGTGACTGGTAAGTCTCAAATGTGAGATAGGTGGAACGACTTATGTCGTCCGTTTGTTGAATATGGTACCAAATTCCAATTCTTGGTGACTCCCTCCCCTTCGTGACGTCATTATGACGTTTATGTCGTCCGTGACTCTTGTCGGAGTGAATATGGTAGGGCCCATAGTCGCTTGGCCGACATAATCCAGGCGTGCGACAGTGATTCTGAAGATCGTCATTTTCACCCGTGACTCTTGTCGGAGTGAATATGGTAGGGCCCATGTTTTGGTTTTCCACACCATTTGTAATTTTCTGTAGTTTTCGGTTTTTCAGAGTTTTTATTTATCGGCTTAAGTCCCGGTCCTTTTGGTGTAGGAAAATAACTCCCTTTCTTTACTTTTGATTTGTTATTATTAGTGATGGCTTGAATTAATGATTTATCGCTAGTTAAAATTTCTTGTTGCTTCTTAATGGATTCCGATAGTCGAACTTTTTCTATAGCTTTACATAGAGTAAGTTCAGAATCCAGTTGAAGTTTCTCACTCAAATTCTTATCTCTAATACCTACTACTATCCTGTCTCGAAGTAATTCATCATGCAATGTTCCATATTCACAATGTTCAGCTAAAGAATACAATGCAGTTATAAATTCATTTACTGATTCTAACTCCCTTTGGATGCGTTGATTAAACTGAGCTCTTTCGAAAATAGTGTTTCGTTTCACTATGAAATGATCAGTAAACCATTTTATCACAACATTATAGTTTTTCTGGTCATCAGCTGCCAAATCGCAAGAATTAAATATCTCTTCTCTTTCTCCCCCATAAAACAAATTAAAGCGTTAACTTGCTCTTCATTGGATTGTTTATTTAATCCAGAAGCAGAACGAAATCTTTCAAAACGTTGTTTCCATTTCGACCAAAGAACAGGTGTTGAAAAAGAGAAACAGTCTGGTGGGGTAACATGATATGCAGGAAGCGAGTTCAAATTTTCTGTCATATTTTCTACTTTCGACTTCGTTAAATACAGAAATAATATTGCACAAGAAAATAATGTTCTCTTACCTTTAAAAGATGTTTATTGAGCTTGTGTTATTCAAAATATACTTCATGAAGTCCATATATGACATGTAGAATTTCACTTATGGTGTACACTTAAATCGAAATCAAAAGTTTTGTTTCTTTTTACTGCTGCCACCATGTGTTGCTACTCTATTCTATTTTAGAATAATGCAGTGCATGTAGAGTGTAAGAGGCGTAAATGACCAGGCAAGTTAGTATTAGCACGCATCTATTTAATTATCATTCTAAGCGGCCACGATACAGAACATACATCATATCCTAGTTACGTTACATAGCGCGTTCTCTCAACTAAAGGTTTCTCATCTGTCAGTCCGTTCGGGGCCATCGTGATCACGATGGCCCCGCTTCACTCTTACATTATATAGTAAAAAATTAGCAATATATAGCCACGTATGCTTCTAAGCAATAATGTAATAGGAATGTAAAAGTTCGCCTTTTTTTAACCGGTAAATCCATGCCGAAATCTTGCTGTTTAAGGAAAAGATGTTTGAATAAAATCTCAGTAGGACTTCTCGCCTTGAAAATTTTCCAAACAATTTACACAAATTCCGTAATTTATTTACAAATTGGATATTAGCTAAATGAATCCCTCTTGTGTTTCTACTCCAATATACAGTAAGAAGGAAAAAAAGGCTACTGTGTTTTTTCTTTTCTTTTTTTTTTAACCTTTAAACTACCTTACTCCAAGCTGTACTCAAACACTTCAAGCACGACATAGGGCGCTACCATATTTACTCAGACTAGAGTCACGGGTGAAAATGACGATCTTCAGAATCACTGTCGCACGCCTGGATTATGTCGGTCAAGCGACTATTTGATATCATATTGCCATCGAGTGACATAGTAACTGGTCTGTGACTCCTCCTACTACGGCTACACCCGAAAATTACGTTTCTGATAAAGGCGGAACTAACTGATGTAGTCTTCTTCACTCTACTGGCCAATCAAAAAATTGGAAACAGTGTAGATATTCTTAACTGCAAAAATTAACTGCGTTTTATTTCCAGAACCATGTGCTCGTTTGTATTAGTCCTAGTTAGTTTGAATGTGTGGTGCCATGTCTGATGAATTCTGTGATTAATAATTATTTTTTTTTGTGATATTTTGTGTTTGATATGATTATGGATATATGCCAAAGAGTGATGGGGAATAAAGGTATAGTTTAATTTTACATCTTTTAATCATCTCTATATAGGTAATTGCTTCAATTTTCAAACTTGTCCGTCGTTTTTTTTTTTATTTTAGAAACTATTTATCTATTTCTCAGTAGTTTATAATATGGTGTCTATAAGAAACTTTTTTGATAGTGATTTATATATTTCTAATTGCGTATTCGTACTTATTTATTTATTGTATCTTATTACATATTCGTACTTATTTTATTACTTACCATCTTTTTATTATGAAATGTCAATGGAAAAACGTGTTTTAAGTGGGCTTTATTGATACATATATATATATATATATATATATATATATATATATATATATATATATATATATATATATATATATATATATATAACCATTCACATACGATTTCATATATATATATATATATATATATATGTGTGTGTGTGTGTGTGTGTGTGTGTGTATCAGGTTATTTATCCTTCCTTTATACAAAAAATTTAAAATTTGAGTTTTTATATGTTATATACAACTTTGAAATTGTTTTATGTTTAAAAAGTTATTCTATTCAAAAGTTATTGTTCATTTCCTTTTTTATATAATTCTAAATGTGAATATTATGAAGTTTTAATCACGAGTTATAAAATTTTGAAAACCCTTGTTAATATTTTTTGATTTTTTTGCTTTCTATATTTTATTAGTAAGCAATTAACAAAATGTGATTTAGATATTTTATTTGGTCGCGGTTTATTGCTTCTATATTTGTTATTATTTCGAGCTATGGTATATTATTTTGTATTTTTGTACTTAATATGCACATTCTAACTTATAAAAACGTTTTAGATGTTGAAATCGAAGTTTGCTAAATAGAAATTCAATAGTTTATGATGTGTCTACTTCAAATGCACATACCTAATGAATCTCCTTTTGGCTGCATATTTATAATTTTGTTTCAATTCGAAAGGTCACTAATACATATTTTAAGATAATTATTCATTTTACTATTTTGATTAATGTTTAATAAATTACATTTAAGTATTTCTAAATGATTTCTGTTTATAGTATATTAATTTTTTAGTATGATTTGTTTATGTCTAATTACATTGGTATGTTATTAACTATGAACACAGTGTTGAAGGAGTTTAACAATTTTTATTCTATCCACACAATAATTATAATTTTAGTAAAGCTATGCAAAAACATTTGTAGCATTGGGGAAATTAATTTTATTTTCCGTCTTATGTTATAAAATTATTTTTATAATTATTATGCAAATGTTATATATAACTATATATGCTATGATTACTCTATATGCCTCTATTTTACTTTATTTTGTGGGTGTGTGTGTTAGATAGATCTTAAATGCATAGTGGAAGCAAAGTCTATTAAATATTAAGTATTGTGTTTGTTTATAAATGTTTCATTTTCTCAAAGAAGTGTTTAAAAAGATTTTAAACACTTTTATGAATCTAAAAATATAACTTATAAAATTTAACATAGATCATATTTTACTAATTTTTTTTTCCTCTTTGCTTGTGAATGAATTTATTTAATTATTGAATATTAGATTTAGGAATAAACAACTGTTAATGAAAATATTTTTTATACAGATTAAAAGACAGTTTACCAAAATATACTTTATTAAGCAATTGATTAGATCCATGATATTGTTATTAAGTAACAAGATTTATTTACTACTAAAAATATAAGTAGTAATCTTATTGCTTATTATGTTAAAGTGTATCCATCTGTATAATTTTTGTAATTAATTTAAGATTGGGCATCTGATTATGTACATATATGCGATTGCAAAATGTCATTTTAATAAAGATTTAAAAAATTGATATCTTCCTAATTAACTTATCGGAATAATCTAAACGTTTTTTATACATTGGTATAACATTTTGAAGTTATTAAATTGTCAATTTTATGTTTAGAAGAAATATGAAATATTCTTAAATCCTTAAATTCCTTTTATAAAATTCTAAATTGGAATATTATAGAGTAAAAAGATATCTTTTTAATCATGAGAAAATTTCATTAATACTTTTAAGATTCTCTAGAGATTCTATTTTCTACTGGACTTTTCTATCTACAATATTTTATTAACTGATAAAATTAATTAATAAAAAGCGCTTTAGATATTTCATTTTATCATGTTTGTTAGCTTCTAAATTTGTTATTTTTGAGCAATTGTATTTTATTTTGTGTTTTTGTTGATTCACTCTAGCTTATGAAAATATTTTGTATGTTTACATCACATTTTACCTAATAAGAATTTAATAGTGTATGATGTGTTTACTCTAAATGCACATACCTAATAAACCTCCTTGAGGCTGTATTATTTTCATAATTTTGTATAATTCGAATGGTAAATGTTTATTATTTTAAAATGAGTTCTTGATTAATGCACAGTGGTTTTTAAAATAAAATCATTTTACTGTTACCGAAAGCTTTGAAAATTACATATATTATAAATTTTCAAAATACTAGTATTTAGGAAGTATTTTTAATTTTTGAACAGCTACTGCGAAATAGCTTCTCATGACATTTTAACCTTTACATATCAATAAATGCTTGCATGAGAGCTGCCGTCTTTATTTTTGTTTTCACTGCTACACTGTATACGCTATGTCACGGTGACTGGTATGTCGAAAAAGTGAAATAGACGGAACGACTTAAGTCGGCCGTCGGTTGAATATGGTACCAAATTCCCCTTTTTGGTGACTCCATCCCCTTCGTGACGTCATTATGACGTTTATGTCGTCCATGACTCTAGTAGGAGTGAATATGGTAGGGCCCAATATTTGAATGTTATCCTAGTAAAACTTGTCACAATTTTTTCCAAACAATTTGTGCCAAACTGCATTCCGCATTCGAAAGCGTCTAGGGCTATATATGCATATATATTATAATCTGAAAATTCTTACCTTAAAAAATTTTCCAATTTTTAAAATTTGAACTCTTATTTCATAGATTAGAAATTATCTACATAAAGCCTTCTAATACATCCAAGCAAGCATAATGCAAGTCGGAGGAGATGCTTGCTGTTCTTTTGCACCGGTAAACTAATTAGTTAATAAAATACATGCCGCACTCATACGGGTCTATTACGGTATGTTTAAATGGAACCCCCGTAAAATATCTCAGTAAAATTCTTTTTCCAATAACTCCACTCTTATTTTCTAGATTAAAAATTAAAAACCCGAAGGCCCTTACTCTGGACGTTGCGGTTCGTTTCGAACCTTCGTTGTGACGTCATTTTGAAGTCAGTTTGTGGACATTATCAACACCTCCTAAAGAGAGAAGGCCTGAGCACTGTCAGTGTGACGTCACGAGATTAGGCTGGCTATCAACGCCGTTCAGGCGATGCTGTAGTTTTAACAGCAGCAATAAAAAAATTGATTTATCATTTACTGATGACTATTTATAGCAAGTTAGTTTTCCTGATTAACATATAGAAAAAGAAAGCATCCTACAATTTTACTATCTATGCTTCTCTTACTATTAAAAAATGCATTCATAAAATTTTAAGAATATTCTACATTTAACACAGGAAATATATTTAAAACTAATTCATCTAACTTCAAGAATTAGAAAAATGCTCCCCAAATTTTGAAGAGCAAAAAACCCAAATAAACACTGTAATAAATAAGGTAAACAAACACACATTTAAATGAAATTTTATTTCTTCAAAACAAAATAAAAAAAATTTGTTTTTTACATTTCATGTTAAAATTAAACAAGAACAATGAAAATTTCATTATTGAATAACAGAGTAATAACTGTACTAATAGAAAATTAGACTTTTATTTCCTTTCTTTACACGTGATTAGAAAGTTATGCATAAATAATAAAAACATACATAATATTCTTGAGAAATTTTTTTTCAAGATATATTAAAATCAGTTACAATATACAACCTATGAGTTTCAACCTACGTTAGTTATTGGTGTAATGTCTAAATTTATTGCTGTCAATTTAAAATAAAGGAAAGCTCTAAATGTTTTAAAATCAAGCTTAAAAACTATGTTAATTATTAAGTGTTTGGCGTTTTCTTTTTTTTTTATTTTTTTTTATTCTGTCCTTTCTTTGCGTTTTTCATCTAACATATTATTTTTTATTTTGCAAAATTTTTTAAAGTATATTTGTGGAAGCCCAAATTATTTGTTTTGTGATCTGATCACTTTCATGGTTTTGAATGCAACCATCTAAATCTAAACATATTTCTTTTGATGAAAGTATGTTTAAAGTAGTGTTTACTTCAAATAGGCATTGATTTACTATTTTTAAAAATTCACATTCAAATTCTATTAACAATTTTGTCAAAATAATATAATTATGAATTATCATGAAAATGATTTTATCATGGGGATGACGTAGTAAACCTCAATCTAGATTTCTTATTAAAATATATTTTTCACTGAAATCTAAGTATTTGTTTATTGTTAATTTAGCTTCACAGAAAGAACAATTAATTTTTTTCGAGACTGCAAAAACACAATATCCAGAGATATAAATAAGAATTGGCAAAATATCTTGTATCTTTTCAAAATCACTATCATTAACAGAAACAATTAAAGAGATAAAAAAAATTTTCTTTCAAATTATTGTTTGATATATTTAAGTCATTATACTCAATGGGTTTAAATTTTAATAATGGCATTAAATTTTGCATTCTTATTTTAGATTCATTTTCAAAAAGTTGAGCTATTGTAATGTTATAATTCGAACCTGAATACTGTCTATATTTACCGAATCTGTCTTCTAATGGATCTGTTTGAAATTTGCCCGTCAACAAGTAATTAAACTTTAATTCTTCAACACAATACTGTGTTATACTTAGCATTGCATTTAACGTCTGGGTTAGAGCTTGATGGGTTTCTTTACTTAGAGAGCCTGTATCCATTTTAAAATTTTCCCATGTATCTAACCAGTCTAACATGTTCTCCATAAATTGTATTTTTATGTCTTCAGTTGAAAAGGTTAATGGCTCCTGATATTTGTTGTTTTTGTGAAACCCTTTAACAGGACTTCTTACATTAAAAATGTCCCACCACTTTGCAATAATTTTGATATAATTAGCTGTTCCCTCATAATTTTCCATATTGTGTTTTTTGCCAGATATCATTAAACCCTCAGCAAGATTTTCATTAAAAATTTGAATTGCTAGTTTTACATTTTGTCTTTCTAAATTTGTGAGATTTAAACTTTTTACTTTTAAAGTATACCCATACTTTACAAAATTATTAGATTCTACTTCGTACATTTTCTTAAGAGGTATCATTGAAGCTGTGCATATATTATTTTTATCTGCAGGGGTTTTATTATCATCAAACCATTTGGGGTAATATATATTCTTTTCAAAAATTTTTTTGATTTAGCCAATTATTTCTAATACATTTCAGCAAATGGACAGAATCAATCATAAAAAATAAAGGTCTATTAGGATCAAGAGGATAAGGATACACATAATTATGACTATTGTCTTTTGAAAAGTATGACATTGCTTTTCTGTTTATAGAATTGTTGTCACTAATGACACAGAAAACATTAAATCCTATACTTTCCAAACCACACACAATTTTAAGTATGTATGTATAAAGAGTATTTGAATCTATAGAATAAACTGGTAAGATATGTACAACATCTTTATTGTCTGAGCAAACACTTTGAATCATAAAAGCATAAGCAGATTTTGCTGCAACTTTACAGTCAAATGAAAGTCCAATAATATTTCCACCCCTATAATCATAAAATGGTTTTAAATGAATTTCATCCATAAGTAAAATTACATGTTTTTCATTATCTTTTAAATATGCAGCTTTCTGTTTTATGTAATTTAAAAAATTGTTACCAGTTTCTTCTGTCATTGGAGTTAAGTTTTGTTTTAAAATTAAACGTTTTACTGTGCTAGGGTGTGGTATGATAACATTGCAACTACTACGTAAAAAGTTATATGATGGGGAGATATTGAATATAAAAGTGAGTAAAATATTAGACTTTCACAACTGTAAACTCTTCGATTGATATTTACATATTAACACAATTTGCTCAATTAAAAATGCTAGCATATGTTTTTTTTCTTATCAAAATCTTCTTTTACATCTTTTAGAATGTCAACAATAATACCTAACCTTAAATCCTTATTATTAACATTAGAGGAATTGCATAGTTTCTTTAATACATCTAAGACATCAAATATGGATTTTAAGTCGGTCAAAACACAAGGAAAGTGATACCTATTTTGACCTACTTTGTTCAACTTTGTATTTTTAAAAAACACTGATACACATAAATTTTCATCAACACAAAGGGAAGAAGTTATTTGGGGATTTGGCAACTTTATATGTGCAAACACTATGTTATTTTTCATATCCAAAAATGTCCAGCTCATTTTGGGATACACAAATAGAGAGTTCAGCTAAAGAGTTGAAAACATATTTGGAATTTTCCACTAATTCCAAGCTCTCTTTTATAGCTTTCGAAATTGCTTCTTCCTCTTTCCTAATAAGAGATGATGCACTACTTTAGTATGATGTTACAAATAAAATAGTTTTTTAATATGTTTAAAAATAATCCTCTAAACAGAAATTCACTCTACTTTTTACTAAAGCATTAAAAGGGGTACATCAATACGTCAACGTCAATGATATATATATATATATATATATATATATATATATATATATATATATATATATATATATATATATATATATATATACTATATATCAACGCCTCGCGCGTCCCCGGCTGCACTTTCTGGAAGTCCGCACGCCTCGTTTTATACCTGCTCGCCTATTTTTACTGGAGCAGGTATCTTGGGTTCGATTAAAGCCTATGTGCCGACGATGAAGCACAGCAGCGACAAAACTCTGGGTTAAACATTTATTATTAAGACTTGTTAAAATATATGTACACTTCAAATCATACTCAAAACACAGGGCTCAAATAAGACCGAGGACAAAAATAAACTGTGCCGAGCGGGAAAACACCTCCCTCGGTCTCAGCTCCTTTCACAAGAATGTCCGTTCTCTGTCGATCCGAGCGGGCATCTCTCCTCTCCTCTTCGCGAGGGGCCGGGGTGGCATCCCCCCCTCGGTCAAGTTTTCGCCTCCACGGGAAAATGTCCTTCTCCGCAGCTGGCGCGGGCGGGGTCGCATCTCTCGCCCCCCTCCTGTAGAACCTGCATGGAACAGGGCTTGCCCACCCCCTCTCGGGGTGTCCGTCTTCGGCCGCCGAAAAAAAAAACCAGGGTCCCATGTAACACCAACTCGAGTTTTGAGTCTAGTATTACACTATATATTCATTTAGTTGCTTTATAAATGAAAATACAAAAATTTCAACAGTCTATACATATAGGAATATTTTTAAACATTAAAAATTATTCAATTTATCATCAAAATGTCTAATTCTAATTGATGTTTTTAATGATATAAAAGTTATATACTGTAATAATAATTAACTTTTTTACTCAATTTAGGAAAGAAACAAATATGATATTTAGCATAAATATGTTTCAGCATAATTTTAATTAAGTTGTAAGTTCTGAAAAAATTGTAATATATAATTGTAATATATATTTTGCATATTTACCTTAATTTTTTATCATCTCTGCTTTCACGGTGTGAAGTTTCCTTTGTCAAATATGATTGGCATCCTCTAAATATGGATGGAATTGCTTCTTCTCGCAATCTTGGTTTGTCTAGAGTTATAGATATTCTATTACCAGTTGTTGATTCAAAAACATTTGTTTCCCTTTGAATATCTGTTTCAGAAAAATGTAAATCACAGACCTAAAAATAAAACAAGCTGGATTGTAAAATTTGCTCATATTATTTATTTATGACAAACTATATTTTAAATAACAGCAGTTAATCAAAATTAATTTATATTATCTAACTATGCACACAATGTTTCTCTGTATATATATATATATATATATATATATATATATATATATATATATATATATATATATATATATATGAAAAAAAGAAAATTATTTATTCCTCAAATTTCTTCAAATACGTTAGTCAAAACAAAAGTACTGTCTATAATCTAAAGAGTCATTGTAAAAAATAATCTAATTTTTAAGTAGTGATTTAATCTTACATCTTACGCTTGAAAATTATTAATAATAACAGTGGTTACATACCCGAGAATTTTTGTTCACAGTCAGGTGTTTTTCTAGAAATCGAGTTAATCCACTTTTGTTTCAAAATTTCATTTCTTGGAAACGAGAAAACTGATTTCTTGTTATCATCAGAATCATAATTACTTTTACAAAAAGGAACAATACATTTAAACGGCATTATAACAAAAAATTAACCATAATATCAATATATGAATTATAGATTGAATTCGCATACACAAAGAAAGTACAAAGGAACTTTCATTTCTCCTCAAAAAACGAAATTCCGCCAAAGTTGCCAAAACGCAATTCCTTACATATATCTTGATTTTGCATTTGGCGACGGAAATAAGTACATAGCTAAAAGTGATAACTTGAATTTTCTGGTCAGAGTAACAGAATGTTGTCAGCCTATTGTCCCTACGTCATCACATTTTCTGGTAAACTGTGCTCATGCCTTCTCTCTTTAGGAGGTGTTGACATTATGCGAGCAAATGATCCAGCTGACGTCAAAATGACGTCACAACGAACGCTCGACCTAACTAGCAACGTCCAGAGTAAGCCCCGAAGTCCTCTTATACTTCTACTCGAACAATGTAATTGGGAATGCTCGCTGCATTATTTTTATATCTAGAAACTAACATCATTTCGCATTCGTGTGGTTCTATGGTGGCAATCTCAACAGAATCTCATTAAAATTGTGAAAAATTTTCAATTTCCACAATTTCAATTCATATTGTATAAATTGAATTTTATCTACATGATCCAAACATTTGTCACTTTGGAAAACCTCCCGAGATTACCTCTTTTCTAAATAACTTATGAGGGTGAGGGAAAAGCTCTGTGGTGTGAGTCACCCTTTACGGCAACCGCAACTGACCGGGGCCATCGTGATCACCCAACACCTCCTAGAGAGAAGGCCTGAGCACAGTTTACCAGAAAATGTGATGACGTAGTGGCATAAGGCTGACAACATTCTGTAACTCTGACCAGAAACTTCCAAGTTATCACTTTTTCAATTATTTCCGTCGCCAAATGCAAAATCAACATATGGAATGTGCGTATTGGCAACGTTGGCGGAATTCGTTTCCTGAGCGGGGGATATGAGAATTCATTTGTGCTTTCTCTGAGTATGCGAATTCAATTCCTGTATATTTCGGTTAATTTTTTTTGTAATAATGCCGTATAAATGTATTGTTCTTATTTGTAAAAGTAATTATGACTCCGAAGGTAACAAAAAATCAGTTTTCTCGTTTCGAAGAAAAGAAATTTGTGGATTATTTCGATTCCTAGAAAAGCCTGACTGTGAACAAGAATTGTCATGTAAGTAAACTCTATTGTTATTTACAATTTTTAAGCATAAGATATAAGATTAAACTCCTACTTAAAAAGTAGATTTTTTTTTTTTTTACAGTTACTCTAGATTATAGACAGTACTTTTGTTTTGACTAACGTATATGAAGAAATTTGATGAATAAATAAGAATATTCTTTGTCTTTTAAACGTATATATTAGAAATTATTCAACTATTAAAATGTAGTTTGTCATAAATAAATAATACTAGCAAATTTTACAATGCAATACTACAATTTCTTTAGAATTAACTACTTAATTAAAATTATGCTAAAAAAATATTGTATTTTTTTCTAAATTGAGTTAAAAGAAACAGTTCAAAATATAATGTAGTATTAACTTTTATATCATTAAAACGTCATTTAGAATTAGATATTTTGATAATAAATTGATTAATGTTTGATATTTGAAAAATATTCCTATCTGTATAGACGGTTGAAATTTTTGTATTTTCATTTGTAAAGCAACTAAAAGAATAAAGTAATTATATATTATATATTAATGAAGTTGACATTTGGATATAATCCTTTTAATACTTTAATAAGTATAGTGAATTTCTGTTTAGATAATTATTTTATAACATAAAAAACTGTTTTATTTGTAACATACTAAAATACTGTACCGTCTCTTGTTAGGAAAGAGGAAAAAGTATTATCAAAAGTCATTGAAGAGAGCTTAGAATTTGTGGAAAAATCCAAATATATTTTCAATTCTGTGGCAGAACTTTCAATTTGTGTATCCCAAAACGAACTGTATAATTGTTGGATATTTTTGGATATGAAGATTAATATATTCTTTGCACATATAGTTACCAAATCCATAAATAACTTCTTCCGTTTGTATTGATAAAAATTTATCTGTATCAGTGTTTTTTAACAATACAAAGTTCAACAAAAGAGGTCAGTATAACTTTCCCTGTGTTTTTACTGACTTAAAATATATATTTGATGTATTAATTACTTAGGTTAATACTCATAGGTTGTACATTGTAAATGATTTTAATATATCTTGAACAAATTTTCTTAAGTATGTTATGTGTATTTTCATTGTGTATGTATCAAGTTATCAAGTGTAAAGAAATAAAGTTAAAGTCTAATTTTCTCTTAATAGAATTATTACTCTGTTAATCAATAATGAAATTTTCATTCTCGTGTTTAATTTTAACATCAAATGTAAAAACAAAATTCTGATTTTGTTTTGTTTTCGAGAAATAAAATTTCATATAAATGTATGTTTTTTTTTTTACCTTATTTAGTACAGTGTTTACTTGGGGTTTTGCTCTTCAAAACTTGGGGGAAATTTTTCTACTTGAAGTTAGATGAATTAGTTTTAAATATATTTCCTGGTTTAAATGTAGAAATTTCTTAAAATTTTATGAATGTATTTCTAAGTAGTAGAAGAAGCATAAATAATAAAATTCTAGGATGTTTTATTTTTCTTTTAAAACTATAAACATATTTAAGTAAGTGTTGTTTTTTTTTAAATAATTTATAACTCTCCATTTGACATTTAATTATTTAATTAACATATTATAGATAAAATATGTTAATATCTTGATTATGGGGATGATATGTTATTGTGAGTGAAAATTCAGAAGGATTATAATTTGTGCTTGAGTTAATTCTTTTTTATTAGAGAATTCAAATTTTAGAGTGTATATGTTTTACAAATGTGTGTTATTTTAGGCGAAATTGATAGAATAAACAAAAAGCAATACATTCTGTGTCAGAGAACGGTTAATGTTAATAAAAAAACTGAAATTTGCTATAAATAATCGCCAGTAAATAATAAATCAAATTTTTTTGTTGCCGTTAAAACTACAGCTTCAACTGAATGGCTTTGATAGTCAGCCTAATCTCGTGACGTCACAGTGAGTGTGCTCAGGCCTTCTCTCTTTAGGAGGTGTTGGCTGAGCCGGGGCCATCGTGATCACCTGGCCTGCGCGTGTGAATTGATGACTCATACAAAGAGGCCGATGAAATCAAACTACCGTCTACGGTGTTTACTTTGAAATTGACAGTTTTCATATTGATTTAATTTAAACAATCTTTCTATTGTGCCCAATTACACATTTTACGATTCATAAAACAATTTTTGTTTACTTACTTAAGAAATTTCAAATAAATAAAAGGAAATATATTCAGTTTGAATTAAGAAATTCATAAAGTACGTAGTTTATGACCTTTCTTTTACTTTTTCAAACTGAATATCATTTCTCCTTAACAAAAGGCTGGGTAATCTCTGGTATTTCCCTCCCCATAGTGGAAGTGAACAATGAATGGAGCACCAAAAAGGGGGGAGGGTCGCGAATGTTGCCCAGATAATCTGATTGACTGATAAAGAAATTCCTGGAAACCAGGTGGAGAACAGCAGGAGGAAATATCTAATTCCAGAAAGCATCAGTGGTCAAGTTACAGAGAGTAAAACCTACTAAAAATTGGTCAACATACAACTTACGGAGGTGGTCAACATAGAGAGGTAAATCGCCCTTGAAAATGCGTTTTGACCATTCAAACTAATAAATTTCGGTCAACAAAGAGAGGTGGTCAACGTATAGAGGTGGTCAACTTTGGAGGTTTTACTGTAGTTTTTAAGGTAATAAAGTTTACGGGTATTCTATTGAGACGTCCCGCTCTAGAAGCGTTTGAGTGTGGCCTAGAATAAAGTAGTTTACTGTTTAAAAAAAGGCAAACTTTAATTTCCCCCTTATTTATAATTGTATAGATGCATAAGAGGGTTTCCTTAATCTAATATTAAATCTTAAATAAATTGCGATGTTTGGGCAAGTTATCTTACACCGATCCATTCCTTGACTCCCGTATTGTGTAAAATTCTACAAAGTCTCTCTTACTGATCTTGGGGATCTTGGAATTGCAAGTAAAATAAATCGCCAATGCTCATTATTCAGCGAATAAGAACTGGGGAATATTTTGATAGATTTTCGAAGTGCTTTCCTTATGCATAGAGGAAGGCGTTAATTCTCACGGCGGCATTAATCGCTGATTGGTTGAATTTAAAAGACCGACCGTGGTATAATATATCGATACATTTCTAGTTGGAATCGTTAAGCGTCAGTGCCATTTTGCCCAAGCTTTGCTGTATGCTTCAGTGTGGTGCTTTAATATATCTGGTTAAATATCATTTATTAAAATAATTATCATCACTTGTGAGGTAAGTTAAACAGATTATGATATTAATCAATGTTTTCCTGGGGATAGTTCCGTTTCATTGCCGTTTTCCTAGGTTGTCACGGTTGGCGACTTTTTTTTTAGCGATAATTATTTTGATAATGTACCCATGCTGGCAACCTCTTTCCTCTCATCTACGATTGGTCCGGACAGTGTTTACGTCATTTTCTTGGTGAGGCGGGTTTCTTCAGAGTTGTATCGCCAAGGCATCTTAAATCAAGTGATGTTTATCTTTTCTGGTACTTTTCTGGTACCCCTTTTTTTAGCAACTTGGCATCTAAAGAAAGCTTTAAGAAAGCTAAATTTTCTCTTATGGTATTCCCAGTATTTCTAAGAACTAACACCGCACAGTAAGCACTCCTTACTGTGTTTTCTTTTCAGAATCATTAAGAGGATTTCGTGAAACGGCTGAAATCTGCTCTGAATATAGGAAATAGAAATGGAAACACAAATAATTTTTTAAATCCTATTTCAATTACATAATATAATAATTTTTTAAATCCTATTTCAATTACATAATATGATTTTTTAAATCCTATTTCAATTACATAATATAATAATTTTATAAAACCGTACTAAGACTGCTTAAAAATGCAATTAGTTATATTACTACACGCTTACTCCTCGTAAAAAAATGAAAGAAATATCGATGAACTTCGTTGTGATTACGTTTCCTCGCGAGCTAATAAACAACTTTGCATCCTAGCCAATAGTACTGAAATGAAATCTTTACATTAAAAAAAAAGGCACTTGGTAAATATCTGAATATATAAAATTATTTGTTTTAAACGGTAGTATGTGGCTGATAGTGCCTTGTTTAAAAACTCTCTGTCAAGAGTCTGTTTGAAATAAAGCTTCTGTATCATTGTTTTAGCTAGTTAATATAGTATAACTGTTGAAATTCTGTTGTATTTTTTACAGGTTCATCCTCTAACCATGTGAATACAATAGTAGATTATAATTCTGTGATAAAGAGACAATTTATCTCTACTTATTAACTTTACTAATTGGGAGATTAGTTACTCGACTGTCAACAACAAGTCACGTAACCGGTAACAATTACAGACATTTCTATGTTATGATTCGCATTGTGAAAGCAAGCATACTAGATATATTAGATTTAGAGAGGGTGATCTTTAAATAGCAAAATAGATTCACGATGTGTATTCAGACTAAAATAGCTGCTTAAAGCCAATTCCGAGCATCCATGTCGGATGTAGGATTCTAATCCTCGGATCCCGGTTCCAAAATGCAGCTCATCCTTGGTCATTTCACTGCTTTACGTACTTTCTATTATTATTTTTTTAAAAATCAAATAAAACATTTTGATATTTAAAGTATTAACTATGCAGACTATTAGTTTATAATAATAAATACAATATCATATAATATGGAATATATCATATATATATGCAAGAATGGAAATTTAAAGTTAATACTTATAGATGTCATTCTATCAACTTTTAGTAAAGGTTTTTAAAACCTTCCTAGGCTGTTTATGCCCTGTAAACTCTATAAAAAAACTCTAATTTTAGAAAAACATTATTGGGTGTCTTCATAATAACAACAGCAAAATTTCCATGATAGGTAAAATGCACTAGTTTCTCTCTCTCTCTTTTTAACCCTCAGTTTAACATTAATTACACGATTTTAATATATGAAACTATTATTCTGCCTGCCCTTATTTGGACGTACTGCGGCTCTTTCAATGTAAACATAATATGATTTGATTTGGTTTGGTTTGGAGCGCTACGGTCTACTGTTTTGCACGCGAGGGCTAATGAGACTGGGACCTACAGTTTGAAGCCGATTCCGAACGGCTACGAACATCCATGCCATCAGCGGGATTCGAACCCGCGAACTCCGGTTCCGAAGAGCAGCGCTCTACCATTCGGCCATTGTTCGGCAAACATAATATGAAAAAACACAAAGCAAAAATTTTAGTAAAATTGTAAAAGCATACAAATATCTTAGAAACGGATAAACAAATAGGGAAGTTCTCTCTTCTCTAAATCTCACTTATCTAGAATCTCTTTAGACCTTTCTTGGGAAAGATCTAGTACCGTTAGCAATAATTGTGTTAAAATCCTAAATATATATATATATATATATATATATATATATATATATATATATATATATTTAGGTAAATTCTCCAATTTTTCAGTTTTTATGGTCTCAATTATGCATGTAACTAATAAATTTTTCTCTTTCAGTTTCTTTTAACCATTAATATTTTTAATTTTTAGGTCCATAGCTCAGATACCCCATAAAGCTATCTATTACGATAAGTCAACTAAGAACACTAGTTTCCAGTCCATTTCTGTTACAATCTTTTATCCCGCAATAGGCTTATTACTACACTAAATCCACGTTTAAAAGATAAGTTTTGTTTGGTTTTGGAGCTTTACGTTCTAATGTTTTTGTTACACGAGGGATAATGAAACCGGAATCTACTGCTTATAGCCGATTTCCGATCATCCATGCCAGCAGCGGGATTTGAACCCGAGAACTCCGATATCGAACAGTAGCGCTTTACCGTTCGGCCTTAGTAAATTGGAAGATTAGAAAACAATTCACGTCTTCTGCACAGTACTTTTGCATCATTTGAGTTTACATAATTATTTGAAACACATTATCGGGGATAACTAAGTCAAGAATATCTTAATTTTTGTCTATGGATATAGGAAAGAAACGTTAAGGATTCGCAATGAACAAATAAATCTTTTCTCATTATATTAAAACAACCAAAAAGAAAAAAATGGGTTACTGAGTATTATTTTTTAAAATTTTTATAAAATTTGAAAAGGGGTCACAATACGTTTACATTTGGTGAACCCAAACGTTTCCTTCAAATTAATTTTTATTTGTGACGTTCAACTTATGCTGAAAAACGTATAGCTGGGGATCTGTAGCAACCACTGCTATACATGTACAAAAAGATTCGATAATAGAATGAACAGATTATGTTCCATTGACAAAAAAAATTGAATAGAAATAATAAATGTAAAGGATAACAAATCATTTTACATAGTACTTTCTTTTCATTCAATGCCGATAACGTGTATCCGTAAAACCATTATTTCTATTAAATCTCATTTAAAAAGACATTTCTTTATTTCAAGTACACAACACTGGGTTTAACCATCCTTCGGTCGGGGTATACATAACCAACGTTGTCACGTTTACTTCAAATAATACTCTTTATGGGATACTGTATATTTTAGGATTAGATGTGGAAATGATATTTCGTGATCTAAAAATAGTATAATTTTAGGAATTTTAAAATTTGGTGATACGTTCTAAAAACTTTCGAAAACGTTTAACGTTAAATAAACGAAGAGTTCGGATTTTTTAGTTCTACGTATTAAAAAAGTCCCATGTAGTTGAGTGAAGAATGATCCTGAAACAACACTGGAGGTTCATTTATCCTCGTATCAATTGGTTTATAATCAACTTGTTTCCTAAGATTACAATATTAACAGCTGTCCTTCCTCGCAAGAAACAGTCTCTTAAATCGCATATATGTATCATTAGGTATGGCTTGGAACGCTGCAATCTATTTTTGTTTTTTTACTTTTTTTGCTACGCCAATGAGACTTGGACCAACCGTTTGAAGATGGTTAGTTTGTTTGCCTAAGTTCGTGGGTTCGACTCTGGGATCCCACTCTGGCATAGATGTTCGTAGCCATTCGGAATCGGCTATAAGCAGTAGGTCCCGATCTCATTAGCCCTAGTGTTTCAAAAAAGTTGATAGTAGCGTTGCAAACCATAGAACCATAGAAAGCACTGTTTAAAGACAATACCGAACTCCTACGAATATCCATGTCAGTAACGGGTCTGGCTTGGTTTGGTTCGGTTCGCTGGCATAAAATAATAGAAATGAAACAAGCATTTAACTCGATTCTCAAATGAATAATAACAGTAATAGAAATTGTAAGCGTTACCATAAAAGTTTATATATAGAAATAATACTGTAAACTCTAAGAATAAAAACAGTCGTATAAACCGCAAAAAGTGGAAATGGAAAGGAAATTAGATTTTAGAATAAAAGCCAATTTCTAGTAGAAACCGAAACAATTTTGGATGTGAGGGTTAGGATAATAACCGAAAATGATTCGTGTTACTACAACCAAACTGGGATAAATATAGATCCTTTATAGACATGCCGGCAGCGGGATTTTTATACATCAACTCTAGTACCGATGAACAGCGCCCTTCCATATCGGCCATCGTTCGGCTAATTTAGCAGTAATTCTAAGTAAAAGGAAGAAATGCTCTCCAGAAAAAAAATATGAAGAGTTTTAAGATTATGACATAGCGAAAAGAATTTTTTTTCACTGCATTAGAGTGCTGAAATGCGTTTTTGTAATTTTAAAATATTTCAATAATTTTTGTAAGAATATACTAAGTTCATAAAACTCTAAGAAATATGTTAGTTATATATGATATAAATAGTAATGAAATATATATGCATGAATGAAATAGTAATGAAATATATTTGAAATATGAATGCAACGTAAAAAAAGAAAAAATACCATTTTTAGAGTAACTTGATGATTATGATGTTCTTTCACTTGTTAGAATTAATTTATAAAACAAACATTTCACTAAAACATATTTTATTATCAAGATAAATGTTTCGTTTATTGAATTAAAAAAAATAATTTTTCACAAAACTTTCCCTTATATTGTTATTTTTTTGGCTATAATTATTCAATTTTTTTTTTTTTTTTTTTTTTTGTAAGGCATTAAAGCAAGTATATATATAATACAGAAGGAAAAAATTTTAACTTCTTCAATTCCTTTCCAAATTTTGATTTTTCTTCGATTATACTTGTTTTATAAGTTATAATTTAATATTATGTATAGTTTATTTCTTTTCAATGTTTATTTTAATAATAGATTCCTTGTGTAGATATTTCATGACACGTTTTCAAAACTTTAAAATTATTCATTCTTTTTTTTGTTGTAAAACTATATTTCTGTCCTATCCTATTATATTTTCCCCCAAACTCAGAAAGTTTATGATAGTTTAGAATTCAGTACAAATGTGGGCAGAGATCAAAACGATGTACATCCTATGTAATACGGATCATTTTTACCTAGAACTAGTTTTAAGTAAAACACATTTGAACGCATCCAGAATGAATTTGAAAATGTTATGTGTATACAAATGGGATAGAATTTATATATTTAATTTGTGAGCTATGTATATGTGACGCATTACAATTTCTAAAATCCTCATTATTTTTTAAAGCAAAATTTGTATATTTAACAGAATAGCTTATGAAGGAAAAGAGGAAACATTAAAGTAGAATCATATAATTCTGTTATCATGCATCATTAAGAAAAGTACATGAGGAGAAATTATAATTATAAAAGTAAATGTTTAAAAGAAAACATAAAATGTATTAAAACACAACTATAAAACATTAATTTCTTTGTGAATCATAATCAGTTATATAAAACAGAGTTGATTATAAAATTAAAAGTTGTTTTATAGAGTTAACTGTTTTTTTTTATCGTGTTAAAACAACTATATTTAAAATAATTCTAATTTCTTTTACATTTACTTATTTATTTATTTTAGAAAATATTTTTCGAATGTACGGAAACAGTATTATTTATTGTAGAGAAGTTTTCATAATTTCAGTACCCAATAAAAATTAATTGTTGAAAGTTGTTAAAATATGAAGACACGTGGTTCTTACTAAATACATATAAAAATTTTAAAGCTACATTATTGCAGATTACAAAAATATTTTCTAATGCATTTTTGCCATTTAACCTAAAAACTACTTTGAA
>CM063502.1:162653382-162748382 GCA_032207245.1 Pardosa pseudoannulata
TCTATAAATTATAATTATAATTCTATATGATCACGATGGCCTTGGCCATATCATACTGAATGGGTGTTTGAATAGGTTAGGTCTATTTTTATAATCTAACCTATATGGATTCCTTTTCAGTTGAAATTTTTATATGGTTACTTTGCAAAGGAAACTGATAAAAAATGTTAATCAAATTTTATTTTTCAAATAAATGAATATTAAAATGAAAAATTCTAAAAAATGTATTTTATTTACTCGTACAATACATTTGATTTCAATTTGTTTTCCTTAACTAAATGCAATTTCTACAAAACTTTTTCATAAGTTGTAAATAAAATGTTTTTATTTAAAATAAAATAGTCAAATTAATTTATTTTAGTTGTTATGTAGTAATTTTCATATAATAAATCTAATTTTACATAACCTAGGACAATCACTAAGTGATGATTTAAAGATCAAATTGTTATTTTTAATGCAGTGTGAATTAATACAATGTAGTAATTTTCTATGATCACACAAAAATTATCATTATGTATTTTACTAATGTAGTTTAATTTTAAAAGCACACAGCTTTAAAAATAAATTAAATAACTTTGAACTGAACAATTTTTTCCTAAATCTATTAAAGTATTAAGTAATAATAAGTGATTTTAAAGTAAGCAGTAATATAAGAGTAATATGTTCAATATAATTAATGTTATGACTGAAAAAAAAGAATGAAAATACACTTATGGTTTTGATAAAAATATTCTTGCTGTCCAATTCTTATCTTTAAATCTGTTTTTTTATTTAACTAGATATAATAAATAAATGTACTTTTTCATCTTTTTGTAAATAATATTTCACGCATATTTTTGTAAACATTTATTTAAAAACATTTAGTTTCAAAAAGTAAAGGTAAAATCATAAACTACATACTTTGTGAATTTCTCAATTCAAACTGAATATATTTCATTTTATTTATTTTAAATTTCTTAGGTAAGTAAACAAAAATTGTTTTATAAATCGTAAAATGTGTAATTGGGCACAACAGAAAGATTATTTTAATTCAACCAATATGAAAAACCGTCAATTTCAAAGTAAACACCGTAGACGGGAGTCTAATCTCATCGGCCTCTTTGTATGAGTCATCAATTCATACGCGCAGGCCCGGTGATCACGATGGCCCCGTGTACAGCCGGTGCATTTATGATGTTGTGTGACCCAGACGCTATTGTGCCTAGGGCCCGTAATTTTTGGGGCCCGAAAATTAGGCTTTTGATTTTTATTTTTATGTAACAGAAAAACGTGATATTCATAATTATTACTGAAACTTATCCAAATTATGCCGAATCGTTGATTGATAAAATCGACGAGTGTGGACGAGCGTTTCCGTGCTTATGCATCCACGCCCGCGAGTGTCGATCTGTGTAAATAAGACCGAGCCTCACGCTTATCAAAAACTATTAAGAATAAATTCAAATTAATTTTTCATGATAGTGACGTTAGTGACTCTTCAATAGAAGAATTAAAATATTATGAACAAGATTTAAACCTATCAGAACTGAAAAATAAAGTATTACAGTTTAAAGCTTAAATAAGTAAAGAAAATATTACGCCTGTTCCCCATGTGGTAATTTATTTAGGAAAATAATGTTATTACAACATTTTATAATTTAAACATAATTCTGTGAATTTATTTAACCCTTCCAATAAGCAATGCAAACGGTGAAAGATCATTCTCAGTAATGGCCAAACTAAAAAGAATTTTAAGATCCACATTAGGCCAACAAAAATTAAATAGTTTATCATTACTTTATATAGAAAAAGAGTTATTAAATAACTCTATTAATTATGACAAACTAATTGACGAGTTTGCAGAATTAAAAGTGAGGAAAAAGGCAATAACTAACCAATCTGGGTATATTTGTTTAAGAATTATTGTTTGTTTAAATAAATTATGTTTATTTAATTTTTGTACATGCATGTTATTTTTTTCCTTTTTTTCTTGGAATCCGATAATTAAATAAAACTACATACTGTATATGCTTAAAAACCGAACTATCAAACGCAAAGTATGTGCCATAACTGAGAAATAGGCCCGGAATTACAATATTGCCTAGAGCCCGCTTTGCTTTAGCCTTAGTCCGTCACTGACCGTGTTAAACAATGGAAGGTGAATACAACAGAAATTACACCAATCAATACAAATTTCGATCACACATATTGCAGCTCTTATAAATAAGATTTATTTGGTTTTATTTGTATGGTCTTTTACTTTTTTAAAGTCATTAATAATAAATGGTAAAAGTATACAATCACATTGCATTATTCAAATAATAATGTTTGTTCTCAGTTTATTGTAATAGACAGTAAATAGCCTGATTTAAGCATGAAAAAGTTACTCATTGAAATATCATTCAATATAGTAATTTAGAAGCTTATAATTTTCTATCAAAGAATATTCAAGAATCCTTTTTTTAATCTTTACTGTATAAAATATTCAATATTGCTGTATACTTTTGAGAGGAATAGTAAAATTTAAACTTATGAATATTCTTTGATAGAAAAATGTAAGTTTCTAAATTATTATATTGAATAACATTTTTTCAGAAAAATAGTTTTATCTTTAAAAATCAGGCTATTTATTGCCCATTATAGACGATGAACCTTAATGTATAAAGTTTATAATGGCAAAAATTAATTTTAAAAATTTAAAGTAATAAAAATAGAAGAAAAAAATGAGACAGTTAAAAATAAAAATTAATTTTAAAATTGTCAAAAATGTAAATAAAATATTAGAAATGAATGTTAGAAATAAAATAAAATATAAAAATATAAAAATAATTGTAAATAATGCAAACATAACTTAACTGTATTTCTAACTGCTTTATTTTTAACTGTATCATGTAACTGTTTTTTTAGTTAGTGTGTGTTAATAAAACGTGTTCGCATGTGTACCTGTGTATATAAATCTTTTTGTTAAGATTGCTTCCTACTTAAGATATTGAGTTAACCTAAAATTAGTAGGTTATGGGCCTAGCAGCTTTGAGACTGTGAACTTTACTTTAATTCAGTATCAGCTCAGATCAACTCTCTCGAGTACGCCTGAGTGATAGTTCAGTGGAATCGATCTGTGATCGTTATTTTTTTTTTTAAAGAACATTCAGTATGGACTTTAAGACGCAGATTGAAAAATTGGAAGGCTCGAAAAACTGGACGAAATGGAAGCGGCAGGTAGAATTACTACTTGTGCATCATGATGTGCTTGATTTGATTACCGGCGATCGTGTTAGGCCTAACGACCCGGGAATCGCTCCTACTCCGGAGCAGCGGGAGAGCTTTGAAACCAAGGTCAAAGCTTTCAAGAAAAGTGATACGCTGGCTCAACTAATTTTAGTTGGAAGCATGGACAATACCAATGTTGAATTAACTTCAACATGTAACTCTGCAAAAAGCACGTGGGATAAATTAATTTCAATTTATGAGCTGAGTTCCGGGCAGAGTGTCGATCGACTGATGGAACAATTTTTCACTTTCCAGAAAGATCCCTCTGAAGATGTGGTCACACACGTTGCACGATTACAACGAAATTTCAGCGAACTGAATGATGAACTGAAACGGTTAGTGAAAACTGAACTTCCGGAACTATTACTCATGAGTAGAGTAATGTCAACCCTACCTAGTCAATATTTTGAATTCAAAAGCGTGTGGGAAAGGTCAATTAATAAATTGACTGAACGTCTTCGTCTTATCGAAATGAGACTGCCTGCAAGACAAAGTGATCATTGTGCTTTAGTTGTTAAAACCCATGAGAATAAAAAGGTTAGTAAACCTAGGCAAGAAAAAGTAGAGAAAAAATGTTTTAAGTGTCACAAGCTTGGGCACCTTGCGAAGAATTGTTATAAGAGAAAAAATTACAATAAACAACCAGAAGGAGATGCATTTATGTGTTTTGAGGATATGAAAGATAAAGATGTGTGGCTTGCAGATTCTGGTGATTCTGCCCACATGACACCTCACAAAGAATACTTTTTATCCTATGAGCCTTTTTCTTCACCGAAGGAGGTTAAGATTGGAAATTATGGGACCATATTTGCCTTTGGTCAAGGAACAATCAACGTTCAGATGCTAGTGTCTGATAGATGGGAAAACAACCATCTAAGTGAAGTATGGTTTGTTCCTGAAGTAAATCGCAATTTATTCTCCATCGGTAGGGCTGTTGATAAAGGCTATGATTTTAAAGTTGATAAGAATGGCTGTTACTTATCCAAAGACAGGTGTGTTCGCATAGCTGGGAAAAGGACATCTCGAGGACTCTATGCATTAAAGATGAAGGTTTTAATTCCTGAAAAATCTGTGGATGTTTTGATGGCCGTAGCAGATACTATGCAACTGTGGCATGAAAGGTTGTGTCACCAAAATAATCACCATGTTAAAAATATTATGAAACAGCATAATATTGATGTCTCAGCAACTACTGATTTTTGTGAAGGTTGCATGCTTGGTAAGCAACATAGGGATACTTTTCTGGTGAGAAAAAACCGACCAACAGTTGCTGGAGGGCAGATAAATGATGATGTTTGTGGCCCCATGCAAGAAATATCTCTAGGAGGTGCAAGGTACTATGTATGCTTCAAGGATGACTTTACAATGTTTCGCAGTGTTTTTTGTGAATAAGAAATCAGAGGTTGTGAATTGCTTGAAAACATTTATCAGTGAATCTGAATCAGCTGGACATAGAATTAAAGAGCTATTAAGTGATGGAGGAACAGAATTCAATAATTCTGAAGTAAAAGCCCTCCTTGAATCTAAAGGAATAATGAACCGAATTTCTATGCCATACACTCCTCAGCAAAAAGGTGCTGCTGAGAGAGAAAATCGTACATTAGTAGAATGTGCTCGATCTCTCATTCACACTAAAGAGCTTCCAATCAAGCTATGGGCTGAAGCAATTAACACTTCTGTATATGTATTAAACAGAACTGCCAAGACTTCAGTACCAGGTAAGAGTCCATATGAACTATGGTTCAATAAAGAAAAACCATGCATTGATCACTTATGAATTTTTGGAACTGAGTGTTATATCCATGTGCCAAAGCAGCAGAGAAGAAAATGGGATCCGAAAAGCAAGAAAGGTCGTCTGGTTGGGTATTGTGGTGACAAGGATGGGTACAGAATATGGACAGACAATGATAAAGTTGTTTTAAGTCGAGATGTTGTCTTTAAAGATGAACAAGTACTAGGAACTGTGTATTCGAATGTGACTGACACAAAACCTGAGAATAATCTAGAGCTTACTTTGCCTATAGAAGATGAATCTTCAAACTCAGCTGTTCTAACAGAAAATCCAGGAGAGTGTATGGAAACAGTAAATAGTGTATCCAATGCAAACAGTGATTTGTCACTAAGTCGCTCTAGAAGAGAAATTAAAAAGCCTTTGTACCTGCAAGATTACATTTTAATGGCAGAATTTTTCAAATCCTGATTCTTATGCTTCTGCTATGGCTTCAAATGATGCTGATAAATGGAAGCAAGCAATGGATGAAGAGATGAATTCCTTAAAGAAGAATGATTCTTGGGATCTGGGTGAATTGCCTCAAAATAAGAAAGTCATTGCAAATCGTTGGATCTTGCGAATAAAGACAAAAGGAGATGGCTCCATTGATAGATACAAGGCGAGACTAGTAGCAAAAGGTTACTCTCAGAAACTGGGCATTGATTACGATGAAACTTTTAGTCCTGTGGCTAGATTTGACACTGTCAGAATGCTTATCAGTATTGCAGCCAGTGAACAACTTCAGTTCTTGCAGTTTGATGTGAAAACTGCGTTCTTATATGGAGAGTTGCAAGAGGAAGTTTACATGAAGCAACTGGAGGGTTATGACGATAAATCCAGCCGAGTGTGCAGGCTTAAGAAAAGCCTGTATGGACTAAAACAAGCTCCTCGCTTTTGGAACAAAAGGTTTGTTGACTTCATCCGTAATCAAGGCTTGAAATCTTCTCATTCAGACCCATGTTTATTTATGCGGGTAAATCCTACAAGTAAGCTGCTTGTAGTTATTTATTTGGATGATGGTCTTGTTGCTGGAAACGTAAAAGAGGAAATGTCAGAGTTTATAAACTTGGCAGTGAATTTCAAGTAACAGTCCGCTCACCAGACTGTTTTCTTGGAATGTGCTTGAAACAAATGGAAAATGGATCTATTTTTGTAGAGCAAACAGCATGTACAAAAAGAATTCTTCATCGTTTCCATATGGATGAGTGTAATCCTGTGGCTGTTTCTATTGAAAAACAAAATTCAAGTGAAATTGATGTTGAGATTGGTGAGAATGTTCCGTATCGAGAAGCAGTAGGCAGCCTTATGTATCTAGCTACTGCAACTCGACCTGATATTGCTTACTCTGTAAGTGTAGTGTCTGAAACACTTGATTGTCCAAAAGTTTCCAACTGGAATTGTGTAAAGAGAATTTTTAAGTATCTGAAGGGGATGTTAGACTATGGGCTGTTTTATCCCAGTGATCATTCAGCTAGACAACTGGAAATTTACACTGATGCTGACTATGCAGGTGACAGCAAAACAAGACGCTCAAGAACTGGCATGGTCAGTAAATTTGCCAATGGTACTATATCTTGGACAAGTCAAAAACAAAAAAGTGTTGTTCTCTCTACTACTGAAGCTGAATATGTTGCAGCATGTGAAGGTTCAAAAGAATGTATTTGTCTCAGTAGACTACTAAGTGAAATTGGTGCATCAAATGATCTGCCTGTGTTGTACGTGGATAATGCAAGTGCTCTGAAACTTATGAAAAATCCAGAATATCACAAGAGATCTAAGCATATTGATGTAAAGTTTCACTTCATTAGGGAAAAATTCCAAGAGGATAAGTTCAGTATTGAACATGTGGACAGTCAGAATCAAATTCCTGACATCCTGACTAAACCTTTGGGACGATTACAATTCCAGAGACTCTGTCAACAATTGGGACTAAGAAACAGAAAAGTTTTGTTTGAGAGGGACTGTAAATAATGCAAACATAACTTAACTGTATTTCTAACTGCTTTATTTTTAACTGTATCATGTAACTGTTTTTTTAGTTAGTGTGTGTTAATAAAACGTGCTCGCATGTGTACTTGTGTGTATATAGATATTTTTGTTAAGATTGCTTCCTACTTAAGATATTGAGTTAACCTAAAATTAGCAATAATAAATAATAAATATAAATATTAAAATATAATATAATAAATTTATTAAAATATAAGAAATATTAGCACTTCTCAAGCTCATTTCTTAGCACAAATTAATTCTATAAACTTAAAAACTAACAAAAATGAAAAATAGAAAATTAACTTAAAATATTGTCAAAAATGTAAATAAAATAATACAAAAACTGCCCAAGATCCTACTAAAATACTTGGATGGTTTTAGTTAATATATTAGTGAATAGATCACGCCAGTGAACCAAGCAATTCTCCCCTGGAACTGTAACACCGTAATTGGCTGTCCTGATCCACTCGTTTCATTCAAACATATTATTTTGGCATGGAGTTAGGTAATTTACCAGTTTAAAAAAAAAAAAAAGGTTGATTTGTAACTTCAAATAATAATATGTGTTAGCTTAGAAGCATAAAAGGGTTACTTGTTACTATTTTTCGGTCTATAATATAAAAGAAGAGTTTGTGCAAAGGGATCAGAAAAAAAATTTAAGCTGAGAAGTTTACGGAGAAACCATTCAGAAATACTAGGCCCTACCATATTCACTCCGACTAGAGTAGCGGACGACATAAACGTCATAATGACGTCACGAAGGGGAGGGGGTCACCAAGAAGGGGAATTTGGTACCATATTCAACCGACGGCCGACTTAAGTCGTTCCATCTATTTCACTTTTGCGACATACCAGTCACCGTGACATAGCGTATACAGTGTAGCAGTGAAAACAAAAATAAAGATGGCAGCTCTCATGCAAGCATTTATTGATATTTAAAGGTTAAAATGTCGTGAGAAGCTATTTCTCCGTAGCTGTTCAAAAATTAAAAATACTTCCTAAATACCTGTATTTTGAAAATTTATGATATTATATGTAATTTTCAAAGCTTTCGGTAACAGTAAAACGATTTTATTTTAAAAACAACTGTGTAAACACCTCGCGCGTCCCCGGCTGCACTTTCGGAAGTCTGCACGCCTCGTTCTATACCTGCCCGCCTATTTTTACTGGAGCAGGTATCTTGGGTTCGATTAAAGCCTATGTGACCGACGATGAAGCACAGCAGCAACAAAACTCTGGATTAAACATTTATTATTAAGATTTGTCAAAAACATATATACACCTCAAATCATACTCAAAACACAGGGCTCAAATAAGACCGAGGACAAAAATAAATAGTGCCGAGCGGAAACACCTCTTTCGGTCTCAACTCCTTTCAGAAGAATGTCCGTTCCCCGTCGCTCCGCCCGGGCATCTCCTTTTCACTCCCCTTCGTGAGGGCCCGGGGGGACCCCCCCTCGGTCAAGTTTTCGCCTCCAAGGGAAAAAATGTCCTTTTCTGCAGCTGGCGGGGGTGGCATCCAGCGCCCCCCCTCATGTTGAACCTTTACCAACCCTCTCTCGGGGTGTCCGTCTTCAGCCGCCGAAACAAAGAACAGGGGCCCATGTAACACCAGCTCGAATCTTGAGTCTAGTATTACAAACTGTGTATTAATCAAGAACTCATTTTAAAATAATAAACATTTACCATTCAAATTATACAAAATTATGAAAATAATACAGCCTCAAGGAAGTTTATTAGGTATGTGCATTTGGAGTAAACACATCATACACTATTAAATTCCTATTAGGTAAAATGTGATGTAAACATGCAAAATATTTTCATAAGCTAGAAGTGCATCAACAAAAACACAAAATAAAACACAATTGCTCAAAAATAACAAATTTAGAAGCTAACAAACATGATAGAATGAAATATCTAAAGCGCTTTTTGTTAATTAATTTTATCAGTTAATAAAATATTGTAGATAGAAAAGTCCAGTAGTAAATAGAATCTCTATAGTATCTTAAAAGTATTAATAAAATTTTCCCATGATTAAAAAGATATCTTTTTACTCTATAATATTCAAATTTAGAATTTCATAAAAGGAATTTAAGGATTTAAGAATATTTAATATTTCTTCTAAACATAAAATTGACAATTTAATAACTTCAAAGTGTTATACCAATCTATAAAAAACGTTTAGATTATTCCGATAAGTTAATTAGGAAGGTATCAATTTTTAAAATCTTTATTAAAATGACATTTTGCAATCGCATATATGTACATAATCAGATGCCCAATATTAAATTAATTACAAAAATTATACAGATGTATACAATTTAACATAATAAGCAATTAGATTACTACTCATATTTTTGGTAGTAAATAAATTTTGTTACTTAATAACAATATCATGGATCTAATCAATTGCTTAATAAAGTATATTTTGGTAATTTGTCTTTTAATCTGTATAAAAAATATTTTCAGTAACAGTTGTTTATTCCTAAATCTAATATTCAATAATTAAATAAATTTATTCACAAGCAAAGAGAAAAAAAAAGATTAGTATAATATGATCTATGTTAAATTTTATAGGTTATTTTCTTAGATTCATAAAAGTGTTTAAAATCTTTTTAAACACTTCTTTGAGAAAATGAAACATTTATAAACAAAGACAATACTTAATATTGCCGCATAAAGAAGCTTAGCCAACCATCTCAGAGGCCGAATGGTCAAAGCACGCGATTCAGACCCGGAGATTGTGGGTTCGTTGCTTGACATGGCAGTTTATCCAACGTACGGATTTTTAATTTAAAAATGTTGCTTATTGTTTCCTTATGTTCTTGATTATTCTAGATCTTTCTTTAATATGTAAATTAGTTATTTCTCGAATATTCTGTTCGGGTATAAAAGCTGATACTCACTAGTTGTAGGCAACTTCTAGATCCTGTAAAGTTGCGAGTTGCTATTTAGGTTCAATAAATTGTTCTGTTAAGTTAAACGGTGTGTTCATTCAAATCTTCGTGACAATATTTAATAGATTTTGCTTCCATAGACTTTGCATTTAAGATCTAACACACGCACACACACACAAAATAAAGTAAAATAGAGGCATATAGAATAAGCATAGCATATATAGTTGTATATAACATTTGTATAATAATTATAAAAATAATTTTATAACATAAGACGGAAAATAAAATTAATTTCCCCAATGCTACAAATGTTTATGCATAGTTTTTCTAAAATTATAATTATTGTGTGGATAGAATAAAAATTGTCAAACTTCTTCAACACTTTGTGTTCATAGTTAATAACATACCAATGTAATTAGACATAAACAAATCATACTAAAAATTAATATACTATAAACAGAAATCATTTAGAAATACTTAAATGTAATTTATTAAACATTAATCAAAATAGTAAAATGAATAATTATCTTAAAATATGTATTAATGACCTTTCGAAATGAAACAAATGTATAAATATGCAGCCAAAAGGAGATTCATTAGGTATGTGCATTTGAAGTAGGCACATCATACACTATTGAATTTCTATTTAGCAAACTTCGATTTCAACATCTAAAACGTTTTTATAAGTTAGAATGTGCATATTAAGTACAAAAATACAAAATAATATACCATAGCTCGAAATAATAACAAATACAGAAGCAATAAACCACGACCAAATAAAATATCTAAATCACATTTTGTTCATTGCTTACTAATAAAATATAGAAAGCAAAAAAATCAAAAAATATTAACAAGCGTTTTCAAAATTTTATAAGTCGTGATTAAAACTTCATAATATTCACATTTAGAATTATATAAAAAAGGAAATGAATAATAACTTTTGAATAGAATAACTTTTTAAACGTAAAATAATTTCAAAGTTGTATATAACATATAAAAACAGAAATTTTAAATTTTTGTATAAGGGAAGGATAAATAACCTGGTACATATATATATGAAAGCACATGTGAATGGTTACACACACACACATATATATGCATCAATAAAGCCCACTTAAACACTTTTTTCCATTGACATTTCATAATAAAAAGATGGTAAGTAATAAAATAAGTACGAATATGCAATAAGTACAATAAGATACAATAAATAAGTAAGTACGAATATGCAATAAGTACAATAAGATACAATAAATAAGTAAGTATGAATATGCAATTAGCAATATACAAATCACTATCAAAAAAGTTTCTTATAAACACCATATATAAACTGATGAGTAATAGATAAATAGTTTATAAAATAAAAAAACGACGGACAAGTTTGAAAATTGGAGCAATTATCTACAAAGAGATGATTAAATGATGAAAAATAAAACTATACCTTTATTCCCCATCACTCTTTTGTATATATCCGTAATCATATCAAACACAAACTATCACAAAAGAAATAATTATTAATCACAGAATTCATTAGACATGGCACCACACATTCAAACTAACTAGGACTAATACAAACGAGCATATGGTTCTGAAAATAAAACGCAGTTAATTTTTGCAGTTAAGAACATCTACACTGTTTCCAATTTTTTGATTGGTCAGTAGAGTGAAGAAGACTACATCAATTAGCTCCGCCTTTATCAGGGAAGTAATTGGGGGTGTAGCCGTAGTAGGAGGAGTCACAGACCATTACTATATCACTCGATGGCAATATGGTATCAAATAGTCGCTTGGCCGACATAATCTAGGCATGCGACAGTGATTCTGAAGATCGTCATTTTCACCCGTGACTCTAGTCGGAGTGAATATGGTATGGCCCACTGTCCTAGAAACATACGAGTACGTCATGGAGTTGGTCGATTACAGGTATAAAATACAACGAGCCCATTACATTGTGTTAGCAATGAAGCATAATTGGTCTACAAATTACTAATTTTTAATAAGCAAAATAAGAGTGGACTTTGTAGAAATGGAATTTTAAAATAATTTAGCTGAAGTTTACGAACATTTCATTCAAAGATGGCGCAATAGAGATGTGCACGTTCGGCATGCATATAGGTAGTTTACCTTTCTTTTGCTTGCTGTTCTTTTTTACGAACAGCAAGCTTCTCAATTCTCATCAGAGTATGCTGACGTACGCGTATAGAGGATTTCATTTAGCTAATATTCAGTCTGTAAAATAAAAGTTGAGATTATACAATGTTTAAAAAATACATATAATTTTGTTGAGGTTTACTGGGATTTCATTGAAACATGACACTGGACGCGTACCAGAGTGGAAGAGATTGTGGTAGTTTACCGAAATAAAAGAAGGATAGAGCTTGTGTTGTTACTCTATTCTATTTCAGAATAGTACAGTGCATGTAGAGTGTAAGAGGCGTAAATGACCAGGCAAGTTAGTATTAGCACGCATCTATTTAATTATCATTCTAAGCGGCCACGATACAGAACATACATCATATCCTAGTTACGTTACATAGCGCGTTCTCTCAACTAAAGGTTTCTCGTCTGTCAGTCCGTTGCGGTAGTCGTCAAGGGTGACTCACACCACATCTCCCCTTCTTTAAGGTTAAGTCTCTGTGGTGGACGTACTACCCGACCACTTTTGGTGACATATGGAGCTGGAGGAGTACATAAGGCGGAATCAAAAGCTTTTCCTGGTGATACTACCTGGGAATTTGGAGAATGGGTTTTAACGGAACTGGAGTCTTCATGACCATTTATTGAGTCAAAGTCATCTAAATCCTCTGTCTCCGGTTGGAAATTGCCTGAAGGTATTAGGTGCATCCTATTCCTTCTGTACCGTTTCTTTCCCGATTCTATTATGTATGATCGTGGGTGATCAGTTTTGCTAACAACTTTACCAGTAGTTCTTCTATCTGTCATCCAAACTGCCTTACCCGGACTCAAATTACCTAAATTTCTTGCTCCATGTCTTTTGTTGAAGTTTGTCGTTTGTTTCTCTATTCTCATTTCCTCCTTTCTCTGAAGCTCATTTTTATCTTCTATCTTCGATTCTAATTGAGATTTTGCAATAGGAAGGGTCGTTTGTATCCGTCTATTGAAGAGAAGTTCAGCAGGACTTAAACCATTTTCAAGATGAGTAGCCCTATAAGCCAGCAGTGCTAAATAAGGGTCTTCAGATTTTTTTAGTCGTAGCTTGATAGTTTTTGCAGCTGATTCTACAAATCCGTTACTTTGTGTATATCTAGGACTGGAAGTAATGTCTCAGAATCCATAAGCTCTTGAAAATTGGGCAAATTCAGAAGAATTTATTGGTTCAAATTGTGGTCCATTGTCAGTTCTCACAACGTTAGGTATTCCATGTCTTGGAAATATGGATTTGCAGTGATTAATGACTTCTTCAGATGTTATTTTTTCTAATTTAGCGATCTCTAGATATCTAGAGAAGTAATCCGTAACAATGAGATACCACAGTCCCTGAAACTTGAATAGATCCATACCGATAATTTCCCACGGTCTTTCTGGAAATTCTGGCGATATAAGTGGTTCATGGCGATTTGTTGCCTCTTGGATACAATTTGAGCAATTTTTAACCATTTATTCAATTTTTTTGATTCCTGGCCAATATACAGATGTTCTAGTTCGTGCACGACATTTAGAGATTCCAAGAAGTCCCTCGTGAATTTGTTTTAAAACTTTGCTTCTTTGACTTTCAGGTATTATAATTCTGCAGTCCTTCATTAAAAGACCATCTTGTATAGATATTTCGTATCGATGATTCCAATATGACAAGCAAGAACTCTTAAGATTCTTCTTAGATGGCCAACCTTCCAGGGCCAATCTCTCTAGCATCTTGCATGTTGAATCAGCTTGTTAAAATTTTCGGAATTCTTTTAATCGATGGTTAGAAGCTGGTAAGGATGAAGTTATCATGTGAACATATGAGTCTATTTCGTCTTCTAATTCATCAGAAAATTTCATTTCTTGTGGTTTTCTGGACAAAGCATCGGCAGCATAAAGCTTCTTACCGGGAGTGTGAAAGATCGAGTATGAATATCTCATCGTTCTTAGCTTTATCCTCTGCAGACGAGGAGATAAATCATCCAAGTTCTTCTTGAATGAGAGGTTTGTGATCGGTTTCTAACCGGAAATGAGTACCTATTAGATAGTCTCTAAACTTTTCACATCCCCAAACAAATGCGAGTGCTTCCTTTTCTATTTGAGCGTATCTGTGTTCTGTGGGTGTGAATGTTCTGGAAGCATAGGCCACGACACATGGATTTCCATCTTCTTGCTCTTAGCGTAAAGTTGCTTCAATTCCATAAGATGATGCATCCGTGGTAACAATTGTTGATTTGTTCGGATCGTACACTTTAAGGACTGGTCCTGATGTTAGAACCGTTTTTCCAACTTTCAAAAGCCTCCGATTGCGCTTTATCCCACACAAATTCATTTTTGTTACTTAACATCGACGTTAAAGACAATAATAATTCGCTGTAGTTGGGTTCAAATTTTGCAAGATAATTTGCCATTCCTAACATTTGTTTCATTTTTAGGAGGTGGATATACTTGTATTGCAGCTATTTTATCTTCGTCTGGATGGTATTCCTTCTTTATCAATAACATGTCCCATGAATTTGATCCTTTTAACAGAGAATTGACATTTAGCTTCATTTAAAGTGATACCTGCGTCTTTCAGTTTGTGCAAAACAGCTATCAGTCTCTGATCATGTTCAGTTTGATCTTTTCCCCAAACTAGAATATCGTCCATATGACAAATCGTACCCGATGTTTTTTCTAAAAGCTGCATCATCCTTTTCTGGAAGTGCTCAGGCGCCGAAGAAATTCCAAACGGTAATCTTGAGAATCTATACCTCCCAAAGGGTGTTATAAATGTTGTAAGGTATGACGACTCTTCGTTTAGAGGAATTTGCCAAAACCCTGATTTGGCGTCCAATTTAGAAAAAACTTTGGCTGTGGTAAGTAAATTTAATGAGTATTCAACTGAAGGCAAATTGTGAAATTCTCGTTGGACACACTTGATTAATTCAGTCAAATCTACACATATTCTAACGTTACCATCGCATTTTGGTACAACAACCATTGGGGAACACCATTCAGTTGGCATGTCTACTGGAATAATTATGCCTTTAGAGACCATGCTCTTAATTTCATTTTTTGTTTTCCTTAGGAGGGGGATGAATATTCTTCTAGGAGAAGAAATAGCAAAGGGAACTGAATCGGACTTCAATTTTATTTTGTAACATCCTTGTATCAAGCCTAGACCTCTAAATAATTCTGGGAAATCATGTTTAGGATTAAGAGTACAGATTTCTAGAATGTTTGGACCTAACCCAAATTTTTGTATGGCTGGTTTACCCAGTAAACAGTTCTGCAACCCCTCAAATTACATAAATAACTTCTTTTATTGTTTTATTTCCATAGCTGATTTCTCGTAGAGCTTTGCAGTTACTTTAAGTGCCCTACCATCCGGTCCACAAATCTTCCTATCTGGTTCCAAGACTTTCGAATTTTTAAAATTAATATTCAGAATGGATGTTGGAATAACAGTAGGATCAGCTCCACTGTCAATTTTAAAGTTAATTTCCATATTTTGGCATCGGATTGGCACATTCCATTCTGCAAAATTGATTTTACCTGAAGAAACTTCAGTAATGGAACCCAAAAAATAAATATCTGATTTCCTATCTTTATGATAACAAACTTTTGCAAAATGTCCCATTTTCGAACATTTCATGCATTTTGCATCTTTAGCAGGGCAAAATTTCCTATCATGGGGCCCTAACATATTCACTCCGACAAGAGTCACGGACGACATAAACGTCATAATGACGTCACGAAGGGGTGGGAGTCACCAAGAATTGGAATTTGGTACCATATTCAACAAACGGACGACATAAGTCGTTCCATCTATCTCACTTTTGAGACATACCAGTCACCGAGTATTTGGTACGTGACATAGCGTATACAGTGTAGCAGTGAAAACAAAAATAAAGATGGCAGCTCTCATGCAAGCATTTATTTATATGTAAAGGTTAAAATGTCGTGAGAAGCTATTTCCCCGTAGCTGTTCAAAAATTAAAAATACTTCCTAAATACCTGTATATTGAAAATTTATGATATTATATGTAATTTTCAAAGCTTTTGGTAACAGTAAAACGATTTTATTTTAAAAACAACTGTGTATTAATCAAGAACTCATTTTAAAAATAATAAACATTTACCATTCGAATTATAAAAAATTCTGAAAATAATACAGCCTCAAGGAGGTTTATTAGGTATGTGCATTTGGAGTAAACACATAAACTATTAAATTCCTATTAGGTAAACATACAAAATATTTTCATAAGCCAGAAGGGCATCAACAAAAACACAAAATAAAATACAATTGCTCAAAAATAACAAATTTAGAAGCTAACAAACATGATAAAATGAAATATCTAAAGCGCTTTTTGTTAATTAATTTTATCAGTTAATAAAATATTGTAGATAGAAAAGTCCAGTAGTAAATAGAATCTCCATAGTATCTTAAAAGTATTAATGAAATTTTCCCATGATTAAAAAGATATCTTTTTACTCTATAATATTCTAATTTAGAATTTCATAAAAGGAATTTAAGGATTTAAGAATATTTAATATTTCTTCTAAACATAAAATTGACAATTTAATAACTTCAGTAAATAATTTAATAACTTATACCAATGTATAACAAACGTTTAGATTATTCCGATAAGTTAATTAGAAAGGTATCAATTTTTAAAATGACATTTTGCAATCGCATATATGTACATAATCAGATGCCCAATCTTAAATTAATTACAAAAATTATACAGATGGATACACTTTAACATAATAAGCAATAAGATTACTACTTATATTTTTAGTAGTAAATAAATCTTGTTACTTAATAACAATATCATGGATCTAATCAATTGCTTAATAAAGTATATTTTGGTAAACTGTCTTTTAATCTGTATAAAAAATATTTTCATTAACAGTTGTTTATTCCTAAATCTAATATTCAATAATTAAATAAATTCATTCACAAGCAAAGAGGAAAAAAATTAGTAAAATATGATCTATGTTAAATTTTATAAGTTATATTTTTAGATTCATAAAAGTGTTTAAAATCTTTTTAAACACTTCTTTGAGAAAATGAAACATTTATAAACAAAGACAATACTTAATATTTAATAGACTTTGCTTCCACTATGCATTTAAGATCTATCTAACACACACACCCACAAAATAAAGTAAAATAGAGGCATATAGAGTAATCATAGCATATATAGTTATATATAACATTTGCATAATAATTATAAAAATAATTTTATAACATAAGACGGAAAATAAAATTAATTTCCCCAATGCTACAGATGTTTATGCATAGCTTTACTAAAATTATAATTATTGTGTGGATAGAATAAAATTTTGTTAAACTCCTTCAATACTTTGTGTTCATAGTTAATAACATACCAATGTAATTAGACATAAACAAATCATACTAAAACATTAATATACTATAAACAGATATCATTTAGAAATACTTAAATGTAATTTATTAAACATTAATCAAAACAGTAAAATGAATAATTATCTTAAAATATGTATTAGTGACATTTCGAAATGAAAAAAAAAATTATAAATATGCAGCCAAAAGGAGATTCATTAGGTATGTGCATTTGAAGTAGACACATCATACACTATTGAATTTCTATTTAGCAAACTTTGATTTCAACATCTAAAACGTTTTTATAAGTTAGAATGTGCATATTAAGTATAAAAATACAAAATAAGATACCATAGCTCAAAATAATAAATATAGAAAAAATAAACCGCGATTAAATAAAATATCTAAATCGCATTTTGTTAATTGCTTACTAATAAAATATAGAAAGCAAAAAAATAAAAAAATATTAACAAATGTTTTCAAAATTTTATAACTCGTGATTAAAACTTCATAATATTCACATTTAGAATTATATAAAAAAGGAAATGAACAATAACTTTTGAATAGAATAACTTTTTAAACATAAAACAATTTCAAATTTGTACAAAGCATATAAAAAGTCAAATTTAAAATTTTTTGTTTAAAGGAAGGATAAAAAACCTGGTACATGAAAGCATATGTGAATAGTTACATATGTATGTATGTATGTGTATATATATATATATATATATATATATATATATATATATATATATATATATATGTGTGTGTGTGTGTGTGTGAGTACATCAAATGTGTGTGTGTGTGTGTGTGTGAGTACATCAATAAAGCCCACTTAAACACTTTTCCATTGACATTTCATGATAAAAAGATGGTAAGTAATAAAAGTACTTGTTTTATTACAAGTACGAATATGCAAAATACAATAAGATACAATAAATAAGTGCGAATATGTAATTAAAAATATACATATCACTATCAAAAAAGTTTCTTATAGACACCATATTATAAACTGCTGAGTAATAGATAAATAGTTTATAAAATAAAAAAAACGACGGACAAGTTTGAAAATTTAAGCAATTATCTACATAGATAAAATGCTAAAAAATTAAACTATACCTTTATTCCCCATCACTCTTTGGTATATATCCATAATCATATGAAACACATACTGTCACAAAATTAATAATTATTAATCACAGAATTCATTAGACATGGTACCACACATTCAAACTAACTAGGACTAATACAAACAGGAGCTTCTGCACAGTGGATCGGTACCCAGCTATCTGCGCATGCTCACGGACTTAATTTTACTTTTGAGAAAGTTAGATAAAGGTTGTTATATTGTTATCTTAATCGCTCAAGTTGGCCAACAATAATTCAATACAAAGCATGTTTAGCAAAAATAAAAACAAGACAATTTGATAAGAACTTAATAATTTTACAATTGGCAATCTTATAATTTAAATTTTTACAATTGTGCATAAGAGAATTTGTAATATTTTCTCACTGAAATTTGTATTTTCCATTTCATTTCTAATGCACAAAAATATAATTAAAAACTGTCAGTAGCATTTTTTTAATCTTACACATATTTTATACTCATACACATGATTTGAAAATTAATTCTTATTTAATTCAAACTCATTTTATCATCTCTTTAATACAAGATTTTGTGTTGAAACCAATTGGGAAAGTATCTAAATCTTATTCATTAATTTAGCATGCTTAGATTTATTTTTAAATTTAACATTATATACATTGTGTCAATATTTTACTGTATTCAAAAAATATATTTCAATCATCAAGATCTTTGTTTTGCTTTCAATTTATTTAAGAGCAACTTATTAGCTAGAAATTGAATTCAGTAAATTTGCATAATTTTATGCACACTCGACAGAGGAACGTATACTACAATTTAAATGCCATAGGAACTACACAAGAGTTCATCTTGTCATATGATATGATTAAGTTAAAAATTATGAAATTCTTTTTATGGTTTTGAACAGTTGTGGAAAACAAATGTCCAACTTTTGATATATTTTCTTTGTCTTTATTCAATGAAGCAACTCTGTTAATGTACATTCACCTTTTTTTTAACTTTTAAGAATGTAAATGCTAATTAACATTTCTACTTAACACATATTTTATTTGTGATTTTTTTCTATCGTATTATTCATTTTTTACATATTAATGTTATTTATTACGTATTATGTAAAACAGATTGAAATACTTGTTGAATGCTTTTTAATGATTACAAAATTTTAAGTTATATGATTTTTTAAGATCTGATATATATCTGATTAGAAAAATTTCAAGAAATCATAATAGTTTCTACAAATATAATGAGATTGGCAAATATAATTATACTGACAATTTAACAAATTATCCTTAGTCATAATATAATTTTTTTCTTAGTTTGTAGTGTTTCATATTTTACAATTAGTTTTCAGTTCAGCAATTTAAATTAGCTCTGCTCTATGGTACACTTTGTTGTAAAAATCCAAAAAAGAGAAATTGAATTGATAGTAAATTTTTAATTAATATGGTTCACATTTCAAAGTTGACAAAATAAAAATAACGAAATAATATAAATAAATAAATATGTGAACACTGCTTTGAATTTTTATAGCCAAAAAAACACTCAAATAAATACTGCTTATATTTTTTACAGCAGTATTTATCAAGTATTCATCTAGCTTTTCGACCGTCAAAACATTTTAGGCATTAAAATAACTAAAATAATATCTTCACAAAATACAATTTTGAATTATTTCAGAAATAAATTTGGCCAACATATATCTTGACCATTAGAAATATATACTATAAATATTTTACAAGGAAGAAAAGAAATACTTTATGTTATTACTTATAGGTTATGAAGTTTATTGAGTTAAATAAAAGTAGAATGCAGTACAAGTTAATGCGACACACGCTGAGAACACATCTCTGATTGACTGGCAGATACTATCTGTTGCCAACATTAAGAATACATTTCAACTGATATTACCTGCTGCCAATACATATTACATAAGTAGTGACAACATAATTAAAAAGTCAATACTCCCTCCAATTGTGTTGTCACAAAAAAAATTACAATGATACATAAACAATGGGATAATTGAAAAATATATACAAAAAGAACTTCAAATATTACTATCAAAAATGCATGCAAAAAGTAAATGAAAAAAAATTAAAGCATTAAAAGTCTGAGAGGAATTGGGTGAAAAGTCACAGTTAGTTAAATAATGTTCACTCAGAGTCATTGAAGAAGTCTATTCCTCTTATATTCACCAGTTCCCTTAGTTTCTCAAACTTGGGTTTTGGAAGAGCCTTCGTAAAGATGTCTGCCAACTGTTCTTCGGATTTTACATATTTAATAGCTACAGACCCATCTTCATATTTTTCTCGAATAAAATGGTATCGCACATCTATGTGTTTTGTGCGCTTATGAAAAACAGGATTTTTTATGAGCTTGATAGCACTTTGATTATCAATGTACAGGATAGTGCTATTTGAACACATTTCATTTTCACCTATGTCTTGTAGAAGTTGGCGTAACCACAATATCTCTTTTACTGCAGTTGAAGCTGCAACATACTCAGCTTCTGTTGTAGATGTGGAAACTGTTGGTTGTTTCTGACTACACCAGGTAACAGGGCCATTGCTCAACATGAACACATAACCAGACGTTGACTTTCTTGTGTCGATGTCATTAGCAAAATCAGCATCGGAATATCCAACTAGTTGACACGACTGGTTAGTTTCTCGGGTGAACTGTATGCCATAGTTTGCTGTAGCTTTTATGTATCTTAGGATGCGTTTTACAAAATTCCAATGTGATTGGCCTGGGTTTGTTTGGAATCGACTAGCCACATTAGTAGCAAATGCTATGTCAGGGCGTGTGGTAGTGGCAAGAAACATTAAAGATCCAATAGCCTCTCTATAGGGAACAGGCTTACCATCTGGTAAAGGATTAGATTCTGCAGATATGATTATTCCAGGATCTGCAGGTATGCTATTCGGTTTGGCATCACATAGATTGAACCGTTTCAAAATTCGTTTTATGTAACTATTAGAGTGCAGGAAGATTGAACCATTAGATTGATGAACAATTTCGATCCCAATGAAGCATCCTGTTGTGCATATAGTGGCTTCGAATTTCTTTCGAAGGTCATCGACAATTTGCATTAATATGGTCTTTTCTTCACAGAATAAGAGTGCATCGTCAACATATAAAATTAGAATGACTTTCTTGCTTTGGAAAATACCACTGAAAACGCAGGAGTCTGCAGTACTTTGTTTGAATCCAAAATCTGTTAGGAATTCTGAGAAAGTTCTGTTCCAGCACCTAGAGGCTTGTTTCAGTCCATATAAGGATTTATTTAATTTGCACACTGTATCTTTATCGCAATTTAATCCTGTAGGTGGTTGCATAAAAATAGTTTCTTTGACTTCGCCATGAAGAAAAGCAGTTTTTATGTCAATCTGTATTACTTTCCATTTTCTTTGTGCAGCTAAGGCTAGCACAATTCTTATTGTGTCAAACCTTGATGTCGGTGAGAAGGTCTCACTGAAGTCGACTCCCTCCACTTGGGAGAAACCTTTTGCACACAATCTGGCCTTATATTTGTCAATTTTTCCGTTGGGTAAGTATTTGACTTTAAATACCCACTTGGACCCAATTACATTACCTGCCTTTGGAGTAGGTACAAGATCCCATGTTTGATTTTCTTCTAGGGATTTCAGTTCTTCCCTTATGGCTTCCTTCCACTCATCTGCTTGAGGGGAATTGACTGCTTCTTCATATGTAAGTGGAGTTTCGATGTCTGCTACATTTACTTCATAACGAACAGGAACCTTTAATTTGTTCCTGGGACGCAGACTGTAGTGATCAGTATCATCGTTCGAGTTAGAGGGATCATTAAATTGATCTTGATCACTGATTGTGGATTTGTTGTTGTCAGCATTGTCTTCATTGAATGTAAGCTTGATTGTTGATGGTGGTGGTGAGATCCTCAATTCGTCACAATCTTCGTTAAAGATAACATTTCTGGATATTTTTATGGTTTTAGTCACAGGATCAAAAAGGCGATAGTTCTTTGATTCCTTTTCATACCCCACAAAAATCATCTTCTTGCTCTTTGGAGCTAATTTCTTCCTCAGGCTATCGGGCACATGCATGAAAGCATCTGAGCCAAACACTCTTAGATGGTTGAGAGTGGATGGTTTCCCAGTCCATAACTCATATGGGGTAGAATCTGGAGCCTGAGTTGTGGGGGTTCTGTTCAATATATGCACCGCTGTGTTTACAGCTTCTGCCCACAAATACAGAGGTAATTCTTTTGAATATATCATCGAACGAGTGCTTTCCACAATTGTGCGCATGTCTCTCTCGGACCGACCATTCTGCTGAGGAGTGTAGGGAGCTGTTGTTTCTAACTGGATACCTTTCTTCTTTAGGAAGTTGCTAAAATTCAAATTGATGTATTCAGTTCCATTATCCACTCTGAGTGCTTTAACATGATGACCGAATTTGTTTTTTACACAGTTGAACAAAGTTTTGAAAAGCTTCCAAGGCATCACTCTTGTGTTTCAAAAAATATACAGTTCTAAAACCACTGTAATCATCCTTCATTAAAATAAAGTAATTAGATCCACCTACCGATTCTACCGACATTGGGCCACAAATGTCACTGTGTATCAGTTCTGCTGACTTAGTTGCTTTGTGTTGCTTACAACTAAATGAAAACCTGTGTTGTTTTCCGTATCGACATCCTTCACAGAAAAATTCGTCCTCATTTGGGAAATCGAGTTTGTCGATTAATCCTCTGTCACTTAATTGACGTAGAGCATTTAAATTTAAGTGTCCAGCTCTTTCATGCCAAATTTGCAGGTTGTTCTTCTGGGAGATGTTTGCTTCAGGGGATGTTTGGGTTCTGAAGAGCATATGGTACAAGATGTTGGATGAACGTACGGCTGTTCCAACTAATTCATCGTTGTAATTATATATTTCTGCCTGATCCTCCATTTTAATTATTTTCATGCCTTTACGGGCAATTACACCTTCAGATAGAAGGTTCTTCTTCAGATCTGGCACGTACAAAACATCTTGTATTTCTCCTTCCTCCCATTCTCCATGAATAAGTTTTAGAATTTTGACATTTCCTTTTCCTTTGATGGATAGTTCTTGATTATTACCAAGACGAATAACCTCATTTTCGTGCGACTCGTTGAAGCTGTTAGTAAAATAGCTAAGATTATGAGTCATATGAGCTGATGCTCCACTGTCCAGAATCCAAATATCTTCGTTGCTGCCCCTGATTTCGCTACTAAAAGCGCAATAGTTCGATGCATTTCTTCTCTCAGGAGGTTTCTCTCTATCGCGAGGTTTGGAGCGACATTCCCGGGCATAATGGCCTTTTTTCTGCAGGCGTAGCACGTTACACTGGATTTATCTGATCCTTGATTTCTGGGTTTATTTTCTGTATAAGCTGCTTTCTTTTGCACAAATTTTCGATGATTAGAGGCAAGAAGTGCGGCTTCACTCTGTTCTGTTTGCGATAACGATGTTTCTTCATCTATTAGTCTCGCCGTCAAATTTGATAGGTTCTGTTTGCTATCATCAACAGATAGCCATGCTTGTCTAAAATTTCTATACTTTGACGGCAATGTACCAAGAATTTTAGTAATTATGGTTGCGTCACTGATGCTTTCGCCGGAGTCCTTAATTTGGTGCGCGAGATTTTCAACCTTCGAGATATATTGCACAACAGTTTCATTACTTTCCATTTTTAACTGATGGAATTTGTCCAACAACAACATTTTGTTGAAGTCCGATTTCAATTTGAAAACGGAGTCCAGTTTTGAGAGCATTTCTTTCGATGACGCACAGCTCTCGATAAGCGTGACCTGCGACAGTTCCATCGCCGAGGATATCGTGAACATCGCTACTGCATCCTCTTTTTCCCATTTCTCAATTTTCACTTCGTCATCATTTGGCTTGATTTTAGTTCCACTGGCCACCGAGAACACACCTTTTGCTTTGAGAGCACAGTTAATTTGGAATCGCCACTGTGAATAGTTTTGTCCATTGAATTTGTTGATCGCAGAAATGTCAACACCGGCCATGCCGAAGATTAGGCTTAGCAGCACTGCTTCCGATTTCACCGTATTTCTCTTAATTGAGGGAACGAATCCACGAACGTATCGTGCGACGATGATTTCTATGGAAGAGTAGGACCTGGGCCCATAACCTGTTATTACTTATAGGTTATGAAGTTTATTGAGTTAAATAAAAGTAGAATGCAGTACAAGTTAATGCGACACACGCTGAGAACACATCTCTGATTGACTGGCAGATACTATCTGTTGCCAACATTAAGAATACATTTCAACTGATATTACCTGCTGCCAATACATATTACATAAGTAGTGACAACATAATTAAAAAGTCAATACTTTATGAAAAAGGAAATAGTAAATTTTCCAGAATAAAGTTCAGTAAAATGGGAAACTAACTGAAAAAGAGCAAAGATATAAAAAAAGTACGATACTAAATTGCTGATAGATTTATAATATAGCCTTCACTACACTTTGTTCAGAATAATACTTATCTATAAAACAGACCACCTACAAAGAAATTCAGAGTTGAATTTGATAATACTTTTCAATATACAGCCTTACAGTTAAACAGTTTACAAATAGTAAATCCTATTATAATAATTTATATTTCCCATATTAATTGAATTAGTTTCATTTAGCTCTTCTTTTTTCACAAAAAGATTTAGTCATGTGAAAATATATGAAATAAAATATTATTAATATTGTCATATGCATAAATAATATATATATATATATATATATTTCATTGAAACAAATATTGAAAATATTTTATCCCATTCACTACTTGGGTCACCTTTCAAAATAATGCTAAAATAATATTACAGATACAATTTTATACTACTGAAAACAGAAAAATGATTTCTGGTATTTGTCTTTTATAAATTAATATAATTCTCAGAATTATTTTCACACAAATTATCTTCACTATCTTCTAATCTTTGAAAGTTATACACACAGAAGCTTATAGGTAGTATATAAAACTAGAATTTTTATTTACAATATTTTTCAAAGCTCTGAATTTTAATTTTTTAATGATATACTTGAGAAAATAAATTAGAAAAGTTCATAATTTATAATGACAGTTTTGGAATAAGTTACTGTTGGTTTGTTAAACTACATTTCAGCCATTTTGAATACATTATATAAATAAAATGTATCAGGTTTGCAAGATTAAACTTTTTACTTTCAGAATTACATTGAACTTACAAATTTGTATATAATATTAAATTTTTTCTTTTAAGAGGTAAAACTAAATGGTATTCAAGACTTAGATTTTAGGTTTATATTATATTAAGTACTCAATACATTAAGTTGTAAAACTGTACAGAAATCTAAGGAAATACAGCTGAGAACCTTGGAATAAATTACATCAAAACAACTGTGTACATTATTAATAAAGATATTATCTCATTATTAATAATCATTTTATCTCATAACTATATTATTATTATTATTATATAATTATACCATATTATATAATTATACCATTTTATATAGTTATACCATTATTATATAGTTATAACATAGAGATACCATCCGCAATCTCAAATAACAGGAAATTAAATAAAAACACCATACATACAATTACACATGAAATATATGCAATAATAGGGCCCTACCATATTCACTCCGACAAGAGTCACGGGTGAAAATGACGATCTTCAGAATCACTGTCGCACGCCTGGATTATGTCGGCCAAGCGACTATTTCATACCATATTGCCATCAGGTGACATAGTAACTGGTCTGTGACTCCTACTACTACGGCTACACCCCCAATTACGTTTCTGATAAAGGCGGAGCTAACTGATGTAGTCTTCTTCACACTACTGGCCAATCAAAAAATTGGAAACAGTGTAGATATTCTTAACTGCAAAAATTAACTGCGTTTTATTTCCAGAACCATGTGCTCGTTTGTATTAGTCCTAGTTAGTTTGAATGTGTGGTGCCATGTCTAATGAATTCTGTGATTAATAATTATTAATTTTGTGGTAGTATGTGTTTCATATGATTATGGATATATACCAAAGAGTGATGGGGAATAAAGGTATAGTTTAATTTTTTAGCATTTAATCTATGTAGATAATTGCTTCAATTTTCAAACTTGTCCGTCGTTTTTTTATTTTATAAACTATTTAACTATTACTCAGCAGTTTATAATATGGTGTCTATAAGAAACTTTTTTGATAGTGATTTGTATATTTCTAATTGCATATTCGCACTTATTTATTTATTGTATCTTATTGTATTTTGCATATTCGTACTTGTAATAAAACAAGTACTTTTATTACTTACCATCTTTTTATCGTGAAATGTCAATGGAAAAGTGTTTAAGTGGGCTTTATTGATGCACTCACACACACACACACACACACACACACATATATATATATATATATATATATATATATATATATATATATATATATATATATATATATATATATATATATATATATATATATATGTACCAGGTTATTTATCCTTCCTTTAAACAAAAAATTTTAAATTTGACTTTTTATATGTTTTATACATCTTTGAAATTGTTTTATGTTTAAAAAGTTATTATATTCAAAAGTTATTGTTCATTTCCCTTTTTATGTAATTCTAAATGTGAATATTATGAAGTTTTAATCACGAGTTATAAAATTTTGAAAACATTTGTTAATATTTTTTTATTTTTTTGCTTTCTATATTTTATTAGTAAGCAATTAACAAAATGCGATTTAGATATTTTATTTAATCGCGGTTTATTTTTTCTATATTTATTATTTTGAGCTATGGTATCTTATTTTGTATTTTTATACTTAATATGCACATTCTAACTTATAAAAACATTTTAGATGTTGAAATCGAATTTTGCTAAATAGAAATTCAATAGTGTATGATGTGTCTACTTCAAATGCACATACCTAATGAATCTCCTTTTGGCTGCATATTTACAATTTTTTTTCATTTCGAAATGTCACTAATACATATTTTAAGATTTAAAGTATTTCTAAATGATATCTGTTTATAGTATATTAATTTTTTAGTATGATTTGTTTATGTCTAATTACATTGGTATGTTATTAACTATGAACACAAATTATTGAAAGAGTTTAACAAATTTTATTCTATCCACACAATAATTATAATTTTAGTAAAGCTATGCATAAACATCTGTAGCATTGGGAAAATTAATTTTATTTTCCGTCTTATGTTATAAAATTATTTTTATAATTATTATGCAAATGTTATATATACTATATATGCTATGATTATTCTATATGTCTCTATATTATTTTATTTTGTGTGTGTTAGATAGATCTTAAATGCATAGTGGAAGCAAAGTCTATTAAATATTAAGTATTGTCTTTGTTTAAAAAGATTTTAAACACTTTTATGAATCTATAAAATTTAACATAGATCATATTATACTAATTTTTTTTTCTCTTTGCTTGTGAATGAATTTATTTAATTATTGAATATTAGATTTAGGAATAAACAACATAACTGTTTCTGAAAATATTTTTTATACAGATTAAAAGACAATTTACCAAAATATACTTTATTAAGCAATTGATTAGATCCATGATATTGTTATTAAGTAACAAGATTTATTTACTACTAAAAATATAAGTAGTAATATAATTGCTTATTATGTTAAAGTGTATCCATCTGTACAATTTTTGTAATTAATTTAAGATTGGGCATCTGATTATGTACATATATGCGATTGCAAAATGTCATTTTAAAAATTGATACCTTCCTAATTAACTTATCGGAATAATCTAAACGTTTGTTATACATTGGTATAAGTTATTAAATTATTTACTGAAGTTATTAAATTGTCAATTTTATGTTTAGAAGAAATATTAAATTTTCTTAAATCCTTAAATTCCTTTTATAAAATTCTAAATTAGAATATTATAGAGTAAAAAGATATCTTTTTAATCATGGGAAAATTTCATTAATACTTTTAAGATACTATGGAGATTCTATTTACTACTGGACTTTTCTATCTACAATATTTTATTAACTGATAAAATTAATTAACAAAAAGCGCTTTAGATATTTCATTTTATCATGTTTGTTAGCTTCTAAATTTGTTATTTTTGAGCAATTGTATTTTATTTTGTGTTTTTGTTGATGCCCTTCTGGCTTATGAAAATATTTTGTATGTTTACCTAATAGGAATTTAATAGTGTATGTGTTTACTCCAAGTGCATATACCTAATAAACCTACTTGAGGCTGTATTATTTTCAGAATTTTGTATAATTCGAATGGTAAATGTTTATTATTTTAAAATGAGTTCTTGATTAATACACAGTTGTTTTTAAAATAAAATCGTTTTACTGTTACCGAAAGCTTTGAAGATTACAGATAATATCATAAATTTTCAAAATACAGGTATTTAGGAAGTATTTTTAATTTTTGAACAGCTACGGGGAAATAGCTTCTCACGACATTTTAACCTTTACATATAAATAAATGTTTGCATGAGAGCTGCCATCTTTATTTTTGTTTTCACTGCTACACTGTATACGCTATGTCACGTACCAAATACTCGGTGACTGGTAAGTCTCAAAAGTGAGATAGGTGGAACGACTTATGTCGTCCGTTTGTTGAATATGGTACCAAATTCCAATTCTTGGTGACTCCCTCCCCTTCGTGACGTCATTATGACGTTTATGTCGTCCGTGACTCTTGTCGGAGTGAATATGGTAGGGCCCATAGTCGCTTGGCCGACATAATCCAGGCGTGCGACAGTGATTCTGAAGATCGTCATTTTCAGCCGTGACTCTTGTCGGAGTGAATATGGTAGGGCCCATGTTTTGGTTTTCCACACCATTTGTAATTTTCTGTAGTTTTCGGTTTTTCAGAGTTTTTATTTATCGGCTTAAGTCCCGGTCCTTTTGGTGTAGGAAAATAACTCCCTTTCTTTACTTTTGATTTGTTATTATTAGTGATGGCTTGAATTAATGATTTATCGCTAGTTAAAATTTCTTGTTGCTTCTTAATGGATTCCGATAGTCGAACTTTTTCTATAGCTTTACATAGAGTAAGTTCAGAATCCAGTTGAAGTTTCTCACTCAAATTCTTATCTCTAATACCTACTACTATCCTGTCTCGAAGTAATTCATCATGCAATGTTCCATATTCACAATGTTCAGCTAAAGAATACAATGCAGTTATAAATTCATTTACTGATTCTAACTCCCTTTGGATGCGTTGATTAAACTGAGCTCTTTCGAAAATAGTGTTTCGTTTCACTATGAAATGATCAGTAAACCATTTTATCACAACATTATAGTTTTTCTGGTCATCAGCTGCCAAATCGCAAGAATTAAATATCTCTTCTCTTTCTCCCCCATAAAATAAATTAAAGCGTTAACTTGCTCTTCATTGGATTGTTTATTTAACTCAGAAGCAGAACGAAATCTTTCAAAACGTTGTTTCCATTTCGACCAAAGAACAGGTGTTGAAAAAGAGAAACAGTCTGGTGGGGTAACATGATATGCAGGAAGCGAGTTCAACTTTTCTGTCATATTTTCTACTTTCGACTTCGTTAAATACAGAAATAATATTGCACAAGAAAATAATGTTCTCTTACCTTTAAAAGATGTTTATTGAGCTTGTGTTATCCAAAATATACTTCATGAAGTCCATATATGACATGTAGAATTTCACTTATGGTGTACACTTAAATCGAAATCAAAAGTTTTGTTTCTTTTTACTGCTGCCACCATGTGTTGCTACTCTATTCTATTTTAGAATAATGCAGTGCATGTAGAGTGTAAGAGGCGTAAATGACCAGGCAAGTTAGTATTAGCACGCATCTATTTAATTATCATTCTAAGCGGCCACGATACAGAACATACATCATATCCTAGTTACGTTACATAGCGCGTTCTCTCAACTAAAGGTTTCTCATCTGTCAGTCCGTTCGGGGCCATCGTGATCACGATGGCCCCGCTTCACTCTTACATTATATAGTAAAAAATTAGCAATATATAGCCACGTATGCTTCTAAGCAATAATGTAATAGGAATGTAAAAGTTCGCCTTTTTTTAACCGGTAAATCCATGCCGAAATCTTGCTGTTTAAGGAAAAGATGTTTGAATAAAATCTCAGTAGGACTTCTCGCCTTGAAAATTTTCCAAACAATTTACACAAATTCCGTAATTTATTTACAAATTGGATATTAGCTAAATGAATCCCTCTTGTGTTTCTACTCCAATATACAGTAAGAAGGAAAAAAAGGCTACTGTGTTTTTTCTTTTCTTTTTTTTTTAACCTTTAAACTACCTTACTCCAAGCTGTACTCAAACACTTCAAGCACGACATAGGGCGCTACCATATTTACTCAGACTAGAGTCACGGGTGAAAATGACGATCTTCAGAATCACTGTCGCACGCCTGGATTATGTCGGTCAAGCGACTATTTGATATCATATTGCCATCGAGTGACATAGTAACTGGTCTGTGACTCCTCCTACTACGGCTACACCCGAAAATTACGTTTCTGATAAAGGCGGAACTAACTGATGTAGTCTTCTTCACTCTACTGGCCAATCAAAAAATTGGAAACAGTGTAGATATTCTTAACTGCAAAAATTAACTGCGTTTTATTTCCAGAACCATGTGCTCGTTTGTATTAGTCCTAGTTAGTTTGAATGTGTGGTGCCATGTCTGATGAATTCTGTGATTAATAATTATTTTTTTTGTGATATTTTGTGTTTGATATGATTATGGCTATATGCCAAAGAGTGATGGGGAATAAAGGTATACTTTAATTTTACATCTTTTAATCATCTCTATATAGGTAATTGCTTCAATTTTCAAACTTGTCCGTCGTTTTTTTTTTTATTTTAGAAACTATTTATCTATTTCTCAGTAGTTTATAATATGGTGTCTATAAGAAACTTTTTTGATAGTGATTTATATATTTCTAATTGCGTATTCGTACTTATTTATTTATTGTATCTTATTACAGATTCGTACTTATTTTATTACTTACCATCTTTTTATTATGAAATGTCAATGGAAAAAACGTGTTTAAGTGGGCTTTATTGATACATATATATATATATATATATATATTTATATATATATATATATATATATATATATATATATAATATATATATATATATATATATATATATATATTATATATATATATATATATATATATATATATATATATAACCATTCACATACGATTTCATATATATATATATATACAGGGTTGTCTATAAAAGAACTCCGGGGTTTTGAGGCAAAATATTTTAATGAAATAAAAGACATACATACATGTTCTATACATGACTGGCAAGCTTACATTTTCAAGTTTTTTTTAACACTTAGTAAAGTTCTATATGAGCCCCGTTAGTGGCACGGCAGAAGTCTAAACGGTATTCTACCTCTTCCCATGTCCTGGCGAGCATGTCTGGTGCGACGGTTGCCCACACAATTGACTATTCGTTCCCTGAGATGTTGAACATCACGAATTTTCTCTGCATACACAAGATTCTGGATATGCCCCCAGAAGAAAAAATCCAACGGAGTTCTGTCCACTTTCTCTTGAGACACACTCGGCCTACCTGGCGACTTTTGCTTCAAAACATTCCCTGTTTCCTTAAATGCACTGAACCATTGACGAATGGTTTTGTCAGAAGGCGGGTTAACACCATAGTTACGTCGAAAGTTTCTTTGTACGGTAACTACAGACTTCGTTTCTATGAGCCAAATAACACATTGAGCCTTTTGTTGCGGAATCGACATCATTTCAAATTTCGCGACGTCATTTCAAGGTCAACGCCCTGCAGCGCAGCCAATAGTTCATACAAACATTCCCAAATGACATGAGTAAAACTTTTTGAGCTACTCTTTTCAGAGAAATCGACTAAATATATATATATATATATATATATATATATATATAAACCATTCACATACGATTTCATATATATATATATATATATATATATATGTGTGTGTGTGTGTGTGTGTGTGTGTGTGTGTGTATCAGGTTATTTATCCTTCCTTTATACAAAAAATTTAAAATTTGAGTTTTTTATATGTTATATACAACTTTGAAATTGTTTTATGTTTAAAAAGTTATTCTATTCAAAAGTTATTGTTCATTTCCTTTTTTATATAATTCTAAATGTGAATATTATGAAGTTTTAATCACGAGTTATAAAATTTTGAAAACCCTTGTTAATATTTTTTGATTTTTTTGCTTTCTATATTTTATTAGTAAGCAATTAACAAAATGTGATTTAGATATTTTATTTGGTCGCGGTTTATTGCTTCTATATTTGTTATTATTTTGAGCTATGGTATATTATTTTGTATTTTTGTACTTAATATGCACATTCTAACTTATAAAAACGTTTTAGATGTTGAAATCGAAGTTTGCTAAATAGAAATTCAATAGTGTATGATGTGTCTACTTCAAATGCACATACCTAATGAATCTCCTTTTGGCTGCATTTTTATAATTTTGTTTCAATGCGAAAGGTCACTAATACATATTTTAAGATAATTATTCAAATTTACTATTTTGATTAATGTTTAATAAATTACATTTAAGTAATTCTAAATGATTTCTTTGTATAGTACATTAATTTTTTAGTATGATTTGTTTATGTCTAATTACATTGGTATGTTACTAACTATGAACACAGTGTTGAAGGAGTTTAACAATTTTTATTCTATCCACACAATAATTATAATTTTAGTAAAGCTATGCAAAAACATTTGTAGCATTGGGGAAATTAATTTTATTTTCCGTCTTATGTTATAAAATTATTTTTATAATTATTATGCAAATGTTATATATAACTATATATGCTATGATTACTCTATATGCCTCTATTTTACTTTATTTTGTGGGTGTGTGTGTTAGATAGATCTTAAATGCATAGTGGAAGCAAAGTCTATTAAATATTAAGTATTGTGTTTGTTTATAAATGTTTCATTTTCTCAAAGAAGTGTTTAAAAAGATTTTAAACACTTTTATGAATCTAAAAATATAACTTATAAAATTTAACATAGATCATATTTTACTAATTTTTTTCCTCTTTGCTTGTGAATGAATTTATTTAATTATTGAATATTAGATTTAGGAATAAACAACTGTTAATGAAAATATTTTTTATACAGATTAAAAGACAGTTTACCAAAATATACTTTATTAAGCAATTGATTAGATCCATGATATTGTTATTAAGTAACAAGATTTATTTACTACTAAAAATATAAGTAGTAATCTTATTGCTTATTATGTTAAAGTGTATCCATCTGTATAATTTTTGTAATTAATTTAAGATTGGGCATCTGATTATGTACATATATGCGATTGCAAAATGTCATTTTAATAAAGATTTAAAAAATTGATATCTTCCTAATTAACTTATCGGAATAATCTAAACGTTTTTTATACATTGGTATAACATTTTGAAGTTATTAAATTGTCAATTTTATGTTTAGAAGAAATATGAAATATTCTTAAATCCTTAAATTCCTTTTATAAAATTCTAAATTGGAATATTATAGAGTAAAAAGATATCTTTTTAATCATGAGAAAATTTCATTAATACTTTTAAGATTCTCTAGAGATTCTATTTTCTACTGGACTTTTCTATCTACAATATTTTATTAACTGATAAAATTAATTAATAAAAAGCGCTTTAGATATTTCATTTTATCATGTTTGTTAGCTTCTAAATTTGTTATTTTTGAGCAATTGTATTTTATTTTGTGTTTTTGTTGATTCACTCTAGCTTATGAAAATATTTTGTATGTTTACATCACATTTTACCTAATAAGAATTTAATAGTGTATGATGTGTTTACTCTAAATGCACATACCTAATAAACCTCCTTGAGGCTGTATTATTTTCATAATTTTGTATAATTCGAATGGTAAATGTTTATTATTTTAAAATGAGTTCTTGATTAATGCACAGTCGTTTTTAAAATAAAATCATTTTACTGTTACCGAAAGCTTTGAAAATTACATATATTATAAATTTTCAAAATACTAGTATTTAGGAAGTATTTTTAATTTTTGAACAGCTACTGCGAAATAGCTTCTCATGACATTTTAACCTTTACATATCAATAAATGCTTGCATGAGAGCTGCCGTCTTTATTTTTGTTTTCACTGCTACACTGTATACGCTATGTCACGGTGACTGGTATGTCGAAAAAGTGAAATAGATGGAACGACTTAAGTCGGCCGTCGGTTGAATATGGTACCAAATTCCCTTTCTTGGTGACTCCCTGCTCTTCGTGACGTCATTATGACGTTTATGTCGTCCGTGACTCTAGTCGGAGTGAATATGTTAGGGCCCATATTTGAATGTTATCCTAGTAAAACTTGTCACAATTTTTTCCAAACAATTTGTGCCAAACTGCATTCCGCATTCGAAAGCGTCTAGGGCTATATATGCATATATATTATAATCTGAAAATTCTTACCTTAAAAAATTTTCCAATTTTTAAAATTTGAACTCTTATTTCATAGATTAGAAATTATCTACATAAAGCCTTCTAATACATCCAAGCAAGCATAATGCAAGTCGGAGGAGATGCTTGCTGTTCTTTTGCACCGGTAAACTAATTAGTTAATAAAATACATGCCGCACTCATACGGGTCTATTACGGTATGTTTAAATGGAACCCCCGTAAAATATCTCAGTAAAATTCTTTTTCCAATAACTCCACTCTTATTTTCTAGATTAAAAATTAAAAACCCGAAGGCCCTTACTCTGGACGTTGCGGTTCGTTTCGAACCTTCGTTGTGACGTCACTTTGACGTCAGCTTGTGGACATTATCAACACCTCCTAAAGAGAGAAGGCCTGAGCACTGTCAGTGTGACGTCACGAGATTAGGCTGGCTATCAACGCCGTTCAGGCGATGCTGTAGTTTTAACAGCAGCAATAAAAAAATTGATTTATCATTTACTGATGACTATTTATAGCAAGTTAGTTTTCCTGATTAACATATAGAAAAAGAAAGCATCCTACAATTTTACTATCTATGCTTCTCTTACTATTAAAAAATGCATTCATAAAATTTTAAGAATATTCTACATTTAACACAGGAAATATATTTAAAACTAATTCATCTAACTTCAAGAATTAGAAAAATGCTCCCCAAATTTTGAAGAGCAAAAAACCCAAATAAACACTGTAATAAATAAGGTAAACAAACACACATTTAAATGAAATTTTATTTCTTCAAAACAAAATAAAAAAAATTTGTTTTTTACATTTCATGTTAAAATTAAACAAGAACAATGAAAATTTCATTATTGAATAACAGAGTAATAACTGTATTAATAGAAAAATCAGACTTTAATTTCCTTTCTTTACTCGTATTTATAAAGTTATGCATAAACAATAAAAATATACATAATATACTTAAGAAAATTTGTTCAAGTTATATTAAAATCAGTTAAAATATACATCCTATGAGTTTCAACCTACGTTAGTTATTGGTGTAATGTCTAAATTTATTGCTGTCAATTTAAAATAAAGGAAAGCTCTAAATGTTTTAAAATCAAGCTTAAAAACTATGTTAATTATTAAGTGTTTGGCGTTTTCTTTTTTTTTATTTTTTGATTCTGTACATTCTTTGCGTTTTTCATCTAACATATTATTTTTTATTTTTGAAATTTTTTTTAAAAGCATATTTGTGGAAGCCCAAATTATTTGTTTTGTGATCTGATCACTTTCATGGTTTTGAATGCAACCATCTAAATCTAAACATATTTCTTTTGATGAAAGTATGTTTAAAGTAGTGTTTACTTCAAATAGGCATTGATTTACTATTTTTAAAAATTCACATTCAAATTCTATTAACAATTTTGTCAAAATAATATAATTATGAATTATCATGAAAATGATTTTATCATGGGGATGACGTAGTAAACCTCGATCTAGATTCCTTATTAAAATATACTTTTCACTAAAATCTAAGTATTTGTTTATTGTTAATTTAGCTTCACAGAAAGAACAATTAATTTTTTTCGAGACTGCAAAAACACAATATCCAGAGATATAAATAAGAATTGGCAAAATATCTTGTATCTTTTCAAAATCACTATCATTAACAGAAACAATTAAAGAGATAAAAAAAATTTTCTTTCAAATTATTGTTTGATATATTTAAGTCATTATACTCAATGGGTTTAAATTTTAATAATGGCATTAAATTTTGCATTCTTATTTTAGATTCATTTTCAAAAAGTTGAGCTATTGTAATGTTATAATTCGAACCTGAATACTGTCTATATTTACCGAATCTGTCTTCTAATGGATCTGTTTGAAATTTGCCCGTCAACAAGTAATTAAACTTTAATTCTTCAACACAATACTGTGTTATACTTAGCATTGCATTTAACGTCTGGGTTAGAGCTTGATGGGTTGCTTTACTTAGAGAGCCTGTATCCATTTTAAAATTTTCCCATGTATCTAACCAGTCTAACATGTTCTCCATAAATTGTATTTTTATGTCTTCAGTTGAAAAGGTTAATGGCTCCTGATATTTGTTGTTTTTGTGAAACCCTTTAACAGGACTTCTTACATTAAAAATGTCCCACCACTTTGCAATAATTTTGATATAATTAGCTGTTCCCTCATAATTTTCCATATTGTGTTTTTTGCCAGATATCATTAAACCCTCAGCAAGATTTTCATTAAAAATTTGAATTGCTAGTTTTACATTTTGTCTTTCTAAATTTGTGAGATTTAAACTTTTTACTGTTAAAGTATACCCATACTTTACAAAATTATTAGATTCTACTTCGTACATTTTCTTAAGAGGTATCATTGAAGCTGTGCATATATTATTTTTATCTGCAGGGGTTTTATTATCATCAAACCATTTGGGGTAATATATATTCTTTTCAAAAATTTTTTTGATTTAGCCAATTATTTCTAATACATTTCAGCAAATGGACAGAATCAATCATAAAAAATAAAGGTCTATTAGGATCAAGAGGATAAGGATACACATAATTATGACTATTGTCTTTTGAAAAGTATGACATTGCTTTTCTGTTTATAGAATTGTTGTCACTAATGACACAGAAAACATTAAATCCTATACTTTCCAAACCACACACAATTTTAAGTATGTATGTATAAAGAGTATTTGAATCTATAGAATAAACTGGTAAGATATGTACAACATCTTTATTGTCTGAGCAAACACTTTGAATCATAAAAGCATAAGCAGATTTTGCTGCAACTTTACAGTCAAATGAAAGTCCAATAATATTTCCACCCCTATAATCATAAAATGGTTTTAAATGAATTTCATCCATAAGTAAAATTACATGTTTTTCATTATCTTTTAAATATGCAGCTTTCTGTTTTATGTAATTTAAAAAATTGTTACCAGTTTCTTCTGTCATTGGAGTTAAGTTTTGTTTTAAAATTAAACGTTTTACTGTGCTAGGGTGTGGTATGATAACATTGCAACTACTACGTAAAAAGTTATATGATGGGGAGATATTGAATATAAAAGTGAGTAAAATATTAGACTTTCACAACTGTAAACTCTTCGATTGATATTTACATATTAACACAATTTGCTCAATTAAAAATGCTAGCATATGTTTTTTCTTATCAAAATCTTCTTTTACATCTTTTAGAATGTCAACTATAATACCTAGCCTTAAATCCTTATTATTAACATTAGAGGTATTGCATAGTTTTTTTAATACATCTAAGACATCAAATATGGATTTTAAGTCAGTCAAAACACAAGGAAAGTGATACCTATTTTGACCTACTTTGTTCAACTTTGTATTTTTAAAAAACACTGATACACATAAATTTTCATCAACACAAAGGGAACAAGTTATTTGAGGATTTGGCAACTTTATATGTGCAAACACTATGTTATTTTTCATATCCAAAAATGTCCAGCTCATTTTGGGATACACAAATAGAGAGTTCAGCTAAAGAGTTGAAAACATATTTGGAATTTTCCACTAATTCCAAGCTCTCTTTTATAGCTTTCGAAATTGCTTCTTCCTCTTTCCTAATAAGAGATGATGCACTACTTTAGTATGATGTTACAAATAAAATAGTTTTTAATATGTTTAAAAATAATTATCTAACCAGAAATTCACTCTACTTTTTACTAAAGCATTAAAAGGGGTACATCAATACGTCAACGTCAATGATATATATATATATATATATATATATATATATATATATATATATATATATATATATATATATACTATATATCAACGCCTCGCGCGTCCCCGGCTGCACTTTCTGGAAGTCCGCATGCCTCGTTCTATACCTGCCCGCCTATTTTTACTGGAGCAGGTATCTTGGGTTCGATTAAAGCCTATGTGCCGACGATGAAGCACAGCAGCGACAAAACTCTGGGTTAAACATTTATTATTAAGACTTGTTAAAATATATGTACACTTCAAATCATACTCAAAACACAGGGCTCAAATAAGACCGAGGACAAAAATAAACTGTGCCGAGCGGGAAAACACCTCCCTCGGTCTCAGCTCCTTTCACAAGAATGTCCGTTCTCTGTCGATCCGAGCGGGCATCTCTCCTCTCCTCTTCGCGAGGGGCCGGGGTGGCATCCCCCCCTCGGTCAAGTTTTCGCCTCCACGGGAAAATGTCCTTCTCCGCAGCTGGCGCGGGCGGGGTCGCATCTCTCGCCCCCCTCCTGTAGAACCTGCATGGAACAAGGCTTGCCCACCCCCTCTCGGGGTGTCCGTCTTCGGCCGCCGAAAAAAAAACCAGGGGCCCATGTAACACCAACTAGAGTTTTGAGTCTAGTATTACACTATATATTCATTTAGTTGCTTTATAAATGAAAATACAAAAATTTCAACAGTCTATACATATAGGAATATTTTTAAACATTAAAAATTAATCAATTTATCATCAAAATGTCTAATTCTAATTGATGTTTTTAATGATATAAACGTGATATACTGTAATAATAATTAACTTTTTTACTTAATTTAGGAAAGAAACAAATATGATATTTAACATAAATATGTTTCAGCATAATTTTAATTAAGTTGTAAGTTCTGAAAAAATTGTAATATATATTTTGCATATTTACCTTAAATTTTTATCATCTCTGCTTTCACGGTGTGAAGTTTCCTTTGTCAAATATGATGAGCATCCTCTAAATATGGATAGAATTGCTCCTTCTCGCAATCTTGGTTTGTGTAAAGTTATAGATATTCTATTACCAGTTGTTGATTCCAAAAAATTTGTTTCCCTTTGAATATCTGTTTCAGAAAAATGTAATTCACAGACCTAAAAATAAAACAAGCTGGATTGTAAAATTTGCTCGTATTATTTATGACAAACTATATTTTAAATAACAACAGTTAATCAAAATTAATTTATATTATCTAACTATGCACACAATGTTTCTCTGTATATATATATATATATATATATATATATATATATATATATATATATATATATATATATATATATGAAAAAAAAAGAAAATTATTTATTCCTCACATTTCTTCAAATACGTTAGTCAAAACAAAAGTACTGTCTATAATCTAAAGAATCATTGTAAAAAATAATCTAATTTTTAAGTAATGATTTAATCTTACATCTTATGCTTAAAAATTATTAATAACAACAGTGGTTACTTACCCGAGAATTCTTGTTCACAGTCAGGTTTTTTTTCTAGGAATCGAGTTAATCCACTTTTGTTTCAAAATTTCATTTCTTGGAAACGAGAAGACTGATTTCTTGTTATCATCAGAATCATAATTACTTTTACAAAAAGGAACAATACATTTAAACGGCATTAACACAAAAAATTAACCATAATATCAATATATGAATTATAGATTGAATTCGCATACACAAAGAAAGTACAAAGGAACTTTCATTTCTCCTCAAAAAACGAAATTCCGCCAACGTTGCTAAAACGCAATTCCTTACATATATCTTGATTTTGCATTTGGCGACGGAAATAAGTACATAGCGATAAGTAATAACTTGAATTTTCTGGTCAGAGTAACAGAATGTTGTCAGCCTAATGTCACTACGTCATCACATTTTCTGGTAAACTGTGCTTAGACCTTCTCTCTTTAGGAGGTGTTGACATTATGCGAGCAAATGATCCAGCTGACGTCAAAATGACGTCACAACGAACGCTCGACCTAACTAGCAACGTCCAGAGTAAGCCCCGAAGTCCTCTTATACTTCTACTCGAACAATGTAATTGGGAATGCTCGCTGCATTATTTTTATATCTAGAAACTAACATCATTTCGCATTCGTGTGGTTCTATGGTGGCAATCTCAACAGAATCTCATTAAAATTGTGAAAAATTTTCAATTTCCACAATTTCAATTCATATTGTATAAATTGAATTTTATCTACATGATCCAAACATTTGTCACTTTGGAAAACCTCCCGAGATTACCTCTTTTCTAAATAACTTATGAGGGTGAGGGAAAAGCTCTGTGGTGTGAGTCACCCTTTACGGCAACCGCAACTGACCGGGGCCATCGTGATCACCCAACACCTCCTAGAGAGAAGGCCTGAGCACAGTTTACCAGAAAATGTGATGACGTAGTGGCATAAGGCTGACAACATTCTGTAACTCTGACCAGAAACTTCCAAGTTATCACTTTTTCAATTATTTCCGTCGCCAAATGCAAAATCAACATATGGAATGTGCGTATTGGCAACGTTGGCGGAATTCGTTTCCTGAGCGGGGGATATGAGAATTCATTTGTGCTTTCTCTGAGTATGCGAATTCAATTCCTGTATATTTCGGTTAATTTTTTTTGTAATAATGCCGTATAAATGTATTGTTCTTATTTGTAAAAGTAATTATGACTCCGAAGGTAACAAAAAATCAGTTTTCTCGTTTCGAAGAAAAGAAATTTGTGGATTATTTCGATTCCTAGAAAAGCCTGACTGTGAACAAGAATTGTCATATAAGTAAACTCTATTGTTATTTACAATTTTTAAGCATAAGATATAAGATTAAACTCCTACTTAAAAAGTAGATTTTTTTTACAGTTACTCTAGATTATAGACAGTACTTTTATTTTGACTAACGTATATGAAGAAATTTTATGAATAAATAAGAATATTCTTTGTCTTTTAAACGTATATATTAAAAATTATTCAACTATTAAAATGTAGTTTGTCATAAATAAATAATACTAGCGAATTTTACACTACAATACTACAATTTCTTTAGAATTAACTACTTAATTAAAATTATGCTAAAAAACATGTTAAATATTGTATTTTTTTCTAAATTGAGTTAAAAGAAACAGTTCAAAATATAATGTAGTATTAACTTTTATATCATTAAAACGTCATTTAGAATTAGATATTTTGATAATAAATTGATTAATGTTTGATATTTGAAAAATATTCCTATCTGTATAGACGGTTGAAATTTTTGTATTTTCATTTGTAAAGCAACTAAAAGAATAAAGTAATTATATATTATATATTATTGAAGTTGACATTTGGATATAATCCTTTTAATACTTTAATAAGTATAGTGAATTTCTGTTTAGATAATTATTTTATAACATAAAAAACTGTTTTTATTTGTAACATACTAAAATACTGTACCGTCTCTTGTTAGGAAAGAGGAAAAAGTATTATCAAAAGTCATTGAAGAGAGCTTAGAATTTGTGGAAAAATCCAAATATATTTTCAATTCTGTGGCAGAACTTTCAATTTGTGTATCCCAAAACGAACTGTATAATTGTTGGATATTTTTGGATATGAAGATTAATATATTCTTTGCACATATAGTTACCAAATCCATAAATAACTTCTTCCGTTTGTATTGATAAAAATTTATCTGTATCCGTGTTTTTTATCAATACAAAGTTCAACAAAAGAGGTCAGTATAACTTTCCCTGTGTTTTTACTGACTTAAAATATATATTTGATGTATTAATTACTTAGGTTAATACTCATAGGTTGTATATTGTAAATGATTTTAATATATCTTGAACAAATTTTCTTAAGTATGTTATGTGTATTTTCATTGTGTATGTATCAAGTTATCAAGTGTAAAGAAATAAAGTTAAAGTCTAATTTTCTCTTAATAGAATTATTACTCTGTTAATCAATAAAGAAATTTTCATTCTCGTGTTTAATTTTAACATCAAATGTAAAAACAAAATTCTGATTTTGTTTTGTTTTCGAGAAATAAAATTTCATATAAATGTATTTTTTTTTTTTTTTACCTTATTTAGTACAGTGTTTACTTGGGGTTTTGCTCTTCAAAACTTGGGGGAAATTTTTCTACTTGAAGTTAGATGAATTAGTTTTAAATATATTTCCTGGTTTAAATGTAGAAATTTCTTAAAATTTTATGAATGTATTTCTAAGTAGTAGAAGAAGCATAAATAATAAAATTCTAGGATGTTTTATTTTTATTTTAAAACTATAAACATTTAAGTAAGTGTTGTTTTTTTTAAATAATTTATAACTCTCCATTTGACATTTAATTATTTAATTAACATATTATAGATAAAATATGTTAATATCTTGATTATGGGGATGATATGTTATTGTGAGTGAAAATCTGGAAGGATTATAATTTGTGCTTGAGTTAATTTTTTTTATTAGAGAATTCAAATTTTAGAGTGTATATGTTTTACAAATGTGTGTTATGTTAGTCGTAATTGATAGAATAAACAAAAAGCAATACATTCTGTGTCAGAGAACGGTTAATGTTAATAAAAAAACTGAAATTTGCTATAAATAATCGCCAGTAAATAATAAATCAAATTTTTTTTGTTGCCGTTAAAACTACAGCTTCAACTGAATGGCTTTGATAGTCAGCCTAATCTCGTGACGTCACAGTGAGTGTGCTCAGGCCTTCTCTCTTTAGGAGGTGTTGGATCACCTCGCCTGCGCGTATGAATTGGTGACTCATACAAAGAGGCCGATGAAATCAAACTACCGTCTACGGTGTTTACTTTGAAATTGACAGTTTTCATATTGATTTAATTTAAACAATCTTTCTATTGTGCCCAATTACACATTTTACGATTTATAAATCAATTTTTGTTTACTTACCTAAGACATTTAAAATAAATAAAAGGAAATATATTCAGTTTGAATTAAGAAATTCACAAAGTGTGTAGTTTATGACCTTTCTTTTACTTTTTAAAACTGAATATCATTTCTCCTTAACAAAAGGCTGGGTAATCTCTGGTATTTCCCTCCCACAGTACCATACAGGAAGTGAACAATGAATGGAGCACCAAAGAGGGGGGGGTCGCGAATGTTGCTCAGATAATCCGATTGACTGATAAAGAAATTCCTGGAAACCAGGTGGAGAAGAGCAAAAGGAAAAATCTAATTCAAGAAAACATCAGTGGTCAAGTTACAGAGAGTAAAACCTACTAAAAATTGATCAACATACAACTTACGGAGATGGTCAACATAGAGAGGTAAATCGCCCTTGAAAATGCGTTTTGACCATTCAAACTAATAAATTTCGGTCAACAAAGAGAGGTGGTCAACGTATAGAGGTGGTCAACTTTGGAGGTTTTACTGTAGTTTTTAAGGTAATAAAGTTTACGGGTATTCTATTGAGACGTCCCGCTCTAGAAGCGTTTGAGTGTGGCCTAGAATAAAGTAGTTTACTGTTTAAAAAAAGGCAAACTTTAATTTCCCCCTTATTTATAATTGTATAGATGCATAAGAGGGTTTCCTTAATCTAATATTAAATCTTAAATAAATTGCGATGTTTGGGCAAGTTATCTTACACCGATCCATTCCTTGACTCCCGTATTGTGTAAAATTCTACAAAGTCTCTCTTACTGATCTTGGGGATCTTGGAATTGCAAGTAAAATAAATCGCCAATGCTCATTATTCAGCGAATAAGAACTGGGGAATATTTTGATAGATTTTCGAAGTGCTTTCCTTATGCATAGAGGAAGGCGTTAATTCTCACGGCGGCATTAATCGCTGATTGGTTGAATTTAAAAGACCGACCGTGGTATAATATATCGATACATTTCTAGTTGGAATCGTTAATCGTCAGTGCCATTTCGCCTAAGCTTTGCTGTATGCTTCAGTGTGGTGCTTTAATATATCTGGTTAAATATCATTTATTAAAATAATTATCATCACTTGTGAGGTAAGTTAAACAGATTATGATATTAATCAATGTTTTCCTGGGGATAGTTCCGTTTCATTGCCGTTTTCCTAGGTTGTCACGGTTGGCGACTTTTTTTTTAGCGATAATTATTTTGATAATGTACCCATGCTGGCAACCTCTTTCCTCTCATCTACGATTGGTCCGGACAGTGTTTACGTCATTTTCTTGGTGAGGCGGGTTTCTTCAGAGTTGTATCGCCAAGGCATCTTAAATCAAGTGATGTTTATCTTTTCTGGTACTTTTCTGGTACCCCTTTTTTTAGCAACTTGGCATCTAAAGAAAGCTTTAAGAAAGCTAAATTTTCTCTTATGGTATTCCCAGTATTTCTAAGAACTAACACCGCACAGTAAGCACTCCTTACTGTGTTTTCTTTTCAGAATCATTAAGAGGATTTCGTGAAACGGCTGAAATCTGCTCTGAATATAGGAAATAGAAATGGAAACACAAATAATTTTTTAAATCCTATTTCAATTACATAATATAATAATTTTTTAAATCCTATTTCAATTACATAATATGATTTTTTAAATCCTATTTCAATTACATAATATAATAATTTTATAAAACCGTACTAAGACTGCTTAAAAATGCAATTAGTTATATTACTACACGCTTACTCCTCGTAAAAAAATGAAAGAAATATCGATGAACTTCGTTGTGATTACGTTTCCTCGCGAGCTAATAAACAACTTTGCATCCTAGCCAATAGTACTGAAATGAAATCTTTACATTAAAAAAAAAGGCACTTGGTAAATATCTGAATATATAAAATTATTTGTTTTAAACGGTAGTATGTGGCTGATAGTGCCTTGTTTAAAAACTCTCTGTCAAGAGTCTGTTTGAAATAAAGCTTCTGTATCATTGTTTTAGCTAGTTAATATAGTATAACTGTTGAAATTCTGTTGTATTTTTTACAGGTTCATCCTCTAACCATGTGAATACAATAGTAGATTATAATTCTGTGATAAAGAGACAATTTATCTCTACTTATTAACTTTACTAATTGGGAGATTAGTTACTCGACTGTCAACAACAAGTCACGTAACCGGTAACAATTACAGACATTTCTATGTTATGATTCGCATTGTGAAAGCAAGCATACTAGATATATTAGATTTAGAGAGGGTGATCTTTAAATAGCAAAATAGATTCACGATGTGTATTCAGACTAAAATAGCTGCTTAAAGCCAATTCCGAGCATCCATGTCGGATGTAGGATTCTAATCCTCGGATCCCGGTTCCAAAATGCAGCTCCCTCTCCATCCTTGGTCATTTCACTGCTTTACGTACTTTCTATTATTATTTTTTTAAAAATCAAATAAAACATTTTGATATTTAAAGTATTAACTATGCAGACTATTAGTTTATAATAATAAATACAATATCATATAATATGGAATATATCATATATATATGCAAGAATGGAAATTTAAAGTTAATACTTATAGATGTCATTCTATCAACTTTTAGTAAAGGTTTTTAAAACCTTCCTAGGCTGTTTATGCCCTGTAAACTCTATAAAAAAAACTCTAATTTTAGAAAAACATTATTGGGTGTCTTCATAATAACAACAGCAAAATTTCCATGATAGGTAAAATGCACTAGTTTCTCTCTCTCTCTTTTTAACCCTCAGTTTAACATTAATTACACGATTTTAATATATGAAACTATTATTCTGCCTGCCCTTATTTGGACGTACTGCGGCTCTTTCAATGTAAACATAATATGATTTGATTTGGTTTGGTTTGGAGCGCTACGGTCTACTGTTTTGCACGCGAGGGCTAATGAGACCGGGACCTACAGTTTGAAGCCGATTCCGAACGGCTACGAACATCCATGCCATCAGCGGGATTCGAACCCGAAAACTCCGGTTCCGAAGAGCAGCGCTCTACCATTCGGCCATTGTTCGGCAAACATAATATGAAAAAAACACAAAGCAAAAATTTTAGTAAAATTGTAAAAGCATACAAATATCTTAGAAACGGATAAACAAATAGGGAAGTTCTCTCTTCTCTAAATCTCACTTATCTAGAATCTCTTTAGACCTTTCTTGGGAAAGATCTAGTACCGTTAGCAATAATTGTGTTAAAATCCTAAATATATATATATATATATATATATATATATATATATATATATATATATATATTTAGGTAAATTCTCCAATTTTTCAGTTTTTATGGTCTCAATTATGCATGTAACTAATAAATTTTTCTCTTTCAGTTTCTTTTAACCATTAATATTTTTAATTTTTAGGTCCATAGCTCAGATACCCCATAAAGCTATCTATTACGATAAGTCAACTAAGAACACTAGTTTCCAGTCCATTTCTGTTACAATCTTTTATCCCGCAATAGGCTTATTACTACACTAAATCCACGTTTAAAAGATAAGTTTTGTTTGGTTTTGGAGCTTTACGTTCTAATGTTTTTGTTACACGAGGGATAATGAAACCGGAATCTACTGCTTATAGCCGATTTCCGATCATCCATGCCAGCAGCGGGATTTGAACCCGAGAACTCCGATATCGAACAGTAGCGCTTTACCGTTCGGCCTTAGTAAATTGGAAGATTAGAAAACAATTCACGTCTTCTGCACAGTACTTTTGCATCATTTGAGTTTACATAATTATTTGAAACACATTATCGGGGATAACTAAGTCAAGAATATCTTAATTTTTGTCTATGGATATAGGAAAGAAACGTTAAGGATTCGCAATGAACAAATAAATCTTTTCTCATTATATTAAAACAACCAAAAAGAAAAAAATGGGTTACTGAGTATTATTTTTTAAAATTTTTATAAAATTTGAAAAGGGGTCACAATACGTTTACATTTGGTGAACCCAAACGTTTCCTTCAAATTAATTTTTATTTGTGACGTTCAACTTATGCTGAAAAACGTATAGCTGGGGATCTGTAGCAACCACTGCTATACATGTACAAAAAGATTCGATAATAGAATGAACAGATTATGTTCCATTGACAAAAAAAAATTGAATAGAAATAATAAATGTAAAGGATAACAAATCATTTTACATAGTACTTTCTTTTCATTCAATGCCGATAACGTGTATCCGTAAAACCATTATTTCTATTAAATCTCATTTAAAAAGACATTTCTTTATTTCAAGTACACAACACTGGGTTTAACCATCCTTCGGTCGGGGTATACATAACCAACGTTGTCACGTTTACTTCAAATAATACTCTTTATGGGATACTGTATATTTTAGGATTAGATGTGGAAATGATATTTCGTGATCTAAAAATAGTATAATTTTAGGAATTTTAAAATTTGGTGATACGTTCTAAAAACTTTCGAAAACGTTTAACGTTAAATAAACGAAGAGTTCGGATTTTTTAGTTCTACGTATTAAAAAAGTCCCATGTAGTTGAGTGAAGAATGATCCTGAAACATCACTGGAGGTTCATTTATCCTCGTATCAATTGGTTTATAATCAACTTGTTTCCTAAGATTACAATATTAACAGTTGTCCTTCCTCGCAAGAAACAGTCTCTTAAATCGCATATATGTATCATTAGGTATGGCTTGGAACGCTGCAATCTATTTTTGTTTTTTACTTTTTTTGCTACGCCAATGAGACTTGGACCAACCGTTTGAAGATGGTTAGTTTGTTTGCCTAAGTTCGTGGGTTCGACTCTGGGATCCCACTCTGGCATAGATGTTCGTAGCCATTCGGAATCGGCTATAAGCAGTAGGTCCCGATCTCATTAGCCCTAGTGTTTCAAAAAAGTTGATAGTAGCGTTGCAAACCATAGAACCATAGAAAGCACTGTTTAAAGACAATACCGAACTCCTACGAATATCCATGTCAGTAACGGGTCTGGCTTGGTTTGGTTCGGTTCGCTGGCATAAAATAATAGAAATGAAACAAGCATTTAACTCGATTCTCAAATGAATAATAACAGTAATAGAAATTGTAAGCGTTACCATAAAAGTTTATATATAGAAATAATACTGTAAACTCTAAGAATAAAAACAGTCGTATAAACCGCAAAAAGTGGAAATGGAAAGGAAATTAGATTTTAGAATAAAAGCCAATTTCTAGTAGAAACCGAAACAATTTTGGATGTGAGGGTTAGGATAATAACCGAAAATGATTCGTGTTACTACAACCAAACTGGGATAAATATAGATCCTTTATAGACATGCCGGCAGCGGGATTTTTATACATCAACTCTAGTACCGATGAACAGCGCCCTTCCATATCGGCCATCGTTCGGCTAATTTAGCAGTAATTCTAAGTAAAAGGAAGAAATGCTCTCCAGAAAAAAATATGAAGAGTTTTAAGATTATGACATAGCGAAAAGAATTTTTGTTCACTGCATTAGAGTGCTGAAATGCGTTTTTGTAATTTTAAAATATTTCAATAATTTTTGTAAGAATATACTAAGTTCATAAAACTCTAAGAAATATGTTAGTTATATATGATATAAATAGTAATGAAATATATATGCATGAATGAAATAGTAATGAAATATATTTGAAATATGAATGCAACGTAAAAAAAGAAAAAATACCATTTTTAGAGTAACTTGATGATTATGATGTTCTTTCACTTGTTAGAATTAATTTATAAAACAAACATTTCACTAAAACATATTTTATTATCAAGATAAATGTTTCGTTTATTGAATTAAAAAAAATAATTTTTCACAAAACTTTCCCTTATATTGTTATTTTTTTGGCTATAATTATTCAATTTTTTTTTTTTTTTTTTTTTTTTTTTTTTTTTTTTTTTTGTAAGGCATTAAAGCAAGTATATATATAATACAGAAGGAAAAAATTTTAACTTCTTCAATTCCTTTCCAAATTTTGATTTTTCTTCGATTATACTTGTTTTATAAGTTATAATTTAATATTATGTATAGTTTATTTCTTTTCAATGTTTATTTTAATAATAGATTCCTTGTGTAGATATTTCATGACACGTTTTCAAAACTTTAAAATTATTCATTCTTTTTTTTTGTTGTAAAACTATATTTCTGTCCTATCCTATTATATTTTCCCCCAAACTCAGAAAGTTTATGATAGTTTAGAATTCAGTACAAATGTGGGCAGAGATCAAAACGATGTACATCCTATGTAATACGGATCATTTTTACCTAGAACTAGTTTTAAGTAAAACACATTTGAACGCATCCAGAATGAATTTGAAAATGTTATGTGTATACAAATGGGATAGAATTTATATATTTAATTTGTGAGCTATGTATATGTGACGCATTACAATTTCTAAAATCCTCATTATTTTTTAAAGCAAAATTTGTATATTTAACAGAATAGCTTATGAAGGAAAAGAGGAAACATTAAAGTAGAATCATATAATTCTGTTATCATGCATCATTAAGAAAAGTACATGAGGAGAAATTATAATTATAAAAGTAAATGTTTAAAAGAAAACATAAAATGTATTAAAACACAACTATAAAACATTAATTTCTTTGTGAATCATAATCAGTTATATAAAACAGAGTTGATTATAAAATTAAAAGTTGTTTTATAGAGTTAACTGTTTTTTTTTATCGTGTTAAAACAACTATATTTAAAATAATTCTAATTTCTTTTACATTTACTTATTTATTTATTTTAGAAAATATTTTTCGAATGTACGGAAACAGTATTATTTATTGTAGAGAAGTTTTCATAATTTCAGTACCCAATAAAAATTAATTGTTGAAAGTTGTTAAAATATGAAGACACGTGGTTCTTACTAAATACATATAAAAATTTTAAAGCTACATTATTGCAGATTACAAAAATATTTTCTAATGCATTTTTGCCATTTAACCTAAAAACTACTTTGAAAAACAGATGAGTCAAAGCAGTTTTTTACTGATCGCCATGAAATAGACGAGAGTTTCACAAAAAGACGCTGTTTGGGTCAAACCGGAGATGAGGTCACTAAAGATAACAAGACTATATTGTACTCGTTAAGCATTGGAGCCCCTGGAGGCAGACTATGCGAGGTGCACAGGAAGTAAACGGACAATAAAGAAGGATGCTTTGCCCTTCTTCCATCCTAGCCGTAAGGTGGTAGGAAAAATTCTCTGAATTCCCGTTTTTTTTATTGACATCCCCCACCCCGGAGGCGTTGTTGCACTCGGAGGGTTAATAGTTCTCGTTTATCAATATAGTAAACAGTAGCACTCCAAACCAAACCTAATCGCCACGTAAAAAAAACTGTAATAAATGCAGTTAAAATATGAATAAAATATTCGTATTATAGTTTTTTTTAAACTCTTACAAGTAACTTTCTAGAAGAGCAATAATTTATTCATATTGATTTATTCATATTGGTGTATTTCATTTATTCATATTTTATTTCAAATTTAGATTTCTAAGAGTTTTACTATAAATAAATATAGGTCATATTTATTTTAACTTTGAAACATATTTATTTTTAGTAACCATAAGGTTCATGTAACCTTAAAACTTTAAATAAAAAATAGAGTTGAATATGTAGCACAGAAAAATATTTCTATTTTTAGCATTTACTTTAATTTATTTAATAATAGTTATACAAGTATAAATGAAAGAACTAAGGTTGAAAATTCAAAATATGCCGCGAGGTATAAATACCTATTCCAATGACACACAAAGAAAACTCTATTTTTAAAGAAAAGAGGGTGGGGATGTTGGGTAAACACAGCTAAGAGCCTACGGAATGTATTGTGAAATCAAACTATTTTGTAATACCAAAAATGACCAAATAAAATCTGCTTACCGAGATCACTACAAATAAGATGGAAAAGTGATTATTTGAGCAAAGTAATATTTATTTTTACGTTTTGGAGCAGTTTGGCGTAATTTACCTAAAAAATGATGGTTTTGGGGCACAATGGCTCACAGATATTGTTTTGGCACTGTCTAATGCAATTGGCACATTTCTCTATACATTAATTGATTTTGTATCTCAAACCTCTGTACTGGGAGGGCCATAATTAAAAAAGAGTATTCAAAATCTTACAAGATTTCCCCTAAACCTTTGAGCAATAGCTTTAAAAGAAAGGCAGATAAATCATCAATGGGATTATTTCATCAGTGGATTCAAAGCCGTGAAGTCCAAAAAAGAAAAGCAGCACCCTACCCATTCGACGATCGCTCGGTGTCCTACCTTATTCTATTTTTAGTCTAACTCTATAAATTTATGATAGTTTAGAATTATGTTCAAATGGTGACACACATCAATACACTGTAGATCTTATGTAATTCGGAGTATTTTTAACTAGTGTTTTCTACAAGAGTTTTTAAGTAGTACCCTTACAAATAGTACTAGAATAGTACTAGAATACACTAGGAATAAATGGGCTGTATGAAATTTAACATTTACTATTGTTCCTATAAGGAACTTAGGAACAGTGTACTTCATTCTACATCTGTGTTTTTATATTTTTATACCTTTTAAAATTTCACAGTGTAAAAGAAAATATATCGAGACAAATAAATATGTATTCAAAGAAAAGGAGAAAGTTTTAAACTTTTTTTACTCTATACTATGTATATGCTTGCCTTAAATATTTAAAAATAATTGTGAATAATTATCGCCAAATATCTAAATATAGATATTTAAATTACCACGACCGAACGATGACCGACGAATAGGGGACTGTTCTTTGGTACCACAACTCGTTCAAATCCCACTGCTGACATGGATTTGCGTAGGACGGTCGTAGGTCCTGGTTTTAATAGTTCTCATGTAGCAATATAGTAAACCGTAGCACTCCAAACCAAACAAAATTGATACGTAAAAAAACTAATAAATGCAGTTAAAATATGAATAAAATATTTATATTATGTCATAAGTATACAGTTAATAAATAATAATAGATATATTTTCGTGATCATCAAGGTTGTTACCTTTACGTACCTAAATGAAGATGTTTACACATACTACATTATGCATACCTTTTTATTATTTTTAATGGATTGCAAATTAACTTTCTTCGAATTTTAACCCTTTGAGTTTGAGCCGAACAATGTCCGAATGGGTAGATTGCTAATAGGATAGGCTAATAGAAAAATAGAGGTGATTGTTAATAGGTTTTTCTTTATATTTTATTCTCTTATGTATCAATATTAGGCTACGTATACAGAAAACACTTTTATTAAGAAAGGTTCGACCCTAAGGCAGGAGGGTACCTTTAGATAAGATTTACGTCTACTTTCCGTGTATTTAAAGATTTACGATAACCAAACGGGTTTGGGGCTGCCATTCAGTATTAGAAAAGCAGTTGTTAGTGTTTATCTTTTAGTAATTTGTTAAAATAGAAGATAAAGGAACATTACATTTACTCAGTTAACAGCAGTTAGCTTCTTAATATATTGGAACTTATATTCTAATTAATAGCTTAAATATGTTATTTTATGTTGGATAATATAAAGTAATATGTTTCGTTGAAGAAATGATTTTTGCAATTTTGGGGAAAAAACACCTCTTTAGATTATTTTTCATTTTCGTGATTTCATTTCAAATAATATTACGTGTCAAAAATCATAAAATAAAAATAACTACATTTAAGTATAATAAATATACCTCTTGCATACTTTGAAACCAACACATATGAAGCACAAAAAAATATACTCATGGAGAAGCTATTTACTTTACAATTACAAATCAGAATACTTAATCTCGAGTGTTCTACAGTTGTCTTGTCGAATGATGGCCGGATGTGTGGCACGCTCTATTTGGTAGTAGAATTGGCAGGATCGAATCCCACTATTGGCATGGATGGTGGTAGTTGTGTGCCGCCCTGGTCGCATTAGCTTTCATGTAGCAAAACAGTATACCGTAGCGCAAGCTAAGGCAAATTTACTTTATTTTGCATATTGTATTTTTATGCATTATGATATTATGTATTTTTTTGCATTATACTTTATTTTGCATATTGTATTTTTATTATATTCGTTGTTTTAACAATAAGCTTGCTAAAGAAAAGTTGTAGATTTAGTATCCTTTTCTTAATTTTACAAAATGTCGAAGTTAAAGGGAATATCTGAAAATCTGGAAGTAAATGAATATTCAGAATAAGGATAAATCTCTGATATTTTTATTGCAGTTCCTTAAAAAAATGTTGTTCTTATGGCACGAATAGGTTTTATATCCAGCACCTTTATGTCACTTCTTATCCATATTTCTTTTCAACTTCGAAATAAAAAAATTTAAGCTGAATTTTTTTCTTAGCCTATAGAAAGAAGTATGTAAACGTGTGCATATGTTATATTTTGTGAGTCAAAACCACGTACTTAAAAATATTTTTTTAGTGTTCAATACTTGTCGAAAGGAGATCACGTGGACGATGATTATTTACGGAAACATCTGGACCTTAGAAAACCAGACCTCATAATGCCATACAGGTTACCGCAAAATGCGGGGAAAGAAATGAATTCGAAGACCTGAACAGATGTTTTTTCAAACAAAATCCCATTATGCTTTGGCGCCGTTTTGCTTTGGTTGGCTGGGAATTTACTCACATTCTGGCGAGATTCACTGATGCCAAATTGGCGAATAGGATAGTCGCCAATTTTTTTAGCTGACCTAGCGTCATTCTTCAAATTTGACTCTGAGAGCGAGCGTCGGACTGATAATTTCTCTCGGTCACGTGTTTTTCTTATTATAATGCATCCTATTTTGTTTACTTTTAACGTATAGGAAGTATACTACAATTACTAGTACAGGGAAGATGCTATTTTTAATACGCTATTTTTTAAAAGTTCTTACAGTAATTTTACAATATTTCAAGATTCTGTTTTAAAATTTTTAACATTTTTTAATTAAAAAAAAAATTTTTTTTTTGTATTTTTTAATTAATGTTTCAAAATTTAAGGCCCGAAAAATCAGGAAAGAGTGTTGACAGTAAAGTTAGGAAAATGTTATAACTATTTTCTACTGTTTAAATTTTTTTTCTCTTTCCAGTAAATTCTGCATTTTAACATATCTAAATAGTTGAGACGGTAAGTTCAAATTTTACTTAATTTATTTTTTCTTTTCATTTTTCAAAACTTTGCGTTTAAAGCAAAATTTTTATATGACTTTTAAGTCCAAAATTTGTTTTTCGAGATTTTTTTCTTTTTTTTTATAAAATATGACAATCTTATAACAATTTTCCCATTTTCGAGTATTTTAAACGTCGATATATTGAAAGATGCAAAGCCCTAAGATTATATATTTTTTCTTCCAGTTTCATGAGTTTTGATTTTTTTAACAAATAATTTTTATTTATTTATTTGAGTACGGAATACTTATTTAGTTCTGACAATTTTCTAATAAAATAGTTTTAAATAGTTGCCGCTGTGAGATGTTTTAGAAAATATAAAATATTTATGGCATCTTTCGTTAAATTATGTTTGTAAATAACTTCTCGAATCAACCTAAACTTTTATAGTAGTAGATTATGTAAAACGAAAGCATTATAATAGTTAAAATGCGAGATTGAGAGAGATTATCAATTCTACGATTTCGAGGTAGCCGAACTCGCGTAAGCCACGCCCCGCGTCGATCCCTTTGGCGGAAAGCGCCAAACGCGTTACGACAAATGCGTTATTGCATTGATAAACTATACGGTTTCAAAATGCCCTTATGTTCGTTTTGTGACAATCTTTAAAATCTAATAAGATTTTATATCAGCACGTTCGTCAAGTTCATAAACAACAAGTAACTCTTGTAGGTTTATTTATCTGTCCAGTAAATAATAATTGTCCAAGGTTATCAACATCTGCTGCTTTGAGATTACACATTAAAACAGATCATGGTGTAATTATTGAAAGTAAAAGCCTAACATTTAATTCATTTTCTGGTAAGTGTTTTTTATAAGTAGATACAACAGATAGCCTAACAACAAATAGATGCTTCGCCAACGTTGCAAAACGAAATTTTCATTTTCTTTCTTTATTTGCTGTATTATTTTCAAAATAAAGGATGTTGTTAGAAAATACTTCTATTTGATAAATCAATTATAACTTATTTCTTTTCAAAGTGTTTCTATGTCACAAAATTATAAATGTTCTAAAATAGTTGATAAATATAATTGTAAAATACTAAGTCATTTTTTCATTATTATTTAGAGTTTGAAAACTGGAAAGCTGCTGAAGAAATTACTGCAGGTGTATCGTTTGTAAAATCAAGGACATACAATACCAAAGATGGGAAAAAGACGCTATTTAGCTGTCATCGTTCAGGAATTTATACAAGCAAGGCCAAAGGACTTCGTGCTCCAAAATCCCAAGGGACATGTAAAATGGGTTCAAATTGTCCAGCTGAAATTCATGTGTTAGAAAAGGATGACATCAAAGTAAATTATATATTTACACATGTTGGCCATTCTAATGACTTACAGCATTTACATATCTCAAAAAACCTAAAGAATGAGATAGCAGGTAATTTTTTAATTCAATTAATTTTTATTATATATAGTTTTTATATTATAAAATGATGTTTAAATTTTCTAGTTGTTGAGTTGTATATTTAAGATAGTCATTTTAAACTTGATATTTTTATTTAATTTTAACGGAATCTATATGTTCCTATAACTGCTTGTATGTGTATACATACACATGATTTATTTAGAAATTAGTATAAAGTATATTTTGTATGTAATATATATTTAATATTAATATTATAATTTTATAATCATATTTTAATGAATGATGTTAATTTGTAAGCAATGCATATATTTGTGATATCAGTTTATCTTAAAATGTTACTGATTGAAAGATGACTTTGATGTTTTCATATTTAGGTAAATTGATAGATGGCGTTGAATCCAAAAAAATAGTAACTTCTGTTCGGGATAATATGCCAGAATTTTCTAGGGATATTTTGGTAACACAACAGGATGTAAAGAATATTCGGGTGTCGCAGGATCTTAATCAACCATTGCATGCAAATGATGCAGTGAGCGTAGATACCTGGGTCAATCTTATGGCAACAAAAGATTCTAACCCAGTACTTTTTTATAAGCTGCAGGGACAAGATAATCTGAATTTGCCAACTGAAGACTTTTGTCTTGTTATTATGACAGCTGCCCAAAAGCAAATACTGAAAAAATATGGGTCAGATATTTTATGCATAGATAGTACTCATGGTACTAATATTTATGATATTCAATTGACAACAATACTATGCATTGATGAGTTTAATACAGGTTTTCCTGTGGCTTTTTGCTTAAGCAGCCACATTAACGTAGCAACTATGGAAGTGTTTTTTTCAAGTATAAAGACAGCTGCTGGCCAAATTGATTTAAATATTTTAATGTCTGATGACACAAAGGTTTATATTAATGCTTGGGAAAATACAATGGGTCTGCCCCAAAATCATTTCTTGTGTACTTGGCATGTTCTGCGCAGCTGGAAAAATAACTTATCAAAAATTGCAGCTGATAATACTATAAAAAATGAGGTTTTCAAATTTTGTAAAATGGTCATGGAAGAACTTGATGAAAACACTCATAAGTTACTTCTTGATGACTTGATAAAAAGACTACTTAATGATGATTGCTCAAAAAACTTTGGTATGTATTTTGCATCAACTTATGGAAATCGATCAAATTTGTGGGCATATTGTTATAGGAAAAATGCCAAAGGAATTACAACAAATAACCACTTAGAAGCCTTGCACAGGGTCATTAAATATGTTTACTTTAATGGAACAAAAAATAAAAGATTGGATAAATGTATTTCCTCTCTAATTGAACTTGTGCGGGATAAGTGGTTTGATAGATTTGTTAAAGGGATTAAAGGAATGAGAAATTCGAAAATAAACACGAGTCATATCAGACATCGTGCAAGTAAAAATATTCCTTTAATGGATATTAAGTGTATTAAAAATGATTTAGAGTGGCAAGTGAAATCAAGCAGTGATGATATATTTCACATTATTAAAAGGAATCCTAAAACTTGCATTAATTGTAGCATAGTTTGCAATTGGTGTAGAGTTTGTATACATGAATATTCCTGTGATTGCTTTGATGCAATTGTAAAAGGGAATATGTGCAAGTATATTCATGCAACTTTGTCAATGTTCCCTTTTAAATCTTCATTGCCATCAATATCACCTGTTTCAGTGGAAAATAACCTAAATAAGTATAAAGAATTAAATGCACTAAGTAGAAACTTGCCAAGTGAAAGTATTAAGGTAAAACTTCAAAAAGCTTTAGAAATTGCCACAGCTTCCTCATTTAGTTCTGAAACAGAACATAAAATAGAAAATTATATTGATAAAATACTCCTTTTAATGAATGGAGGAGAAATTAGTAAGCCAAAAGCAATTGAACCATCAAATAAAAAAATAGTGACTCAACGAAAGTTGTATAGCTTAAAAAGAAAGCAGGTGAAATCAAGAGTAGGATCATCTTACTCGTCTGTGGCATATAAAAAAATTAAAATTGAGGAAGTTGGCAAAGATTCCATTTTAAATATTAATTCTTCCTTTGACCATAAATATTAATATGAATGTATGCAAAATGCATCGTTTGTTAAAATTAGCAGATATGGTTATTTGCTTTAGTGCATTCTGTTATTTTTTATGCAATTGAGTAAAATTTATATGAAATAAAATTTCCTCTTAATTATAATAGATAAATCATGAAAACTTAATGTCTATTTTGTTCACGAAGTATCATTTCATCTTATGTTGCAAATATATTAATTTTATATTCAAAGTAAACTGTATACTTTTTTCCCTTCTAATTTAAAATTTATTTCTATAGTTTATTGGCAATATATATAGCTTTTAAGTTAGCAATAACTAAAGCTAAATGAGTACTTGTTCAGTGCTGCTTCAAATATAGAAGAGCAGTATCTGATATAAGTATTTTTTTAGCTCAATTTCTTTATGTGATTTATTTACTTACAAAATTGTGTATTTTCTCTTTTTAAAAAAGGTTTTAAACACTTGTTATCAACTTTTGAGATACAAGATCCAAAAGTTGTTTCACCATTAAACTATTAATTGCAATTTATTTCAATTTGAAAATAATGTATAAATATGAAATATTGAACATATAATATTAAATATTGAATATGTGCAAATATGAAATTAACTAAAATGAAATTATTAAATATATTGGCTAAAATTTTGTATGCTTGGAAATTAATTTATCTTTAACTGCAAATTTTATAAAACAAAAATATTACAGTGATATAATTGACACAAAAAATGAAAATTTATTGATTGTGCTTATTAAGAACACTGTATTTTAAAAATAAGCTATGACACAATGGTAAATTCCCAATTCCGGGGGCCCCGCCGCCATGTTTTTGGCGCTATTTCTGTACAAGTGATCGCCAAATTGTAGCCAAGTGATGTTTACAATTTGTGTAGTAAGTTTATACCCAATTTCAAAACGTATTTTGGACAAAAAAAAAAGGGTTTCAAATGTTGTTAAGATGAATGCAAATTTAAATTTCAGTTTTTAATGTATTTAATGGCGCTTTTGTATTGGTTGTTAAACTAAACAGTGCGGAATTTTTGCAATAAGTGCAAATTAAGCAAAATATAAGCATTAGTTGGTTATATTTAGGCAATTATGCTTATAAAATATTTAGATATATTTATAAAATATGGTTGTTATTTAATGATATTATTTTAAAACTATCAAAAGATTAAAAAATAATAAAGTACGGTACAAATTACTTCTCTAAATTATTAGCTTAAAATGAAAATATAAGAACGGAGTAAATGTTTTAAATAAATAATAAATTTTTAGCTTAAAGTTCTGAAGAAAGTAAGGGAGTGAAATGATTTTTCTTATCTAAATGAGGTAAAGCTCCCCTTGATCTTCCGTAACAATAACGGTAGACGGTCATAATAAAATTGCTTTTATTATTTAGCGTATCACTTTTAACAATGCATTACACTATAAAATAATATAGTTTAAAAATATTTCTTCTTCATTTTGTATTAAATTAAGACACAACTTTGAATAAAAAAAGTTCAAAAAGCAGTAAATAAAAAAAATATAAATGTGAAATATGACATCACTTGTTAACTTCGAAAATTAAGCATAAAATGTAAAATAAATAAAGCGCTAACCTAATTTAAGTATCCTGAGTTGTTGGTGGATATACACGTTTGATCCGATTTAAAAAATCCTGAAAAGCATCGTGCGGACTTTTTTACATTTTCCTCCACATAAATTCACAAAGGTACGAATCAAATTGATTTTCACACTTTTGAACTGAGCGGAGGGATCTCTTAATTGAGCTCCACAAGCCCTTAAATGTATTGGTGTGAGCTCCAGTATTAAATTTAAAAAAAGGAAAAAAAAAATACCACAAGAGCTCAGGCAAATGGACAAACCTCCAGAGCACAGTCAAAATGGACAAAGACTTAACGCTAGAAAATCTAAATTCGGCGGTCTTGGAGTATTGTTAGTTACAGGAACCAATAAGGGTCAAATCACGTGTCATTTCCCCCAATACCCTAAAATAAAGGCGCCGATTGACACCCCCACCTTTTTTAGGGGGTGGTGGAAGAGTCCGAAAAGAAGAGCAAGGTTTGCCAGAAAATAGGGTTCTAGAATTTGGCGATATCTCCCACGCTTGGCGTCCCCACCGAACTCGGTTCCGGGGCCCCCCCAACTGGGAAATAGCCAAGTTATTTTTGAGTTAGATATAGCATTTTTATGCAAGTGGAAAAAAATGAGTATTACAAAATAATCTTTTGCATTATTTTCTACATTAAAAATATCGCATACTCAAGGAAAGAGTGTGAGTATTTGAAGAGGATAAGCGTGTAAGAGAATAGTGCCGCCGTGGGAATTAAACCTGGCCCCAGTAGAGTTATTTCCCGTAATAGAACAAGATAATCGATTAATCGCTCACTCGTATGCTCTAATCGATAGCATTTAACTACAATCGATTAATATATCGATTTACATTCCTGATGACGTCACGCACTTTAAGCCAATCAGCATTTAATGCCGCCGTGGGTTTTAACGCTATGCCTATATAGATAGCACATTCGTCTACGAGATAACTTTTTCGTAAATCAGTAATGGCAACAACTTATTGGTCGACAATTTTATGTACCAGTGTTAGTGTTTTATGGTACTAAATGACTCTATTCGTATGATGTTGGAAGCCAATGAATGAATGTATTTTGTATGATTTTACTATGTCCAATGTTGAACTGAAAGATGAGAAAAAAGACACAGACAAGAAGCTTGACAATCATGATGACAATTCGCATGAGGAGTTAGTGGATCCTCGTGTCCAAGTACGTTTAATATTTTTCAACATGATAAACACACATATCTATTATCTATCTATTAGATAAATATGTGTATGTGCATGTAATCATTCATAAAAAGAAAAAAAAAACTGTATAAGTAAATGCGCTTTACTTTTATTTAAATTATTAATGAGAGACATGTATCTAAGCAATCTTTACTGTCGTGTGTGACAGTCTTTAAAGGGGTGATATGTTTTAGCTGATGCTATAGTTTAAAATTGCGTACTGACAGTTCGCAACATTATAACATTTTATACAACTCTCGTCTCTTGAAAAGCACAAATTATTTAACATTAGTAATATGTTGGCTCTTTATTGCTGTCATAAAAGCAAGTAAGATGTACTTGTGAGTTTCTAGGTGGAAAGGTTAGTGTTAATATTGAGGGTAATACATTATATATACATTCATATGTAATGTATCAAAATTATTATACTTAGAATATCTCTTAAAAATTCTCCTCTTTCCCATTCTTATTCCTTGAAATCTATATTCCAAACCACAAAATATCTTACCTAAAGGAGTGTGCATTGACTTAAATTCTTTTAGCAGTCTCCCATGGCTACCTCTTAATTACATCCAAATTTATTCCCACTCACCTTATTTTCCAGCTGTCTGAATAAAATAGCTCATTCCTGTCTGATTTCTAATAATGCTGACTAAGCTCCTCTCTCTTGGGAAGATTTTATCTCACTGTGGGAATGACTTTTGTAATAGCAAATTGTTCTTGCAATCATTCATTATTCTGATCTCACCAGAGAAAGAGTCATTTCTTTCTCTGCCTTTGACTGAGAAACATGTTATTTTGCTTACCTCTCAAATAAAAGTTTTAAGTTTCATGTTAGACTGCCTTTTTTTGTTTTTTTTTTTTTTTTTTTTTTTTTTTTTTTTTTTTTTTTTTTTTTGTGGAATGGTCCGACTGCAACATCATCAACAAGCTAGTTGTTTGGATTTCTCCTTGCTTAGCAGGCCTGGACTAGTAAAAATAATAGGGGCTAATTCTATGTGACTGGGGGATTAATTTTCGCCACATTATATATTTACATGCAGTTATTCTTTTTGTCTTAATTTCAATTAATTGAGAGCTATTGAATTGTTGTTATTGTTCGCAGAATCTTTTATTTTTTCTAATTTACTATTAATAAGAGCAACTTTCAATAAAGCAGTCGCTTGAGGCTGCAGCAATGAAGTATAGATTCTGAATTCTATCCAAACTAATTTATTTAAATGGCTAATTAAGTAAAATTTATCCATTTAAAAAATCAATTAGATATTTTACTTTTGATATTGTTATAGATGTTATATTATTTTATAAGTGCTATGAAATTAGTTTTTGCACTGTAAAATTCATCAATGAAAATATTACTTCCCATTTAAGATATATATTTAGAGATAGCCTTTGATATATTTTATTGCTGAATGCAGATTCTAAAATTTTGTATTCAACTGTGCCATAGAGACAGGAAATATGTGTGTTTCAAGCACTGTTTTGATAATGGCTATAACAATTTTAGAGCTGGTCATTATGGTAGCAATTTTGAAGTTAAGTGTTATATTTAAAACTTTACATTTTGTAGATATTATACAATGTCCATGGGGATGACTTTCAACTTTCAATATTAGTAACTTAGTAATGAATGGCCTCTAATTTTATGGGTTTCAGACTAAAATTACTGTACAAAGCTTTCTTCTAAATTTTATGGATGTGTTTATATTTTACCTAACCCGATCATAGTCGAACTCCTGGACTATAATCATAGGGAGGCTAAACATCGCAAGTGGCCGAGAGCCACAATGATTATATAATCTGTTAGGATTTCATCTCTCTTCATAACGTTCCCTTATGCTGCCCGAACGTGTGGCTGTCTAGTAGATGGTGCCACAGATCCTGCTCTGAGCATTTCTCACCATCAATTTTAAGATTAATGTTATTTTTAACTTTAATTTTTCACATTTAGTTTCTTATTTACTTAACCTATTATATCGCTTAACTATTAATCATTATTTGTATCTCTTACTGTCACATACAGTATTTTAATATATATAAAAAAATGTATTTTAATCTCTTAAATTTTTTATCATTATTTCACCTTTTTTATAACTCTGATTAGGGCCTAGTTAGTAATTTTCATCTTGCATTTCTTATATAATTTTATTTTAACTTAATAACTGGACACTCATCATGAATTTATTAGCCTCATAACAGGGGATAAGGCCTTCGGCCAAGGTATCCCAGGAAACTTGAAATCACCAGTTAAAGTGAAGCTGATTAGTATATCCACCTGTTTTGTATATAGAACACAAATTATCTTGATATAGAAATATTATCTAAAAGCTGCCATGTCCCATTAAAGAAGTTGTAAATTGAGTAAAAAGTAACCATTCTATGAACCTTTATTTTCTAACACATAAATCACTATCTTTTGTGATACATGGCAGGCAATTACACTGAAGATTTTGGGAGTCTTTGGTGGGCTAAAATTTAGGACTTTGTGCTGATGGTATCAAAATAATTTTTGTAGGATAGATTTATATTTGATGTTTCTTGTTCTTTTCTATATCTTTTAGGAATATAAAATGAGATATGTTTTAAACATAAAAGTACTGAAATTTTAAACTGTGTGAAAATAGAATTATTAATGTACATTTAAAGGTATCTGAAACTATAATGAGTTTTAAAGAGTATGTTGAAATGTTGAAGTATGTATTCTTATTGTATATTTATATTTTTACTTGTCAGGTTTTAAAATCCTCTATTGGGCTACATTTGCTATGTTTCTTTGGATTTAGCATTTTTTAAACGTAAATAGGGAGATTCTAATTTTAGGTATGGATCAGTTGCTTGAAGTTTTTATTTTTATTTTAATTTTTCTGGAATATTATTTCTATTGAATTTCAAAATTGTACCTTACAAACTTCACCTTTTACAGCATATGCATCATAATTTTGTTGACAATAATTATGATAGAATGCTGTCCAAGTGAAATCCTAGAGGGTAGTGGTTGACTCCCGAAGTTAGATATAAAGGAAATTACAATGAATAGTAATATGCAAAGCTAAGTAATAAAGCTAGTTCTTCCTATGTTTTCAAAGCTATTTTAGAGTTCATTAAAAAGTATTAATATGACAAATGATGGTACTTTACATTTATTTGAACTTTTGTTATCTCATATATTTTGTATCAGATTTTCTGTTGTAATAAATTATTTAAATGGTATTTAATGAGTTTGTTATATTTTTGTTATAGATTGAACTTGAACGCCTCAATACTGCTACAGACTTGATTAACAAACTTGAAATAGAACTTGATGTAAGTAGATTATGATTTGAATTCAGAACTGATGCATTATAGACGCCAGTCCCGTCTGCCATGTTTTTTCTTCTTTTGGTGACCAACAGAAAAATGTAGTTTTGAAAAATTGCCAAGTAGAAAAATATGGCGGCGGTACATGTTTTCTGAAAGATAACAAAAACAACAATACATGGCAGGGGTCACATGGCATATTTGAAACAACATTAACAAAACTAAACTTAAAAAAAAAAAAAAAAAAAAAAAAAAAAAAGTAATAATTTAAAGCATTATTAAAATAAAATTAGCATAATAATCATTTTTTACGTTAGATAAAAAATAACAGATTAGTAATATTTATGATATATATCAACAGAATAAACTCAATATATAGCATTTTAATAAGTACTAATATTATAAAAAATCTAACATGTGAGGGGGTTCCCCCCTCAACCCCCTTGTAATAAAAAAAATGCAAAATAAATTTTATTACAGATGAAAATTGGACAGGGTAGCACCACAAACATTCAACACTTCTATCTCCCCTTAAAAAAATTTTGAAATAATTCTTTTTTACCAAAAAAAAAAAAAAAAAAAGCCTCAGATTTGGAATACTGTTGTTCTCACACACTTGGAATTTAGAATGAAATGCAAGACCCACCTCACACCTAAGAATATCCTGATATTTTTTAACAATTTCAAAAATTGTAAGAACCGAAATAACTTCCTGTCATAACTAATTTAACTAAATCCCAGAAAATAAGAACAAATACAAAATGTTCCAAACCAAACATCTTGTTTGATTTAGAATATACTGATACTTTTTAACAGTTTCAAAAATAGTAAGAACCAAAATAACTATACCCACCATAACTAAATTACTAAATCCCAGAAAATGGTAAGAACAAAAAAAATACAACCTGACCTAGGTGGCTGTAAACCGAAAGAACAGCTAAGATGCAAATTTCTCGAATAGTGCCTTGTATGGATGTTCGAAATTACGTGCACCAATGGGGTGCAAGAACACATTAGAGTTGGCATATCCCACTACCAAAGTCATGGCAAACATACCAACCCCCTCATTGCCCCATAAAATCCCCAAATTTAGCAACAAAAAAACACTGCATCTATAATTCATCTGTACCTTGAATTCTATTTTTTGTGTGATTTAAAAACTGTTCTCCCTTCTACAGCTACTGGGACATTTTTTTATGTCTTACTAATAGACTTGGTTCTGGGCTGTTAAACATTTGTCTGCCCACTATCAATATGGATTCATAGTAGATTTAGAACTATTACTATTATGTTTTTATCATATACGGTAAACAATCTTCAAAGTTTTTTCTTCTTTATTTAGAGATGTAGAACCAAATAATTGATGCTGAATGTAATAAAGGATAGTCATTATTTACCTGTTTTTGGAGCTGTATAGTTGTACAAGATATGAGAATTGTTTCCAGTGACTATTTTTTGTCTTTATTATTCTAAAGAATTTTTTATTCAAATAAATTTGCTCTACTTTTTAAAAATTTCTTTGTCTAAATAAACATTTAGGTATGTTTGTGTGGAGAATTTATTTGATGATATCCTCTCTTGAACTTGTATTATCTTTAAGGCAATTCTACAGAAATGGGGAACTGATGACCAATTTTTCAAAATATTTTTTCATTTGCAAATAAGGTATCATTTTAAAGATATTGAGTTGAAATATCAGAATATAATAAAAATCATTATTAAAATTCAAGCTCTGAGGAGTAATTAACCTTTGAAAATAAGATTTTTTAGATATGTTTCAGTTCCATTTTTGTATGTCGTTTTGGAATTGGCATTTTGAAATGTAATTACAGTATATTTTAATATCTGATCAATTTAGATGCTTGTCATAACACTTCAGAAGGGTTTAATAAAAATAAATAAATAAATAAAATAAAAAAACAGATTTGCATTATATATATATATATATATATATATATATATATATTTCCCAAGCATTTTCATAGCAGGCATTTTGACAAAATTACGTCCAACACTAAAATGCTAAAAAGTTTATGCTGCATAAAATTGGTTGGAGTATTTTAGAACTTATTTTCTCTGCAAATCAGGACTTCATTCACTGTTAAAAATGTGTAATCCAAATAAATTTAAAATAGTTATTTGTTATTTTATGGTGTTGGACATAATGTTTTTTATGTCTGATACCTATTACAGCTGATACCAAAATTTTTAAATCAATTCTTTATTTAAAATGTACAATTTGTCAAATTAAATAATAATAAAATAAACCAATATCATTTGTTTATATTGCTTTTAGTCATTATGTTTAATAATTGTAATTGTTAGCATAAAATATTTCTAATAAAATATTGAAAATTGAAACTTGGATTCATGAAAGCTGGTATAATTTGTAGTTTAATATTTTACTATAAATACTGAGTAATACAAAAATTTTCTGCTTCACATATACATCAAAATGGAATGTGTGGCTTTTGAACAAATGAAATTGGTAGCACACATACAAAATGTTACAATACAGTTAGATTTCTTGGAAAATGCTGCTACACTCCAGCAAAATGAAATTCAATCAGCACATTGGGCACACTTCCAAGCAACAATATTTACAGTCCATGCGTGGATTTCACAAGATGCCAATCAAAATTTTGTAATAATTTCAGATACTTTAGATCACATGAAACTCACTATGTACAAGTTTGTGAGTTATATTTTGGAATATTTAAAAGCTGAGTGCCTAAATGTTAAACATATACAAATGTTTTCTGATGGGTCTAGTTCCCAATTTAAACAAAGATAGTTATTTTTTTTATATTTGAGTTGAATCAATGTGAAATTAACCTGGAACTTTTTTGCCACGTCCTATGGAAAAGGGGTTGTAAATGGCATCAGAGGCACTGTTATAAGAACAGTGTGGCGAAATATACGAGCCTGAAAAGTATTTGTAAGCACAGCAGAAGAATATGCATATATTACCTCTATATTGTCAAATGTGCATGTTAAGTTCATATTGTCTGAAGAAATATTGTGTAACTCTCAAAATTTATGCCAATACTGGAAAAAAATTCTGCCAGTTCCAAGCTATCACTCTGTTTACTGTGTAAAAGTCATTAAAAAAAATTATTTCAGACACTTCTACAACACAAATGCAAAAATGAGTTAATTTATATAAGGAAGATCGATCTGATAGTGATGACTCAGAATCCAGATATATCCAATACTATAGAATCTAATGATTATAAATTATATGACTGGGTACTTGTTAACTACGAATCTACACAATATCCAGGATACATTAAACAAAAAGTTGAAAAAGAAATTGAAGTTTCAGGGGTGCATAGGGTAGAAGGTTATTTTAAATGGCCAAAAGCTGAGGGCATATTTTTTACATACAAAAAAAAAAAAAAACATTTTGAAGAAAATTTCTCCACCTGTACCAACTGGAAGTAGGGGACAATTTTCTTTTACAGAAAATATCTGAACTGTTGCATCATAAAACATTTGTTAATACATTCCTAATTCTGCTTATTATATAATTCCAGATATATTATAAAAATAAAAATAGTTATCAGTTCAATTTGTTTTTAAATGAATTGTTATTTATGTCTGACACCAAGCTAATTTTGTATATTTTACATTGAACACGAAGATTTAAGTCAATATTTTGCAACTTAATACCATTGAAATATTATATATGAATTATTTAACTTTCATCAATGCTCTTCATCATAAAAGTAGTTAAAATATTAGAAGTAAAGCCAGTGACCTGAATCTTAGATTTTAATTTTGCAAGTCTGAGTCTTCAGTTTCAGCTCATACATCCGACACCATAAGTTATTTATGTTTTTAAGTTAATACTTTTGCCAGAAAATCTTTTTACATTTCATAATTCTATAAACATACGTAAGTATTTAAAAAAATATTTTGATAAGCTAAAAATATTTTAACCCTTAGAAATCATAATTTTTATGAATAAATTTTGTCAAATTTTTACGTCCGACACCATGGAATTGTCCTTTTTTACAAAAATGAAAACTTTCTTACAACTTAAGATAATTTTATGAATTTCTTTTGATGATAACCCATCTATGCTGTACATTGAGAATTTTAAGTATCATATGTACATGCACATTCACACACACACACACACATACATACATATATATATATATATATATATATATATATATATATATATATATAAATGCTAAAAAATATGTTAAATTTGTTGAAAAAATGTTTCATATTGTGGGTTATATTCCCAAACTTTAAAATGAGATAAACTTGGTTCAATTGTAGATAATACAATGATTGTATTTCTATGATTATATGCTAGAATAGTAATGGAGTTATGAAGGATTCTGTCTCCCCTATGTATATGTAAGAAAAAACTGCATATTTCAACAAATGTAGATATGTTGTTTAAATGTCCAAAAGATGGCTCTTAAGGAATATGTCAATGTATTCTTTAATCTGATAGAGCAATAATACCAAAGTAAATTTATGGTCAAAAAGCCCTCAATATAACCTGAGAAAATTGTCAGGGGTTTTCATATCTACAATCAATGATAAAAACCCTACCTCTTGCCCCTTTTTCTCCTTTTAACCTCTTAACTGACCACTTGTACTACAGTTCATGCCCTTTGGCAAGGGGTCTAACCAATTAAAACTTTAATTGCCTAGTAGCTAATATAGAAAACTCAGAATAAAAAAGGGGATAGTCTCTATCAGAGACAGATTTTTTTCTAGAGATTTTTCCAGATTTATCTAGAGATTTATCTCGACTCTTATTGCTAGCTATGTATGTTAGATGATTTTGCATTTCATACCATCCCTATAATAAAGTGAGAACCTATCCAACCAATGCTGTGGCGATAAATATTTTTTGTAACTGAAGCAATGTCTTGCTTTATCATCCCAACTGGCTGTGACTGCAACCTCCCCCCCCCCAAACCCCATTGTACCCTTTATTTTATGATATACATATTTACATATATATACAATATATAGGCCATTATAAATAATAAAACTCAATAGACTTTAAAAAGTAATATAGTTAAAAAAGTCTTCTAATATGATTAACAATACTATGACTTTCTTTCTAAAAGTTTTTAATAATCTGGTTTGAACTGTGATTACTGATTCTGATAAAGGAAGTTGAATGCTCTTTTAAATATTATGAATACAGCTTTTTTAAACTGTTATTGTAGATAACACTTGTTCCCATATATGCTTTCACTTTCTGGCCATTTATATATATTAGATTTGGCAAACAGTTTCATAAATGGTTTAAAGAAATTTAAATTTAAGACATTGGAAAATAACTGTAAGGTGATTTATAAATAGCACATTTTGATTATTTTTTCAGAAACCTGTTTTTATTTTATAAAATTAAAATTTGAACAAGAATATTATAATAATTTTCTTATTTGTTATGCTGTATTTCAATTTTTTTATATTCACATAAGTTTTAAAATTTAGTTCTGTATAAGTTATCAATTATATTTTGCATCTAAAAATTTAAAAAAAAAATATCACTAAAGAAATTGTTTTTTAACATTGAAATAGAGGATTTCTGTATTATTTTGAAATGTTTGCTATATCCTATATAATGGGGATATATATATCCTATGTAAATATATATCCTATATAAAGGGGATGTATCTGACATATGGGTAATAGTTGAAACTATGACCTTTGTGAGTACAAGATCTGCTCGAGCATCCTGGTCCTATTCCAAGTTTCTGCCAGGTGTTACTGTGTCTGGATGAGGCCTTTAGAATATTTCAAATGTTAACTCTCTCCTTAGCCCAGATCACTTTAAAGCAGTTGTAAAATTCCTTGTTTGAGTTTTATATTGCCTGCCAGAACATCCTTTTTCTCTGTAAAGTTATGAATTCTCAATAAAAAATGTGCCTAAAATATAGTGAAATGCTAGTTCCCTTGTGTTGTGCCAAAACTGCATAGAAGCTCAATTGTTGCTGTTTTTTTGTCACTGTAATTTTTGCATTAATAGAAAGCAGTTATATTCATATCATTAGCAGTTTTTGTTAATCTTTCAATTGTCTTTTTTTATCAAATAAAATTTAATCTCTTAGGCACAATGCACTGCACTACTATAGTAGCTAGCAAGCATGTATTTCACACTTCTGTCTTCACAACGTTTAAAATACTGTTAACAGTATACAGACAGAATATCCAATTTTGTTTGATATGTCAGTGTCTGGTATTATTTAGCAAAATGATTATAAAACAGCAACAAAACAAAATAAAAGTTTAATTTATGTAAAAGTTTAAGTATACTTTTTTTTTCTGTATTTACTTTTTCTTTATTTACTTCTATTTATATTTGAAGGAAAAGTTTTATTTGGTGAGGATTGGTCAGTGAATTTGTGATATAGGTTTTGATGGGAACTCTGAAGTATCTTATTTTATTGTTCTACACAAGATGTTTGATATATGCTTCTATAATTTCTATTAGTTTGAGAAATGTTATCAAAATAGAATTTGACATTATCAGCATATAAGGAAAATTTTATTCTTATAATAGTAAAATTTAAATTTTAAAAATGAGGATGTAACTTTAAAGAGCTTGCTATGATCATAGTTCTTGTAACTTAGGTGCATGATACTATAATATTATTTTATATACAGCTTTAAAATTTTGTACATTCATAAATATCAGAATTATATATAAGGTATCAGTCACCTTTGACAGCAACCGCGACAGACTGACAGACAAGATACTGCAGGTGATAGAATGGCTATATAATGTAAGGAAATAAAATGTATGTTCTGTATTGTAGCCGCTTAGAACTGTAATTAAATGGATACGTGCTAATACAAACTTGCCTGTTTATTTATGCCTCTCAAATCAACATGCACTATACTATTCTAAAATAGAATAGAGTAACATCACAATATATGCTAATCTAAAATTGGGTACTGATGAATAAAATTGAAAGTTTTACATTAATTGTAAAAGATGAAGTATATTTTGTTTTACATAATTAATGTTTGATTACATTTTACTTCATTTCAATTATTCTAGTTCTGATTATTAATTATGACAGTATTTACTGTCACACAAAATGTATATTGATCATATATCTGCCCTGAACATTAATTTGTTCAATGGTACAATATAATTCAAAACTGAAAAAGAAAATTAACAAACTGTTTTAAAATTTTGTACTACATATTTAATGCATGTACTTTTTATCTACCTAAATAATGTTACATTTCTGATTTCATTATCTGCAAAGAAAACTAAATTTGTGAGAAACATTTAGCATTAGGTGTACTGCCTCTTCATAGTAGATCATTTTTCTCTTCTGACCTTTAAAGCTTACTTGTTGTCAAACTGAAAAAGTAGCCAGATGTTTGCTATTCATTCTATGTTTTCATTACATTGGCAGAGATTTCCTATTTTTACTGGTGGTCAGTTTTGTAATTAATCTTCTCCTTACTTTTCTAGATAATTTGAAATGTATCAGTATGATTTGTATGTTTTCAGGAAGCTCGATCAAACTTCCGACTTCTCTTGAATGATTCATCTGTCCGTGTGAACCATTTAGCCAAAAAATTAGGCTCATGTGTTGAAAAAGCTAGACCTTACTATGAGGCCCGGATGCGAGCAAAACAGGTAAGCTTTTATAAATATAGATTTCTTTTATATTCATTTTCCATCCAATTTTGGTTTTAACATTTTTGTTCTCTTACTTTATTTATTTATTACTTTATATATTTTATTATTTAAATAGAGTGTTGATTTTGATCTTACTTTATACTTTCATAAGCTAGGAAGCTTATTAGATGCCAGATTTTATTAATGAGGTTATTACAAATATACAAACAGCAAACTATTGAAGCACAGATTGGTTTTCAAATCCAGTTTTCTAGCAACTAATTTTTATTGATAGTATTATATAAGAATACAAATAATGAATACACCGAGAATGAATATTAGACATCTACAGTCAATTGGCAAGAATAAAATCCTTTATTATTTCTTAGATGATCATTATCGGGCAGCAGCTAAAAACTGCTATTAAACTATGGTTTTTTTGCTGTTTTCAGATATGCTGTAGAACGACAAAATATTACCTTGCAAGTCAAGAACCAAATGCATAGAAAAAAAATTCTTGCTTCTATTATCAAGCTTTAATAAACTAGCATTGCTAACTCTGTAATTTTTTATCCAGTTCCAATACATATGTAAAACTTCAAGTCCTGGTTAAAGTAAAAATATTCTGGGATTCTCTCCTATTATCTCTATTCTTAGAATAACTATATATCAATTGAGAGGAACAAATAAAGTTAGAATTTGAGAATTCTTTAGAGGGTAATGTTTAACAAAGTAGGTTCCTTCTACCAGGGATATTTCTCTAGTTCTTCTATACTACATCCTCTGAAAGAAAGGTCTGTAGTATTCAAACAGTAATATGTTGCCAATTTTCTGAATTAGTTAATTTCTGATTTTCTGAACTGGATTATAAACAAATTGGTTCCAGTTGTCAAATTTTTTTTATGCAATGCAGAGCATTCATGGAATCGGTCCAATAAGTTATAGGTACACTTAAGATTTAACTTAATTTTAACAGTGGTAACTAATCTAGTTCTGGTTGAACATGCTAAGATCTCCAATCTAGGAATAGATATTTTTTTTTGTGGAACTACTTGGTTTATCCTTATCTGTATATCTTAAGAAAACTTAGGTTGTGTATGCTAATTTGCTAGCATTGCAAAGCATGTGCAAGTATAGGTGAACTTTTTGCTAAGAGTTTGTTAAACACTATCTTGGTATTTTGAGCTTTGACAAATTTATCAGCTTATTTTTCTATTGCTTGAACTTTTTCTTGATCAATATGGGAAATTCTGCATCCTATGTTACTTTGTTCTTCCAACATTCTTGCAAAATCACTTGTTTTCCAACATTGTTCAGGAACATTCTTTAAGTGGAATTCTAAAGTAGCTCCCTAAAAGAAATGGACTAGAGGATATCCTGAATACGTTTGTTGTTTTATGTTGATAAACAGTTAGGTTTTCTTCCTGCCATAGAAATCTCAAAAACTGTCTGTCATGTTCTTGTATCCCAATTTGTAATATAGCTTTACTTGTATTTACAATTACTCTGTATCAAAACCTATTAATTGTAGAGGGTATAAATTTGATAAGATTTGGGTCCTTTTCCAAACATTCATTGATGGATAATTTTGTTTTACAAATCCATCAAAAACAGAATTAACTTTTTTTGTTGAATTTCCCTTAAATACTGGATGATGCTATAAAAAAATATTTGTTTTTAGGATCATTAGAGGGAGGAGCTTTCAATAATACCATCAGCAAGCTAATCTTTGAACACTCATAATCGGTCTTAATAATTTAATTAATTCATAATTAAGAATAATGATTTTCTCATAATGTGTCAACATTCTCATCCATTTCACACAATTAGCTAGTCTCTTTGCTGCTAACATTTTGCAATCCAATAGGGGTGGATGATGTATAATCCAAGGCAGACTCCCCTCTTTATCCTTTGTAATAGTTTGAAAAAAAAATATTTTTTCTATTTCAGACCTCAAAATATTTTTTCCTGGTTTGAATGCCATTTGTATCAAGAGACCAAAAATTTAGATATGTTAAAGCTACTTGCATGGAATGATTGCAAAATGTTAGTATTATTTGCTTTTTACTTTCTTCAGTTCCTCATAATTGTCCATACTTAGTTTGCCTTTATGGCCAATATCCTATTTTACAAATGCTTTACCTTCCTTTGTTAAGAGTTTATTTCTACAATCTGCTCCCAATAAAACATGAATTCCATTTGGGTTGTTTTCAAGTAAGCAACACTTTTTATTAATAGTGATATTAAAAATATTCCTGGCTCTTTTAATTCATGAATATATTCAAAATTCTTCAGTTTAGGAATGGAGGGGACAGATTTTCTTTTAATCCATAACATCCAATTCAAAACTGAAATTTTTATCTATATCATTTAACTTAATAGAATATTCCTTATGCTTTTCACTTTTTTTCTGTTTCTCCAAATAACCCATGAGTTATTGTTTTCTCTCCAATATACTTTAATTTCATTTTCTCAAGCCATATACTTGCTCATGTAGGAATTTTGAGAGCTTAAATCTAAATTATCCCCAAAAAATTATTAAAGTTTTCTCTGGGAGTTATGCATTCCTCAAAGAGCTCAGTAAGTAAAACCTGACATAATTGTTATGATTTTGTATGTGGTGAGATGTGGTTGAAATTGTACTAACCTCAGCGGTCATCATGAATATAATTTAATTGATTCACCCTTTGAATGTTTGAGTTATGTTTGGTTGGGGATGCTACCAATTTGTGTTGGTTATTACTTCAATCTGTTATTTTTAAATTTTATTTTTTGTTACACATTATTCAAATAAACTGTTGTTTTGTTGGTATTTTATCCCAAATATTTAGTTTTAATCAGGAAGTAACTGACTGCTGACACATAGAATTTCTTAGCTATATTATCTTTTTGGCTTATGCATGTGTTTTTTTGACAGTTTTGTATTTTATTTGTAGCTCCAAACTCAAACACAGAAGGCAGCTTTAAGATATGAAAGAGCCAGCAGTGCTCATTCTGCAGCTAAAGAAATGGTTTACCTTGCAGAAGAAGGTTTAAAAAAGGAAGGCAGATGCTTTGATCCTGCTTGGCAAGAAATGCTTAATCATGCTACTTTAAGAGTATGTTATCTGATTTGCTTATATTTGATTCAGCACAGGATTGCCATACCCTAGAAAACATGGGAGAATCAGAGAATTCTTATTATATTCCAATTATAAACAATTATTTTAAAATTAATTATTTTGAAATTTTTAGAACAATTATCACTTGTTTCCTTTAACAAAGATAGTATCATGCTTTGTTCTACAAGTCTCTAATATTATATTTAATGTGGAGATAAATTTGCACTATTTTGTAATTTAGGTAATAAGAAACAGATTTTTTTTTTCATTTATGTTACTCTCTTTATATATTGAAATTATAGAATTAAATAACTGAATACAGAATAGTCAAAGTGGTATGTAGTACTGCAAAAATATTTAATTCTTTTACTGGAGACTTTTATAGTTTATATGTATTTTCATTTTGTGTTATTCTGCTTATTTTTTTAATATAAAATTTCTGTAGCTTCTTAATGACATAACAAGGGTAAGTGGAGAGAATATAGATATTAAAGATCTTGAACAATGTATCTGGAACTCTATTAAAACACCTAGAATTATCAGAGAATTTGAAGATAACTTTTTTTGTGGCTACTCTGCTTAAAGTAGTAGTCTTGTGGATGTTATTGATAAGATGATGTGATTTGTCATTGTTGCTTAACATAAGAAGTATTCACATAAATTATTGGACTCAGAAATCCAAAATAATAGCTGATTATTATGCAAGTAAGGGTGAAGTATAAACACTTTAGGAGAAAACATTTTTCATACAACCTTTGTCAATCATATCCTGTATTTTGAAGTTTTTATAGCAAGTTATTTATTTCATTATTCAATATTACAGGAAAAATAAGGTAAAGAATTGGTGCATATAATTTAGAGAATGTTTAATAAATTCAGTACATTGAATTATAACTTGAATTAGGGGTATTTATGTGCCAGATTTTAACCCAGAAATCTAGATTTTTCAGCTACATTCGAATCTGGAATTCTGGGATATTAGATATTTCTAAAATTTAAAGTGTCTGTTAGTTTACATATTTCTGGATATGCAATGCTGCATAAATTTGATGGCACCCCCAAAAAATTAACCATGGAGTACTAGTACAAAATATTTAAACTGAAAGATGGATAAACAACCAAAAATTCACAGTACCTTTAAAGCTCATTAAAACCTGACTAATTTGTTTCCATGGTCCATTGAATAGAAAATGCTTTTAATTTTATGCATATTACTATAACAAATATAGAAAACATCACTCAAAATAGTTGCTGTTCAAACTGTTATTTAATATTAACCAAGTCTACAACTAAGTCTAAGTATGGTTGTGATGATTTTAAAACTACTTTCATGGATAAAAGTTTGATAATGAATAAGTTGAAATGTATATCAACAGGACTTAGAGAGGATAAGGATACAGAGCAACAATGTTTTCATTAAATATTCTTGTTATAGATTTTCAAGTTCAGTTATATTAATTCAATGTTTCAGTAAAGACAGAAGCGTAATTGCTAAATATCAGATTCTCTACTTTTTTCAGACATGTATTTAACTCTTGTTTCTGGGGAGGAAAAAAGGAGCTTAAGACTAAAAAATGCTATGAAGTGAAGAAATAAAAGAAGTTAAAAGTTTTTATAAAACTTGATTTATTGTATTCATATTTTTTTGAAATTTTAAACATTAAAACTGTACTGTAACTGTATTGTAAAATTCACAACTTTATTCTTTGCTATTATATATGTTATGATGTTGTGGCCATAACATAATTGTTCCAAAATCAAAATTCCATTGCTATCTTAAATCTGAAATCAGAAGTAATTTAAACTTGAGTGGTTACTTTGAATGCCTAAGAAATTTCATCTTACTAGCTAACTAAATGTATTCAACAATGTTGATCTATAACAAAAACTCTTTTATTTACAGAAAAACATTTAAGAAATATATTCGTGATCGAGCGACGATCATACAATCGAAAGCATAATACCACTATTCCATGTTCACCGTGCCATCTGTCACCTTTAAGGGAAAGCACCTCAATATATATGTATATTATGAATCTTATTTTCTAAAATCATCTTAGCAATTAAATCTGCTTGTAATGTTAAAAGTTTATTTTTAAAGTGTGCATTATTTTAAATCATAACTACTCCAAACAATTTTTGGGAGTTCTTTGTATTTGTCAAGTCTTCCATAAACCCTTACATGATACCAAATGCAATTTATCAGAAGGTAATCACTATGGCAAAAGGAAAAATACTATAAATGGGTATAATTTTAACAAAAGTAAATAAATTTAAAATATTACTAAAATCAGTAATTCAGATTGTTAGAGTGTTAGTAAAAATGTGAAATACATTTTCTCAACGAGAAAAGCTCGAAACATAATTCAAATTGTTGGCACAAAAATGACTTCTGATATGTTGTTAACAATGAATGCTTATAGTTATATAAAATTTGATTTTTAAAGTTACTGTTTAAGTGGAAGTTTAAAAAAATCTGGGATAATTTTTATTATTTAAAGCCAAATTCTGTAAGAAAGCTTTAAAGTATTGAATTCTGTTGTTTTAAAGATTAAAAAATGGCAATATATGCTTTTATTATAAACTTATCAAAGCTGTAAAATAACAAAATATTTTTTAATGAATAAAGGAAAACATTGTTTTGTGTATGGTTGCATTTAATAACAAAAAAGACCAAAATTTGCTCTAGAGAGTAAGGTCTCTTTACAGTTGATCATTGTAAGCATGTTAGGGAGAATGGACCATATCTGCTGTCTTGTGAAGTGAACAAGCACTTCAGATATTGCCATTGGAAAAAAAATAAGCTATACATAGATGAAAGTTAAAAAAAATCATGTAATTTATTATTTTCTAAAAACATATGTTGAAATTTTAAAGCTTTGAATCCTTGTATACCTTTAATTCTCTATATGATTTGTATAGGTAAATGAAGCTGAAAGTGAAAGGGTTTTGAGCCAACATGAGCATCAGAAATTATCATCTGCTTATAATGATGCAGAGAAAGTAGTACAGAAATTACACCAGGAATTAAAAAAATCTATTGTGAAATCCAGGTACTTTTTATTTAATATCTATTCTAAATTTAAAATTTGTGTAGTCTATTTTTTGAGTACAAAAATTTGAAAATTTTGATCTGTTTTGCCTTGAAGTTAGGTGCTTGAAGTGAATGACATACCTCTAGGCTACTTAACTGTTTCTTTTTATAAAATTCCTCTGATTTAATCATTGCTGGGAATTTGGAACCATGAAACTGGAATATTGGAAGGATTTTTAAAAGTTTGTTATCACAATTCCAACATTTTGGCTATTGCCCTTTACTTTTGGGGAAAAAAAATAGATTTTAAGCAGACAAAAGTAGAGGAAAAAAAGTTGTGTAATTTTTTACATTTAAAAAGAGCTTCTAAACTCTCTTAAATATTAATTTTGTATCACTGGATTGTGAATGTTATCTGTTTAAAGTATTGTGAATTAATGAGGACCAAAAAATGATTGAAACACCAGCATGTATGCAAATCAGTTATGTGGTTTAGACTATTTGAGCAGTTCATCCTATGTGCAAATTAAGTATTTTCATCTCAAAACTTAAAACATTTTGATCAAATTTTAGATTTATCTTAAAATGATCAATGGTTACATAATTGTAACTCCTACTTGCAACAAAAGAAATCTAAGAACATTAAGTAAGCTATTTATGGCAATTCATTAGTTATATTTTAACAACACTTTCAACAACAACTTTTTTCTACAGCTTCCTGATTTTCTGATTAAAATCTGAAAATTGTTGAAATGAGAAAAGCAAATGTTATAAATTCTTATTAAAAAAGCATAGGATCTGAAAGATGCTTAGCTATATATACAGTGACTTTAGTATTTGTGTGTGTATGTATGTGTATTTATTTTATTTTATTTTATTTTTTTTTTTTTTTTTTGTAAATAAGTGATATAAATATATGTATACTTATACATATATGTATATATGCATGTTTGAGAAATATTTATAACATGCATATATGTATGATTGCATGTATATATATATATATATATATATATATATATATATATATATATATAACATACATTTAAAAACTTTCTAATTAGTCATACTCTAGCAAAGATTGCACAAATCAAAACCATAAAGAGAAATTTTAAAAACAAGATTTAAAATGTTTTTTTGGTATGCTTTAAAATATTCTATTTGTTATTGTAGAATTTAAATATTTTTTAGACTTGAGTTTATTATTGTAACAAATTTTTATATTTTTGAAATAGTACATGAACCACAAAGAAATAGTAGCTGTAATTACTATATTAATTGGTGAAAATATTCTAATCTTTCACCTCTTTTTTGAATTTCAAACAAAGTACCCATCTTTGGACATTCATTTATGCAGAAAAATTCAAAACTCTGGAAAATGAAGTCTTCCAGTACAAAATTTATTTTGATGTAGTTGTTGTATAGTAGCAACGATTGCATCTATTTTTACAATAATCGATGCTCCTTTGACTTTCAAATAAGTTTTTGAAAGTTATTAAAAATATTATTTCACATTCTCTTTGTCTCATATGTATACACACACATAATATGTATATGAAAGAATATATATATACATTGGCAGCAAAATTTTCTTAAAATGGTCAATGAAACTGCAGAATTTTTTAAAATTCAAGTCCTTTATTTTGGATATTATATTACAATTAGTATTTAGTCATGCAACCCTTACATTTTATTACCTTCTACTGTTGTTTGGGCATGAATTCAGCATAGTTTTCAATATAAAGGAAATCCATAGTTAGCAACAATTTTTTTCCTCAAGTGACTCCTTTAGATTGCAGATGTTGCTGGCACATGTCTCTTCAGTTTTATTTCCCATGCAATTCCAAGTATTTTCTATGAAGTTACAGTCAAGATTTACATGATTACTCTAAAATTTTAATGAAAAACATTTTTATATGAACTTTGGCAGGGGCTTCATTACATGTAAAATAATATTGATAAATTGCCAAAGAAATAAGTAAATATTATTTCAAAATCTTAATATAGTTTCCTTTAACAGTTACATTTTGGAGAAGAAAGTAGAAATCTCCGCACACCATCACATTGTTAAGAGTGCTTAAGAAGTTGAACTATAAAATGTTGGTAATACTGTGAGGCAGTACACAGATGCCATCTGAGCAGTCTGAAAATGCTTTCATCTCTAAATGTAACTTTTTTCCTCTTTTCAAATGTCCACATTGCATAGGCTTTTGGAGCTGGCTAGGTTTTGCAGCAGGTGACAATATATTCTGGAGGAGCTCAGGTTTTTTTTTTTTTTATTTAATTAAGTGGATGGATTACTCCATGCTTTGAAAGCTTATCAACCCTTAGGGAAGTCTTCTTTGATGCATCAAGGCCTGTTTATATCTGCAATACACCCCTTGGGAGCAATGATATTGCTGATTGATGCAGTTGATAAATTGACACAGTTATATATCTGGTTATAGAAACTTGACAAAGTTAAGACATAGGATTTTTATTTTATGTTAAGCTTTTTTGACATATTATATGCAGTGAGAGTACAGATGTTTAAGCTCAATCTGTTAAAAATTGAAAAAACTCTGTTTGTTAATTTCCCTAGTCATGTTACCATTATCAAAATGTGCTAAGAATTATCCTTGTGTCTCAAGGTATGACAATCCTTTCTCTATGTAGCTCTTAAACAGGATGTTGTTGCATTAAGAGGCCTTGAGTGTAAGCTAGGCATGCCATGTTAACACTGTCACTGTCCACATTTCATGCCAGGAACAAATAAAAGCATGATTCAGATTTTACATGAAAAGCTTTTCTTGCTGCGCAAACGTTATGATAAAAAATTTAATTATTGTGTGTGTGTGGGAAATCTTTAACTATTGTAGCAAACTAAAGTATCTTTAAAAATTAGAATTAACTGAATTGTATTGTTTATCTTCTGTGGCCTTTTCCTATTATTAAATGTTACTTTTTATGCTTATTCTAAGGGTACATATTCAAAAAATCAATAATAATTGAAGTTCCTGCCAATATTTTGTATAATTCAGTTAGTCATAAAAGGTCTTCATTTTTTTGTGTGTTGTATGTATCATCTTAATTTCAGAATAAACAAGTACCTTGTATTTCTCATTAATAGAGTAAACAGAGTTTTTTCAGATATTCAGTGTTGAAATGTATTAATTTTCTATAACTATTTTATAGATATTACATGCCAGCAGCTAATTTTTGTTTTATCTTTTAAATTTATTGTTATTGAAGCACTTTCTTTTCTACTTTTTATATTATATGTAAGCATAAAATTTATATTTAATGTAAATAAATTATTCTTAATTTATTGAAACATATATGTATGAGAAGTTATTTTCATATATTGAATTTTTTAAATTTAATATCTTTATGTAATTATCTTTATTGCAACCTTAATGTTATAAGAGAAAGGCTTTTAATTTTTTTCACTCAGTTAACTATAATGAGGTAAGTAAGTAGCACTAAAATATGTAGTAGCTAGGAAATAAGTTGATGATTTTTGACTATTTGTGTAAATTCTGTATTGTTAAATTTATTATTTGATATTTCTTTACATACTTTCTTTGTATTTATATTCACAGCTTTTATTAAATTGCCAGAGGCATTTTCTAAATTAAAACTGTTTTGGGCCTTTGAATGTTTTTTCTTTTTATCTATCGGTGGAGGGATTTATTGTTAAATGATAGCATCGCTCCCTCTCCTTGAGTTGCTAACAGCCAGTAATTAGTATTATTTGTTTGATTATTCTAATTGTGATTTTCTGAACCACAGTCTATCCACGCGCAGAAGTTTGCTTCAGCTAAACAATCTTGCGAATCAACACCAGTTACAACTTTTGTAAGTATATAGAATTACCTGATTTACAGACAACACCTTTATTATTGTTTTGCTTTTCTTTTGTTTTGATCTGTTTTATTCAGAAAATCAGACAGAAACATCAAACTTTAAAATTTCGTTACTTGTTGAGGTCTTCTTATTTAAAAGTTTATTGAAATAAAAGAATCACCATCCTCTTCTAAGGGATACTTTTTACTCATAAAGATCAGATACTTTCCAGTTTCTTTCTCTTTTTTTATATTGAGTAAAATGATATGTCATTTAAAATTATTCCACAATGATACTGTACATTATTCTAAATGAACTAATTAAAAATAAAATTCAATAAAAGATATTGTACTTAGTAGAATTTGCGTTACTTAAATTCAAAAACAATATTTGTAGCTGCAATACATCTATTTAACTCATTTTTCTGGAGGTTTAAAATTGAGTTTATATGCACAAAATTTACTTTTTTAGATTAAAAAATATAATTTGTAACAAAATATTATTTCACTATGTTTGTAGGTTAAATGACATTCTAAAAAGTAGTAGACAAACCCATTGGTGGTAATATACATAATTTATAAAATTCTGGTTTTATTTCTAAATATGGTTTATATGAGCTATTTTGATAATTAAATGAACTTCAACATATTAAACAAGTCAAGTTTTTCATAATTACGAATCCTACCATACTTGTGTTTTTTAAGGAATTTTCTTGAAACTGTTGCTCAATCAATAGAATAAAACACATACATATATTACTAATAGATATGAGATTGACTGACCTAATTTAATAACAAGAAGTAAAATAATCCTTAAAATATAGATGTCTGTACAAAGTATAATAATTGCCCATCACAGAATTGTAGTGATAGACAGTGTTTGAAACAACCGATTGCTACTGTTTGCTTATTGATTGATTGACACTGCTATAAATTAACAATAGAGGGGAATCAAACTTACCAAATTCTGTGATTTTAAGAGCAAGAGTTGAATCATGCAGTAGTGCAACAATATATGAATTCATGCTAGGAAAGATATCTAATTAAAGTTGTTGAATTAAATACAATATATATCCGTGTATAAGCCGATAATTCTTTTGGCTTTTTAAAGACCTAAAGTGTGTGTGTGTGGGGGGGGGGGAGATTGGCTAATATACGGGTCCATGGAACAGATCTAATACATGTGTTTTTTTGCTGTTGACATAAAAAGCCACCAAATTGACAAAACTTAATGAAACAGTAAGAACAAAAATGAAAATGCATAACGGCAAAAAGTAAATAAAGCTTATAAAAAATTTGAAATAAGAAAACATAACTGAAAAATAAATTTAAATGACTATTATCTGTGTTATAATTGCTCCAAAACAACATTACTGTAACGGCGGTGGGTCAACTAATGTTCTAATAAACACAATTCTACGTAACCAGGAAGTAATCAATATATTGCCAAACATAGCTTCTTCTTCTTCTTTTTTTTTTTTTTTAAAGCTTATATTGCTTAAATTTAAGAAAAAGTTATCTTTATATAGGATTGCCCAAATTGAAACTTGTCGTTAGCGTCTTAGTAAAAATACCATTGGTTGCTTTGTCTAGCACCGCAGCATCAAACTGTGCTTCGCATAAAAGTAATCTAGGTAGATTGTGAAATGAACTAAGACACATGAAGTTTATTAAAATTTAAACTGTAAGTTGTTTTTCTTTATCACTTTTGAAATGTGTAAAGATATGTCCTTGTATTTATTTTGAGGTGCGACCTATCCTCTACCTTTGCTGTATTTAAACTGGATGCTGTGGTGAAAAAGGTTTGAGAAGTGTTGGTCTGAAATTAAAATAAGGTTTAATTTAAAGGAACTTGATTGGAAAATATTTCCCGCTTTGCCTGCTTGACAATATTTTTGCCTTGTAGGCAACATGTTTGAATAGTCTAGAAATTGTTTTTTTCACTTAGTCTTATATACGGGTTTTGAACTTTGTGTACATTTTTGAAGAAAAATCATACCCTTGGCCTTAATACGGATCGGCTTACATTCAGAAATATATGGCAGGTTTGAGCTTTGGGTTGGGCAAAGTTGACTCATCCATTCAGTGAGTAGTAACTGAGGACCAAACATTTTAACTTAACACTGGGGGTTCTGTATAAGGTTAGCCATCTAACTGGGTCATATATTTTCAACCCCAGGCTCTTAGTTAATAATTGGAGATTTTCACCATGGCCCCCAATAGGGCTATTACACCTAAGAGTTTATTCATGTATAAATATGTATTTATATGTTTGTATAACAATAGACTTTACTGTATTTTATCTATTAGTCCTTTTTATGAATAGACACCTTTATTTAGGAGACAAAGCATACTATTTATTGGGAGGATATTCCAAACTGCAATTATTTGTTGATTTATTTTTAATGGGAATCAAAGTATTAGGATTTTTGTTTTGTTTAAAATGTTATTAAATCCTAACTAGTTCATATGAAAAGTTGGCAATTTCCATTTTACCATTTTAAGTGAACATGAATATTTGGAAATTTCACATTAAAAGTCACAGGATGAATGATGATAAAACCATGTTAAACATTCAAAAGCATATTTGAAAAATGTTCTAAATATGTTATTTATTCATTGAAACAAAATTTCATTCATCTCAAACATTCTATTACATGTAATTTCTTTTTATATATTATGAATTAAAGTATAATGTTTGATATTTCATCGCTAACTTAATACTCTATGAGTATTTCTGTTTTACAGATTCTGTAGCATTAGCATGTAGGACACAGTCAAAATTTTTAGGTTCTTAAAGTTTTTGATAGTAAAAAATAAATAAATAAAATTTTTTCTAAATGCTGTGAATCTAAATACTGTGTGAACTTTATTTGAAATTTTCACATGTATTGAGCATTATAAATCTCCATTGTTAGGATTATTTATAATGTTTAATCTGTGTTATGTTATTAGTGAAATTTGCAGTAATTTTAGAAACTTTGTCATGCCACAGACTGTAATCAGTCAGTAAAGCTTCAAACTTCCCTGTTGCGCTGATTTCTGTATGAAAAAATGTTTTAAATTAGAATTATGATTTATTTTTGTTGCCACCAAACTTTTTAATTCCACTTGGTGAATGATCAGAGTCATTCATGTTTGCTCTGAAAATTAGTCATTACTAAATCTGCTTTGAGAATTTTGTAGTCTTTAGCCTGTTTTAACATAGAACAGTAGCTATTAAAAATATTTTGTTAGATTATTTGCTGTAAAAATTTGAAGGACATTTTTTGCATTGTGTATAAAATGAAAAAATGTAGCATTTGTACAAGTCAAGAGAAATTCAGGTGAAAATTGTGATTGCAACTATTTGCCTCCTTTCATATATTTTTCTGCAGTATTATAAAAATTTTCAGTGGGCCTCTCATAACTGAACCACAGTTTAATGCTAAACCATTAATAATAAATGAAATAATTTTTCATCGTACATTTGAAGTGAGCTATAGAAAATAGTAAAATCTGCATTTGGAATCCAGTTACTTTTTGTTACGGAATTTATTTATTGCCTATCATTTTCTTGCTGGATATTTATTTTATTACAATAAATATTGACAGATTGGTAAATTATATACTGTATGCATTAATTTTAGAAAAACAGTATTAACTAAGATACTATACCAATAAATGTATCATTTAAAAATATTTCTTAAATATTCTGTAAAATGCTATGCTTATTTATTATTAATTTGTAGAATTGTAATTTTTATCTTTATGCTTTTAAGTAAGTGGCTCTGCATTTTAACATAAGTTTTCGTATTGTTTTCTTATTTAAAATTTTTATATTGTCAGTCATTTATCCTAATTTTTAAATTTTTTACTAATTGTTTTATTTGTTATTTTTTAGACCTTATTTTGAAATGAAGGCTCAGTTCAATCAACTTCTTGAAGTAAGTACCAAACCAGTGTTTTGTTTTTATTCATAATTTCTATTTTATGTGTGAAATAATGTTGTAGAGCCTGCAGTATATGGTATTTTATGCTATACAAGCTTTGTAGCTTTGAAACCAGAGAATGAATTGCAATAGTTTCTATAATGTATACTTGCAAATTCTTATAGTTCAAATATATATGTGGCGACTCCCATTCTTGAGAAATAAATCAGATTTAATTCGCCTAGACTATATTCAGGAAATATCAACCCTTAAGATACACTTAAGTTAAAAAGATGCAGAAGACCAAAACTCCTAAAAAAAATAAAATCTATTCAGTGGTTAGCAAAATGCATCTTTCTCGAACATGATTATACAATCAAATGGTAAAGTTTGAGAAAGGGAAAAGAAAAATAAACATACATCAAGTGTGCACAGCAAGCATATGCTGAAATACTGTAATCTAAAGTAATGTTTTGATGTTTGTACAATTTTGGTAATATTGGTACCTTTGTGAAAAGAAAACAAATTGCATATATTTTGTAAATAACCAAAATATATTTTTCCTTTTTTGATACATAATCAAAATAATAATGAAATAATGTTTATTCTTTATAAAATATAAGTAAAAAAATTTATAAGTAACATTTATTATAATCAATGAAAAGATAAAATATTTAAGAGGGCAGATCATTTTAATTTGGTTTCCAGGTTGTTTGTTTTAACCTGAGATGCAGTTTTACATTCAAAAGCTTGTTCCTATTTTTAAAACTTAATAATACAGATGCATGTACTTAATGTACAGATGTTAAAATTAAACGTTGCAATGTAGCATTTTTTTTCCCTTGATCTGAAACAGCAAAATTCCTGTGCCTTGTAACAATAAATTGAGACACTTTAAAAAAGAAATATTTGCTAAGTATGCCTATTTACTGAGCCATTTCCAGTCATATAAACAGCTTCTCAGCTGAAATCTATCATTAAAAAAAACTTTAAGTTCATGTCCAAGTTCAAATAATTGGTTTAGAATTTTCCCTCAAGGTAATCAATGAACATCATAGTGAAAAAGAGGCTGAGTATAACTACTTCCCATTTCTTTACACATTTGCAAAAAAAAAGTTGTACATTCAAAGGATGGCCTTTAATGTAATTAATGAATTTCTTACTTTCACCCAGAACTTTTTGTAGATCATTAGGCATCTAATGTGTTGCCAAAGTCTCTCTGTGTATAAAGTATTCATTGATATGACTTTTGGGACTACATGCTGAATTGTTTATGAATTTCTGATTATAATTTTTGCTTCATCTGTCCCTATTCCAATGTATCTATTCAAATAAATTTTATTAAAGATTATGAAGAGGTATGCACTCTATTCAGGAATTTTGTAATTTTACTATTTTTGTGCATTTGCTTAAATGGGACAGTTGCCAACCAGATGTAAAACATTCCTATCTTTATGCTAATTTGACAGAAGCAATTTTTATGAATCAACCTGAAGGTTTTATTGATGAACCCAACAAAGTTAATAAACTAGAAAAGTTGATATATGGCCTTCACCAGTCAAGGTAAGAATAGCTTTTTAAAATAATCAAAGTTCTAATAACCCTTAAATTTGAGAAATTAAATTAGTGCAATGGAGTGTATCTAGGAATAGATATAATACTGTTGAGGATATTGTAATTCTATGAAAAAATAATTGGGAAATTGAAAAAGGGATAAAAATGAATAAGTTCAGTTTTTGAAGTAAAAGTAGGAAGTTGGTCTACATCGAATTTAAGTGTAACGGAAAATTAGTAATCCATCAACAGCATTCTATAGAAACAGTGTATGAGACGTTTAAAATAATGTCTTTACCTGTTAAACACAACTGTCCAAAAATAGAAACTGAAGCCCTATGGGATATGAAGAAATGAAAAATGTGCCTCATAAAAAGAAATTCATATATCATGTAGCTAACAAAGGAAAATGACTGATTGTTTTACAGAAGCACCTATAATCATATTTACATAAGTACTCTGCATATTAATATCTCCCTATGATTTTCTGGCATTATTTTTGTTTTCTTTTCATGTGGCAAGAGTTCTTAATGTATGCTTTCAATTCCTCTTAACATATATTTTAATTCAGTAGCATTTCATTAAAAGTGTTATTTGAATGTATTTATTGATGTGTTTACTGAATATAGTCGTATTTGATCTAGAGGAAAAAATAATTTTGTTGTTATAGTTTACTGATATTAATATATTTTCTCTTCTTGAAGTACATTTATATGTTAAAAAACACTGTAGTATAGTTTGTATATTTCCATAGGTGTATTCACTTACATAAAGAATTCTTGTAAGGTTCTACTCTATATACACACACAATACATACATGTTCATTATACATATATAAAACACATAAAATACTGTATATTTCTATGTATAAGCTGAGAAATTTTGTGTCTTCTAAAGACCTAAAGTGGGGGTTGGCTTATATATGGATCCATGAACATATATAATACATATGTTTTTTGGTGACATTTGTTGCCCTTGGTGACGAAAAGATACAAAAGTAGCAAAAATTAACAAAACAGATTTTAAAAAAAAGCAGTAAAGAACAAAGAAGAAAATTCATAATGGCAAAAATTAATTAAAGTTTGCAAAAATTTTGAAATGGGAAAAAATACAATAAATTTAAAATAACTCTTGTCTGGTTATAACCATTCCAATACAGCAGCACTATAATGGTAGCAGATTGGCTTATCTTCTAATAAACATTATTCTGCGTAAAAAAATATGAAATGCTAAAAAATATAAAAGGATAAAATGCTAAATATAGCGTTTTATTTTCTTTTGTAAAAAAGGCTTAAATTTAGGAAAAAGTTATTTTTATATAGGGTTACCAAAATTAAAACTTGTCATTAGCATGAAAGTAAAAATACCATTGGTCGTATGGTCTAGTGCCGCAATTATCAAACTGTAATCTAGATAAATAGTGTAAAATTGGGAAATTAATTAAAAAGTTAAAATGTAAGTTGGTTTTTTCTTACCACTTTCAAAATGTACTAAGAGATGTTCTTGTATTTATCTCAAGGTGTGACTGATTCTCTACCTCTGAGGTAGTTAAATTGGATGCTTTGGCAAAAAAGGTTTGAGAATCGTTGGTCTAACATTTTAATTTAAAGCAATTTGATTGGAAAATATTTCTCTCATTTTACCTGCTAGGTGATATTTTCGGTTTCTTTGGCAACATATTTGAACGTTCTAGAAATTGTTTTATCACTTGAGCTTATATACAGATTTTGAGCTTTGGGTAAATGTTTGAAGAAAAGTCCCACCCTCAGCTTATATACAGATGGGCTTATATTCAGAAATACACAGTAGATTCCAATGTATATTTGTTAAAGCATTGTACTGTTCATTCTTATATGTGATTTTTTGGTAGAAAATCCCTTATTAATGTGTAATTATATAATCAAATATTATTCCCAAACAAATTTTTCTTCCAAAATATGCTTTATACTTTATTTAAACTGGATATGAATATCTCAGGGATGGAACAGCTGCTCCAATTGCACCAGACTGCGCCAAAACGACATCTTTGCGCCATTCTGCTCCAAAACTATTATTTTTTAAGTAAACTGCGCCAGACTGCTCCAAAATACAATTTTTTTTCTCTCCAAAAATCATTTTCCCATCTTTTGTAACAACGATCCCGCTAAGCAGAGTTAGTAATCTTTCGTCAGCGTACAATTTAAAGTAATTTCCCGTTAAGGGAAAGAAAAGGGGAGGGGGAATTTGACATTGATTGGTGAGCAGTCGAAGGTGATGTAGGCTAATCATCAAAGAATAGCTGTAGGGGGGGGGAGTGCTCTTCTGTCCACAACAACTGACCTTGAGCGAGTATCCAGAAACTGATAAGTACCTGAAGTGGCTGCTGCACCCCGGGAGGGGGGGAGGTGCATCAGATTTGGAAATGTAATTTGGAGCAAAATTTGTTAAAACTCCAATTACAAAAAATAACGAACGAAGTTCCTCATTCAGGGATGATTCTAATACGAAAATTTTTGTGGGTTTGTTCAAAAAGCAGAGATTGTTAAACACAGATTTTTTTCGGAAATTAAAAACAAAAATAAAGGAAGGAGCGATTTTTTTTTATTTCACATATATTTAAATTTTGACGATAATCTGAAAGATTTCTTCCCTTTTCTCATTTTTTTACCTCTTTGCCGCATCCACAATTTTATTCTGACAAAAAGCAGGAGAAAAGCGTTATCAGTTGATTCTCGCAACACGTGCTTCAAGGTCAAAAAGCCGTGTGACGCGGTATAAATGAAACATAGAACTTGTATGGTTCTATTTATAACAAACAGTACAGCTAAACCGTAATTGTAAGTTTTTGGTGAAAAACAACCTTTTTTGGATTTCAGTTCCAGAAAATGCGCATTTTTTAATGGATTAATACTGCGATCATTGTACGGGGCTCTCTGTAGAAGTATGTTTTAACAACCTACGTACTTTATACATTACCCCCGAAAGCACGTGCGTGTATACAGATCGCAATACTGTTTTATATATCGATATTTTTTTAATATCGCGGTAATAGTATTAAAATTTCAATCCCTCCTATAGTTATTTCTAACGATACTTCATCTTATTGACTGAATTTTTGTTCCATGGACAGTGTCTGTGAGAAAATGACACTGTTGCAAATAACTTACGGAATTTTGGATATGCACGGATGTTAATTATTGTTGAAAAATCCGCAACTTTTTTTTGTTAAGTTTCGCATGTGTATTGAAGTTGGTGACAAAATTTGCTAATGAAAAATCTTTACTTTTAACGGCAATACCGATAAAAGTCAGCCCTACAGCTGAATCGGTAGGACGCAGCCACGGGTTTGAATCCCGCTGCTTTGTTCGCAGCCGTTCAGAATCGTAGTAATTAAGTAGTAAATTCCGATGTCTTTAGCCTTCACGTAACATAACTCTAGCGCTCTCAGACCAAACTAAATGAAACTAAATGGTTATAAATCTGTTAGTCTAAAGTAAAATTCGAATCCACTTTCTCAGGTACCGAAAGAAAGCTCGTCCTATTCGATCATCGTCCTGAAATTTTACTATTTAAAAAAAATTTTTTTTAATTGTCCACTTAAAAAAAATAGCCTTATACAGTGTATATGTTATTTAAATCATGCATTTCTAGACATTGATTAAAATTAAATCTAATGATAATTATTGTATCTTTACAAACTATTAAGATATAGAAATTCTACAGTCACAAAATTAAAAATTTGTTTATAGAAACCTTCTAAAAGTTTTATATCTAAAATGCGCATTTATATTAGACTTTAAAAAAAAAAAAAATTAGGATATTTGAGAAATTTCTGATTTGAATCGCGTTTTGAACATTTTTTTATTAGTAGACTCGAGTAATTGTTTATATTAGTAAAAATTATTTAGCTTCTGGTATATTTCATACTTAGGTACTTGTTTTTTCATTATGTAAATCAAATAAATATTTTAAAATTGTTCTTTACTTTCTGTTTTTCCTTCTTCATTTTCCTCCTTTTTTCCTCTAATATTTAACTTCTGAATCTGCTACTATTATAAAAAAATTTTTGAAATTGTCCTAAAAAAATTAAACTTATACTGTATTTATAAACATTAATTATAAATCAGTGTAAGAAAAAATAGTAGAATTTTACAAACTAGTTAATAACAAATTTTGTTGTTACAAAGTTTTCAAGTTCTGTTTAGAAGTGCATTTTTAAAGCTTTGTTATTTGATACAACTTTTAAATTATTGATGTACTGTTGAAACTCCTATTTTAAAAAACCAGCTTATAACAAATGAAACTTTTGATCTCATGATTTTCCTTTTGTTTACAATGCTAATTTTAATTTATCCATAAATGGTGAATCTCCATTTTATACATTTATAGTGAATCTTAGGAATGAGGTAGAAGGATCCTTTCTTTCAGGCATTTACTAAGTTTTTATTAATTCATTTTTTATAAAACTTTTTTGCAGTTATGAAAACAGATTTAAATATGTTTCTAGACTTAAATAAAAGTAAAGTGCATGAAATTAATAACATCTTGTCCAGCCACTCAAAGATAGAAAATGTTTTTTGCTGTACTGGACAAAGAAATTTCTTAAACTATCTTAATACTGGGATCATGTCTGTAGAAGATTATAAATTAATTCAGTATTAAAATAGTAAGCAATAACTAAAGACAAAACTAGTTTTGAATTTGTCTATATTTTTGGTCAGTCTATATTCAATCGTTCAGTTGTTTGGTTTTAGTCAATTAAAATCATTAAAGATACTATTTTTATAAATCTTATATAAGATAATATGTAATCTTATGTAAATCTTATACAAGTTATAATTTTCTGAGATCTAGCATTTTTCTTAAAGGTTCAAGTACAACAAACAATATGGTTCCTCAAAATTTATTATAATAAAGTTCAACTGTGTTGGTGAATTTATTTATTTTTTTAATTAGGCACATGGAAGAAGCATCTCATTTGAATCTATTTTAAATATTTTTTTTACTGGGAAACTTGAGTACTTGTTTATATTGATAAAAAGTTATATAGATACTTCCATATTTCATATTTAGGCACTTGTTTTTGCATTAAGTAAATCAGAATATTAATTTTTAATAATTATTTAACTTCCTCTTTTTTGCATTTTTCTCATTTTTTTCCTTCTTTTTTCCCTAAATTTTGACTTCTGTGTCTGCATTGTATATAACTTTTAAAAATTGTATAAGAATGTGATACTTTAAAATCTTTATTAGTAGAAAAATTACATTAAAATGCCATGTTTTAAAGGAACAAAAAGAATATTTAAATGCTGACTACTTTAACATTTGCAATCTGACATTGGGGACTTAAGTAGGTGAATTATTACTATATCTTTTATAAGTGCTATATAACTACTAAAAACTACTTACATATATCATTTTTTACATATTAGCTCGAAAAATAAATACAATTGAAAATTTTCTTTTTTTTTTATTAAAATAACCTCATGAGATAGAAGTTTCATTAGCCCAAATTGATATTTATATTTTATTTATTGCATAATGTTTAAAAAAAATTAACCACCCTTTCGCCAATTGCTCCAAAAGCCTTAACTACATCTTCTCAAAATGCTCCAAAATCACTAACTATGTCTGCTCCAATTGCTCCAAAATGCGAAATTTACTGCTCCAAAATGCTATTACTGCTGTTCCATCACTGATATCTTCTAACAAAGGTTAATTTAACTGGTACATGATGTAACTTTTTTATTTATCAAAAATTAGTTTACAGTACCAAAAGAAATATTTTTCACTGTACTGTCTGTCAAAAAGCTTAAACTAGGTGAAGATTTAAAAAAAAAATTTCCAAGAAATATTGAAGCAGCAAATCTATGTATGTAAAAATTAGTCTATACCAAACAATATAATTTCTAATAATATTTTATCAATATTAAAAAAAGATAAGAAAGTTGTTTTTAGAAAAGGGTATTAAAAAGAATATATATATATATTATTTATCCTCAAAATCATACTAAATTCATATAATCATTCACATAGTTCTTATAAAATATTTAATAGCTATTTTTTCTTTAATTTAGATAGATTGTTTTGCATTTAGCTTTAGCAGACATTATTACTTTCCTTTAGGTGGTAAAAAAAATCTTGTTCTTTCTTTTATTAGGAACAGAGGCGTAAAGTTCACCACTTAGAAGAGAATGTTTTGAAAATCAAGATGAGCTATGCTGATGCTCTTCATAATCTGGAAGAAATTAGTGATGAAATTCATCAAAAGAGAAAATCCAAAGAAGCAATAAATGAGGAGAAAGAAAGTGTGAGTGCTGAAACATCAAATTATGCTTGGGACAGTATAGAAATACCATATCATAAGCTACCTAGCAATAGTACATCTTGTGAGGTAAATAGATTGAATCTCCTATTAAGTAATTATTAGGAATAAATAAGGTAACCCTTTGACTGTCTTATTTAAAAATTCTCTTAATGCTTATACCTTATCAAATTACTTCATAAATTTTATAATTTAGCTAAGTTAATTATTAACCCAAAAGATTTAGATTAATTATTTATTATATTAAAATTAAATATCTTATGAGTAATGTAGATAGCAGTATCAGCTTAAATGTTTTATGATATGATAAATACACTTTACCATTTGTAGAAATAGTTGCTCTCATTCCTCTCTAAGCTGATAATTGGAACCCAGAATGTATTCTTAGAATGATTACATTCAGATAGGAATACTTTTCATCTGTAGAAAAAATAATTAATATTTTTTTTAGCTAAATGACTGTCTATTTCTTAAGAGTATCCCCAATCAGCTGGAAGGATAATTGCAAATGTCCCCTGTAGAGGTTTTATTCTATTTGCATGTGCATGTATGCGTATGGATGAATAGATAGATTTTATACGTATGTGTATTTACATGCATGCATACATATCTATGTAAGGTTAAATCTATATGTTGTGATAAATTTTAGTTTGTTCTGGCTCTTACAAAATCCATACATTGTTACATGAAAAATGCTTACAAATATTTAAAACTGTATATAAAACATGACATTGTAGTATTTGCAAAATAAATGAATACCACTTATATTAACAGACAAACTATTTAATAATGCAACAGAATAATATGATTACATATGAATAAATGAATAAATTAATAGAACAGAAACTTCTGTACAGAATAAAGAAAAACAGTTAATAACTGTAGTTAAAAATAATTGTAGTTTTATAAAATCAAACTTTGTCTTAAAATGCAAATGAAAAGTATATATCAAACTATATATAATTAATAAAATTCTTCACAGAAAACCATATCAAATTAAAAATATCAGACACCGCAGCGCTCCTTTTTTCCTCTTTTTCCTTTTTTCTAGAAATCTCTCCTTTTTTCCTTATTTCACAGCATTCCTCCTTTTTTTTGCCTATTCCAACCTTTTATTCCTTTTTTCTTTGGGCCATTCATTCCTTTGTTTTTTCTTTCTCCACATTTACGGAGTTATGTAACGGCGGAACAGATAGCACACATCGTTTCCAAGTTTTGATAACATCTTTGTTTTTCTAATATTTTCTTTCTCTGAGATATTTACTACTCTAACCCCCCCCCCCCCCACAAAAAAAAGTTTTAGTTATTGGCGGTGCAGGTATTTGCTAAGCTTACTGGCCTATTCTTTTGGATTAGTGCAGAAAGACACGATAAATCGGTAAACAAT
>CM063502.1:162753382-162843431 GCA_032207245.1 Pardosa pseudoannulata
AAATTTTAGTGTGCCTGCGGAAATTTCTAATTCTTTTAGAAAATTCTGTATTTTTTTTTTAATCTTCTTGTTTCTAAATTTTTCAAAATTGGAAAGAAATTCGCGTATTGGTGAGACTATCATTACTTGATATGAGATTTTCATCCTCTGGGGGACCAATACTCTTCCCGAAACGTAATGTTTGCAGCCTATTAAAAATAGTAATCAGATCGGGAAAATATGGAAATTCAACAATCTTGATTATTCAGATTTATTTATTTAATTTAATTTATTTTATTTTTTGTAAAGCCAATTTACAGTTTTCCACGCTTTACCACCGGGAAAAAGTTGGTTTGAAACGAGCCTGCACAAACATGTCATAACAAGATCTTCCTGCACTTTCCGGACGCGGAAGTTAATATAACTTTTCCATACAAATGTGTCTCAAAAATATCTTGACGCAGTCCCCACCCAGCCTCTCGAGGTTCCGTATTTGTGAATCTTCGAGGTTTTCCTCCTTTCCGTGCATCTCTCTATTTTATTTATTTCCAATGTTTATTGGGATTCTTCAGTTAAGACGAAATAACGATTTCGTATGTAGATAAATTGCTGTTCCCTGATATACCGCATGTTTCTCTCTCAGTGTCGCAAAATCGGACAAATGATATTCAAATATCAGTTAGTTGGAGTGCTACGGTCTACTGTTCCGCTATACAAGGGCTAATGAGACCGTCACCTTCTGCTTAAAGCCGATTTGAATGGCTACGAATATCCATACCAATAGTGGAATTCGAACCCGCGAATTCCGGTACCGAATAGCAATGCTTTGTCCATTCGGCCATCGTTTGGCGTTTATATAAAAGGACGTTTTATTGCGCATGCGCTATGTAACTAGAAGTTGTAAAATCGGAAAGATTATGTTTATATGTCGGAATGTGACTTTTAGGAACACTATACTTCATATACTCTAATACTGTCATGATATCGAAAAGACTATTTCGCTTCAGAGTTCGCCGATCAGTTTAGCTATATAAGAGTTCGTTCACATATGGATCCGAACTCAAAGTTTGGAAATGGAGTACGGTAGAGTACTCTTTATCGATATTTCACGATATAGCGATACATCGCCCAGTCTTAATTCATACTGTAGTGAAATGCAAATTTAGTATAGGATCTTGTAAAGGATATAAAAGGATGCTGACTAATTAAAAAAATACAACGAAATTAAAATAAAGTTAGAGAAAAATAAGATGAATAATTATAATAATTATAAGGTATCCGTCTACGTTAAAAACGTCATTTTTTTGCTAAAAATAATTTTTTTTAAATTACTCTATTGTAAAATTTTAACTTTTAGGCTTCTAAATCTGTTTTTGTTTTGTCTCTGCGGCATTCTTAAATAAAAGTTACATCTGCTGAAACAAAACGGAAGTATCGACTTCGCAACCGGAAGTTGCGAATTTAAAGAGTATTTTTTGGACAAAATTTTTACATTTTCCTGAAGATTAGTTTGAACATTTTTCCAGTATTTTTAATAATTAGCAACCTGGCAATTAAAAAATTTTAAAGCAAGAAAGTGTGGGGAATTTTAAACATGTATTTTAATTTTTTGATAATTAAAGTTGCTTTCATAAACTTCAAATGCTTTTTCTCAGAACGGTATTTTTAATAAAATATTGAAACTTGAAATGTAATTTCTCAAAAAGTTCTTAAAATATTTTGTTGAAAATTATTATGAATGCTTTTGATACTATTTACTAGTAAATGACCTTAAAGCTTTAAAGTTTGATAATCTTTAATGATGTTACACTCATAGTTAGAAATCAAGGTAATGAAAATTCGTTAAAAATTCAATGTGTATGATTTTGAAGGACCGAAATTTTTTGCCAAATGCAAATTAAGCAAAGATTTTAGGTGATTCACTAGTCCAGTGTATAAGAAATGTGTTGCATCACAAATCTTGAAATAATTTATTAAAAAAGTAGACCTTTTGAAAAAACATATTTTTTTTACTAAATACTTTCTTTATTTATTAGAAATTTTATAAAAACTTCTCCAGGAATAAATTTTTTAAGTGCAATTCTCTATGATAATATAAAAAATAAATATAAAAACATGAACTAGTTTCTACATTTAAAGAAAAAAGTTCACCAAATATAGACAGATACCTTAAATATTTAAATAGCTAATTATTTAAAAATAACAATTGTAATTCGATGTCTAAAATTACTCATATCAGCATTGAAAGCTCCATTTTGTTTCATTATTTTTCAGTTTTTAATTATATTTAGTTAATTTAAAATAAAGTAGTTTAAATGCAATTATTTTACAAAAATAATTTAGAAATGAGGGAATATTGGAGTGCATTTTTTTTTACCACCCTGATTAACCTATTCTTGAAAGAGCATTAGGAATAGAAGTCTTATGTATCACCTTGCTGAAGGTGTTCATGTAAAATATTTTATCATTTTATTTTCCAAGTAAAATTTAAAAAAAAAAAATTACTTGGAATTGGGATTTTTAGGCTTATCAATTGTTTTGTAATAAATGGAGAGACGAAACTCATCAAAATAACTTTTAAAGGGTGGAGTAGCAATGCACAAAACTTCATCTATTTTTTGCTGTTCAATTTTTTTTCTATTTACACCTCTTAATCTTTAAAGGGCATTTGTATCTTCATCTGTAAGTACTGTCTTTTGTCATGCAGTAGTGATGTTCATCTGCATCTTCCCACCTTGTGAATTATTCTCCTCTGTGAACTAATCCATGTTCAGAACTCAGCCAACACGTTGAAAGATAAAATTACCTTTACCACTAAGTACATTCTTTATGATCTTGACCAAAAAAAAAAACACTTGATATATCTTTTACATTACATTGAAGGGAAAATGATGGCTTTTCTCTCCTGTCCGGTCCTTTTTTAGTGCTATTTCATGTGATTTCGTGAATGAAAAGTAAATGTCCTACTGATATTGTTTGTAATCATGTGTAATAACTCTTAAGCATCATGCTATAAAGAATGCTTTCTTGTTAACAAATAAATTCGTACTGAAGCTGTAATAAGGAACCTTACTAGTAATTCTCCTGTTCTGGTTTTTACTGCTAATACTTTGTTATAATCTTTTATATGATTATACTAATTACATAGATATATATGTATATTGCATATACAAAACCAACAAACCATATCTGTTGCGTCACGCTCAAACTCCATGAGAGGTAAGTTTCTCTGTTAGGGAATGGCAGCAGTTGTGAGAACCGAAAATGGTTGTTTTTGAATAACGTATGAGAAGAAAATGTATTTTTATTTTGCATTGTGTAATGCTGTTTTTTCTTAAAATATGTGTTATTGTCATCATTTGCCATTGTCATCTCTTAACAAGACTGCCCGCATCTATTTTTTCATAGTAAATACTAATAGAAACTACATTTCTGGCGCCCCTGGGTGGGCACTTCTTGTTTTGAAGTTTGATACGGTAAGAAATTTGAATTTCCATTTTGAAGTTATTGATATAGTTATATTTTGAACACTGACATTTATCATTGAATGTAAGAACTGATTTAAATAAGATAGTAAAATGGAAATTATTAAACGGAATAAAACGGCACAGCGCGCTTCCTTTACGAAAGCATATACTAAATTAGAGACTGCGTTGAGTAATGAAAAAGCTGACGCAGAAGAAATTGAAATGTGTTTACATTTGATTAAGCAAAAGGCGGACTCATTAGAGTTGACACTTAAGAATTATTTAGATGTTTTAACAGATGAAACCGAATTCAAAACTGAATTTAATATTGTGGAAGATTATAGAGAAAAAGCTTTGAGAATTGAAATAAAGTCTAAAGGAGTGTTAGAGAATATTAAAAGTAAGCTAAGTAATAATGAAAGTAGTAAATCTGGCGATAATTCTCATTTGACTGTGTACGAGAATCCGTATAAAGCGATTTCCCCCCGACTTCCTGAAGTTGAATTGTACAAATTTGGCGGTGAATTAAGAGACTGGCTAACCTTCTGGAATCAATTTAAAAACATACACAAAAATAAAAATTTAACCGATTGTGACAAATTTCATTACTTAATTCAATCCACAAAAATTAAATCAGAAGCTAGAGATCTCATTGAATCCTTTCCTATTACTAATGAGAACTACCCTTTAGCGATAGAAAGCTTAACTGAAAGATATGGCCGAAAAGATTTATTAATAGATTTTTATGTTCGAGAGCTGTTAAAACTTGTTTTAAATAACGCTACTAAAAAAAAAAACAAGATTCTTTAAGTGGATTGTATAATAAACTTTCTACTCAACTTCGGGCTCTAAGTACCCTGGGTGTCACTACAGATCAATGCGGAGTAGTATTATACCAGTTAGTCAAAAGTACATTACCAACCCATATATTGCGATCATTCGAAAGGCAAAGGAAAAACATTGAGTCTGAACAGAGTGTATCAACACTTGATGCAATAGTTTCGTTTCTGAAAAGCGAAGTGCAATCGGAAGAGAAAATAAAGTTAACTAGGTCTGACATTTTTCATTATGAGCGCGAATGCAAGAACTTGGCAGAGAGCCAACATCTGCTCCCATCATCTGCTGAACTGTTTACTCAAGAATTAAAACAAACATGTGCGTTTTGTTTAAAGGAGCATGAATCTCGTTTTTGTAAAAAGGGATATTTTATTCCATTAGAAGAAAAGATTGCAATAATTAAAAGGAATGGGTTGTGTAGGATATGCTTGGCTAAAGGTCATCTTGCTTCTAGATGTCGATCTCAAATAACATGTCAATTGTGTTCTAAAAGACATTTGAAATTTATCTGTCCAAATATTGTATGTAATAAGTCTGATTCACCGAAACAAGATATAAATGACAAACATATTAATGAAAAAACAGTTGATTCTTTACATTCTTGAGCAACGAATGAAGTTATATTGCAAACTCTTGTTGTAAATGTACATGGCATCAAGAAAGAACGTAAAGCTAGAGTTATTATCGATACGTGATCACAAAAATCATATATTTTGAGATCTACGGCTGAAGATTTGGGTTTTAATTTGCAGGGAGAAGAAGAATTTTGCCATTCCTTGTTTGGTGGAACGAAAACAAAGATGTATAAACACCAGTGTTATAAAATTTTGAGTAAACTTGATGGTAACTATACTTGTAAATTAGATGCTTTAGGTCATGATGTCATTTGTAATGACATTTCGAGCATAAAAAATGGCTCTAAAGCACAGGTCCCATTGAGATACTTTTGGGAGCAGACGTTGCTGGTAAAATAATTACTGGTCGAAGAGAAGAGTTAAAGACAGGCTTAGTAGCACTAGAAACTAAATTAGGTTGGACTCTAATGGGTAAAGTACCCCGACATACACAGAAAACCGATGCAACTATGAATATCGTAACCATGTTATCTCAAGCAGATGTTCCTGTTTCTTCACTGTGGGACCTGGAACTACTTGGTATACGGGAACCTATTGAGCAAAATTCAAGAGAAGAAACGGGAAAGGCTGTTATGTTTCACTTTCAAGAAACAGTTCGACAAAATGAAGATGGAAGATACGAGGTTCATATGCCTTGGAAAGTGGATCATGCGATTCTAACAAACAATTACGAGTTGTGCTTGAAAAGACTTGCATCTACTACCAGAAAGTTGGAAAAAATCGGATTTAGAGAAAAGTATCATGAAGTCTTTAGAGAATGGTTAGAAGAAGGAGTTATTGAGGAAGTTCCTGGGAAAGAGTTACTTGGTACCCATTACCTTCCACACCGACCCGTCATCAAAGAAACATCCACCACGTCTTCTATGAAGATAAGATCGGTTTTTGATGCCTCTGCTAAGATCCATAACCATCCGTCATTAAACGACTGTTTGGAGACTGGAAATAATTTAATCGAAACAATTCCTTCTATTTTGACGAGATTTAGACTGAAGCCAATTGGTGTAATTTCAGACATCAGGAGGGCTTTTCTACAAATATCCTTATGTGAGAATGATCGAGACTTCCTACGATTTCTTTGGTATGACGACGAGGGTAATATACGAACTTTCCGACATGCTCGAGTTGTCTTTGGTGTCACCAGCAGCCCTTTCCTATTAATGGCGGTTATTAATTACCATTTATGAAGAGAATCAATAAAAGAATGTTACTCTGAAGAATTTCTTAAAAAATTACAAGATAGTTTTTATGTCGATAATAACTAGTGTACAAAATTATGCTGAACTAGAAACATTCGTCGAATCAGCAACTAATGTAATGAAAGAAGGAATGTTTGAACTCAGAGGATGGGAAAGTTCTGTCATTCCTGGATCTTCTGAAACCACAACGTCACCAGTATTAGGATTGATTTGGGACAAAAATTTAGATACTTTAGAAATAGATTCAGAATCTTTGAAATTTGATGAAAGAGAAAAGATAACTAAGCGGAAAATACTTTCACTAGTTAGTCGAATATTTGATCCTATAGGTTTCCTTGCTCCTGTTATGATTCAACCTAAGGTTTTGCTTCAAACCGCTTGGAAAACCAAAGAATCTTGGGATGATGAAGTGAACGAGGAAATAAAGAACAAATTTTTAAAATGGGGAAAACAACTGAAATATTTCAAAAATATAAAAATTCCAAGATGGTTAGGTGTAATGGAGGGATCCAATTTAAGTATCCATACTTTTGTCGATGCCAGTAAAACAGCTTATGCGGCAAGTATTTTCTTAAGAAGTGAATTCAGTACTGACTTAGTAACTGTTCAATTACTTCAAGCCAGATCATGAATAACTCCAATGAAGAGTATTACTATACCACGTCTTGAGTTAATGGCTGCTACCATCGGCATTAGGTTATTTAGTTCTGTGATGCTATCTCTGAAACTTCACAACATCAAGACTTTCTTTTAGACTGATTCTTCCACAGTACTTACTTGGATAACTCGTCGAGAGCAGTGGTCATTATTTGTTTCCGACAGAATAAATGAGATTAGAAAATGGACAAATACAGAAGATTGGTTCCATATTCCAACTGACAAGAATCCAGCAGACATTTTATCAAGAGGTTGTGGACCTAGACAACTTCAGAGATGCAAGTGGTGGCAAGGGCCAGCCTGGTTACAGAATTCAAAGGAACAGTGGCCAAAGTCAGCTGTAAATATTAACGAAAAAGAAGTAGAGATAGAGAAGCGAAAGTCCGTCATCTCTGCTAATAACACAGAGATAGAGTCAATTTCATTACAGTTAGCCAGAAGGTTTTCTAGATTTTCAAAGATGATTAGAGTTATGGCTTGGGTACTGCGTTTCCAACCAAAGGCCAAAGATTTAAGAAAATGTACAGAACTAAAAAGTAAAGAATTGTTAAATGCACAAAATATTATTTTCCGTGAAGTGCAGCGAGAATGTTACTCTCCTGAAGAAACACGAAAAAATTTGAAAGGCCTTCTAATATTTGAAGATGAAATTTAAATTTTTGCTACTACGAAAATGCTTTTTCCTGCTACAAATTTAAAGTTTTACTGCTCTGAAAACTCCTACGTAATGCTTGAAGGGGTGCAACATCCCTGAATTAAAACCTATTTGTTTCACATTAAAATATAAATAACTTCAATTTTATTATATCTTTAAAACATTTATTAACACTATACTCAAATAAAAACATTTTTAATTCTAAGAAAATTACCTTCATAAATCATTTAATACATTTTAATATAGATTAAAAAAATTGTCAACAAAAGATTTTATTTTATTTAGTTCCTGTTAAAAGATTCAAAATGTTTCAAATAGTAAAATAAATTTTTAAAACATTTAGTGTAGCAAAAAAACTCTGAACCAACACGTGCAAAACCAATTACTAAATTTAATTATTCAAATTAAAACATTGCTATCAATCATTCTTAATCACATTTTCATTTAGACTTTTCGATTTTCACTAAATTTTGTTGGATTTAAACTTTTTTTTTTTTTTTTTTTTTTAACTTGTAGGATTACATAAACAATATTAGGAGATAGTAATTTCAACACAAGTATTTATTTCAATCTAACTAATCAAAGTAAAGAACAAGTAAAAAAAACATGAATACAACAACCAAGTGATGCCACTATAAAAAAAGTGAAATGCTAGTTATTTATTACTAGCACGTTTTTCATTTGCCGCAACATCCTCCCCACCCTGGTCAACCTCCAGGGGGATGACCAGCTGCACAGGTCGAGTAATAGTACGTCCATTGGTGCGTAGTACAAAAGTACGAACTTTCTTGTCGCGGCCAAGGATTTTCCAGGTGTGGCGAGGTCGAACATCTTCTTGTAGTAAGACAATATCCCCTTTCTGGATCTTATTTGTTTCAAATGGATTCCGCACTTGATGAAATGTACGCAAGTCCATCAGATATTCCTTTTGCCATCTTTTAAAAAAAGAGTCCATCAAATGCTGACGATTTTTCCACATACGATTTAAAGATATTTCAGAATTCGTAGGGCTGGAAGGAATAGTAGTTAATTTCTTTCCTATGAGGAAGTGCGAGGGTGTTAAAGCTTCCTCAGTATCATCTTTGATTCCATATTCATGAACAATCGGTCTACTGTTAAGAGCGGCTTGAATATCGCATAGTACAGTGATCAAACTAGCGTCATCCAAAAGAGCCTTACCTAAAGTTTTCCGAAGGCATTGCTTAATTGAGCCTATCATTCTTTCCCACCATCCTCTCCACCAAGCCGCTCGTGGGGCGATGAATTTCCATTTGATATTGTGGTGGGCATAGAATTGGTGTACCGTGACAGAGGATATAGTATCCCACAATAATGTCAGCTCTTTGTTCGCGGCACAGAATGTTGTGGCATTATCAGTGTACACAGTATGAGGAAGTGAACGTCTAGAGACAAATCGTTGTAATGCCAGTAAGAAGACGTCAGTACGTATATGAGAAACTAATTCTAAGTGGATGGCTCGAGTTGTAGCACATGTAAAGATGACAATATAAGCTTTTGTAACGGAGTTATAATTTTTAACGTAGAGTGGGCCAGCAAAATCAATTCCGGTAGTTTCGAATGGAGATGACTTTTGAATCTGTTCAGCTGGTAATGGGGCTTCTATCTGTTCACTTCTCTTCTGTCCCAGTACTTCACATGGAAGGCAAGTCATTATGACCTTTTTAATGGCTTGTCTTGCTCTTAATATCCAAATTCTGAACTAAGCTGAGAAAGCACAATACGAACACCGAGATGATGCATTCGCAAATGTGTTTGGCGTATTAGTAGTCTCGTGAAATAGTGAGAACCTTCGAATAATATGGGATGTTTTTCAGCATGAGATAAATCAGAAAATTGTAATCGACCACCTAAATGTATGACATTGTTCTGGAAAAAAGGATTAAATTTGTTTATCTTTGAGTTCTTAGCAAGTGGCTTTCCTGTCAACAGAGCTGCATATTCTAAAGAAAAGGATTCTTTCTGAACCGTCTGTATCCAATAAGTACGAGCTTCATTTAGTTCTGTAGCATGCAATTCACCCACTAACCTTTCCATCTTCCTACAGTTGTGAATGAAGCGAAGAATCCAAGATGTTACTCTCAACAATTTAAAGTAAGAACTATAGTTTCTAGCATTTATGATTGGCTGAGTAGATGCGATATGAAGGGTTTGAACCTTTTCTTTCTTTGCTTCTAAGTTATGAATGTAATCTTTAGAAATAGTATTAGAATCAGGCCAATATTCTTGTGATTTGACTAACCATGCAGGGCCGTTCCACCAAATTTCCAGATTTTTTAGTGCTGATGGTGAAACACCTCTAGAAAGTTTGTCAGCTGGATTGTATTTGCCAGGGCAATATCTCCATTGTGAAGGATTAGTATGGGAAACAATTTCTGTTACTCTGTTGCAAACAAAAGTCTTCCACTTGTTGGGATCACTACGTATCCAACATAAAACAACTTGAGAATCACTCCATAATATTGCATTTGACGAACAGATATTGGTTTCGGAACAGAAATATTGCAGTAATCGTGCTCCCATCAGGGCAGCTAAGAGCTCCAAACGAGGTAAAGTAGCTTTCTTTATAGGAGCTAGTTTGTTGCGACTACACACTAAGTTCACATTCGATTGGTCACCTTTACAGGTAACAACGTATAAAACTGAACCATAGGCACGTTCAGATGCATCACAAAATACATGAACAGCAAAAGAAACATGTGATGAAATACCTATACATCGAGGAATTTGAATAGAACAAATGTCATCCAGTTCTTTTACAGCTGTGTACCACAAAGTTGATAAATTAGCAGGCAGTAATTCATCCCACTTGATTCCAAGAATCCCTGTATCTTGGAATAAGATTTTCCCAAGGATAGTAAATGGTGAAAAAAGTCCTAAGGGATCGTAGAAACTTGCAATGCAACGGAGTAACCATCTCTTCGTAAGTGGTTTGTCTGCAGAAACACAGAGCGATGTCTTGAATGCATTCTTCAAAGTGTCAGAATCTGTATTCCAGCTAATACCTAAGACAGTTGTTTCTGTTTTGTGAGGTTCTTCATGTGTTTGTAGTACATCCTTGAGTTTTAAAGAGTTTGTAGCCCATTTTTCCATAGGCAATTTTATTATTGCCATTAAATTTTTCATTTCATGATATAGCATTGTAATATGTGATTCAGTTTCCATACTAGCAAGAAAATCATCCATGTAGAGATGTTTATCTATCATTGGTGCAGCAATAGGAAATTCTGTGAGTTGTTTTGCAGCCAGTTCTCATGTTGCAGCACAGAGTAAAAACAGACTGCAAGTAAGGCCAAATGGTAAACGAGTAAATCTGTAAACAGTTATTTCATCTGTAAAAGTAGCAGCTTGAGATGAATCAGATTCTAATTTGTACCACAGAAATCGTGTAACGTCTCTATCTTCTTTATGTAGTGACAACTGTAAGAAAGCTTGCTTACCATCACATGAAACAGCGAATTCATGTAATCAAAATCTTAGTATACAGCCAATAGTTTCAGGAAGAAGATTCGGGCCATCTTCTAAAGTATCGTTCAGTGAAGGCATTCCTGGAATATGCGAGGAAGCATCAAACACAATTCTCCACTTGTTTTCCGATTGTGCTTTCTTTTTTACAGCATGATGAGGAAGATAATATACTGGCTTCTCACTGGGTTCATCTATGGAACAAATTTCAACATGTTTTTGGTCAATGTAATTCAGCATGCATTTATCATATTGTGTCTTTAACACATCACTAGTTGCAAGTCTTTTTTGAAATGATTTAAATCTGTTTTCAGCTATAATTTTGTTTGTAGACAAAGGTGTGATCAATGGCTTCCAAGGCAGAGACACAATTCTTCGATTGTCCTCAGTGTTGTAAGTTTTGTGAAATTCTGATAAAATTTCTTCATCACGAGTAGTCATTCTTCTTTTCTGCGTATCTTGTATCCCTATAGAGTCCAATTCCCAGAAGCAACGTACCTGATCATTTAAACAATCAGCTGAAACTTGCGCAGAAACTTGATTAACAGAAGTATTCTCAGTGATTGTGGTATGTGTTTTTGTTCCACTAAGAACCCATCCAAACATGGACGGCATCATAACAAAAGATTCTGAAAGCTTAATTGGAGTTTCAGCGGTAACAATTTTCCAATAATGATCAACACCAATAAGGATTTCAATGGGCAAAGAATGGTCATCCGGTGGATCAGCAATTTTCAGTCTTTTCTTCTGAGCAAAGTGAACTATATCTGATGGAACAGCAGGATGTGTAGTATAGGAGTTAGTGCTTTCAAAAGCGGAGATTGAAATTGCTTTTTTGCTCCACAAACTTGAAAGTGACAGTTGAACACATCTACGTTGTTCTAGTGAAGTAAAAGATTCAAATGCTTGAACTGATAGTGTGGCAGTATTGACAACTTTAAGCTTAAGTTTTTCAATGAGGTTTGTGTGAACAAAACTTGCTTGGCTACCACCATCTAAAATGCAGCGTGTCAATTTAGTAATGCCTGTGGGGCCAGTAACATACACACGAGCAGTTTGTAAATGTGTGAAAATTGTTTTAGGAATATTTATGTGATTTACAGCACTGTTAGTTATCAGCAGTTGAGTGTTTTGAGCAGGAGGACAAATAGAAACATGATGTTGTTTCTTGCATTTAGTGCATCGTGCCGTATTTTTTCTAGGGCAGTTTGAGATTCTATGACCCCAATTAGTACACAGAAAGCAGCGATTTGAACTTTTAAGCTTCTGAACACGAGTATCATAATCTGTAACAGTTTCACAATTTTGAGGCCAATGTCCCGTAGTATCGCAAAATGGTAAAATCTTCTTTCTTTTATTTGCTAATTTGGAATTTATATTAAAATTTTCTACTGTGCACTTTACGGTGTGATCAGAAAAAGACATACCTTTAACTCTTTGTGCTGTAACTGCACCTTCCACTTCTTCTGCCAAGAACTGCATCAATCTAGTAATATTACCTTCGTTTAGTTTTTTACGCTTTGCATAGATAATCCAACGGCAACAAATATCATTGGGAAAAGCATGTATAATTTTTGGCACTAGAATTCTACCGTATGCTTCAATATTTTTGCCAAGAGCAGTTAAAGCTTGTATTCTTCTATTACATTCTATATAAAGATCATTTAGATGTGTAGGAGATGGGTCTTGAATAACGTTTAAATGTTCTAAGAAATCTAAGTGTGACTGAATTATTCGATCTTTATTTCCGTATCTTTCCTCCAACAACTTTTTTGTTCTTTCATAGGTGTCTCCTATTACACTGATTCCATCAACAAGGCGTTTAGCTTCACCATCTAAATAACCCCTAAGAAAAACATGCTTATCAATAACAGCAAGATGTGGATTGGTATCTATGGACGATTTAAACTGTTCCCCAAAACATTGCCATTGTTCTATTTCTCCTGTAAATGATTGTAGTTTAACCGTTGGCAATTTAACTGTATACGATTGAGTAACAGGCGCTGTAGTAGTAAAAGGATCGCCAAGTACCATCGCCAAGTTTTTGGCGTCATTATTCGAAGCAGTGACATTATTTGTATTTGGCGATAATTTATTTCGAATAATTTTTCGTGCTTTGAAAATTGCTGATTCAACAGTATCTATGTAGTTTTCACACTCCTTATTATCCTTTTCAAATTCTTCGTCAGAAAGAAAATTATGAATTTCGTTATCTATGAATTTCATATCACCTAAAGCAGTTGTTAAGCAAGTACATATATATTCCACGTCCTCAACTGAAAAATCTTCTTTCAAAGTATTCATTTCTGAGGAAAAGCGAGAAATATTGCTCCGTACAGTTTGCCGTTGTCTAAGTAATTGAGTCATTCTATCAGCTTTGCCGGTTGGAGCCATTTCCCAGGTTTTCGGCACCAGATATTAGGAGATAGTAATTTCAACACAAGTATTTATTTTAATCTAACTAATCAAAGTAAAGAACAAGTAAAAAAAACATGAATACAACAACCAAGTGATGCCACTATAAAAAAGTGAAATGCTAGTTATTTATTACTATCACGTTTTTCATTTGCCGCAAGAAACATTTTAAATCCACATACCAAATTTTAATTTTTAGTATCAAACCATGAAGAATTTTGAAGCAAATCACCTTAAAGACAACACAAAATTTTAAGAAACTTTTTCTTGGTTTTGAAACACGCAAAAATATTTCTAATTTATGGCTTGGATATCATTGTTGTATCAGTCGGACATATTTTTCTCTTTGACACACACACACACACACACAACAACCTTGGATATTGTCAGTGGGTAGATGTTTTACAGTTGGTATGACAGGCTTTGGAATCATTCTCCAAGTGAAAAAAAATTTAACATTAAGTTGCTGTGATTGTCGTTGTTGCTATAGGACTTTTATTTTAAGAGTTAAAGGACACAAGAACAAATTTACATCAGCTACATTACAATGAAAAAGAAAGAACAGTAATAATATAATAAACTTAATTACCATCTAAAAAATAAAAAGTTGTGCTAACGATAATTTAAATTAATGATGCCAATTAGTTTTAACACTCCTCCTTCGTTTCTACAACTTTATATTTTTCTCTTAATATACAATGTCTATTGGGTGACAATGGCTTAGTCAACAAATCAGCTACCATCAGATCCATTGGACAGTACTCACAGTTAATTAGTTGTTTATCTACACAATCTTTGATAAAGTGATATTTAGTATCTATATGCTTAGTTCGGTTAGAGTACTTTCCACTCTGAATCAGATTTAAACAACTCTGATTGTCCTCATAAATTGTTGTGGCACAATTTACATCTTGATGCATGTCTTTCAATAAATGCCTTAACCAAAGAGCTTCTTGGCAGGCTTCAGATAGAGCAACATATTCAGCTTCAGTAGAAGATAATGTAACACAGGTTTGTTTCTTGCAACACCAGCTGATGACACCTCCATTTAAGAAGAATATGTAACCACTGTTTGACTTCCTTGTCTTACGATCTTCAGCCCAATTTGCATCTGCATATCCAAAGAATGCAGGACTTTCCTGAGTCCCGATGTTGCTAAGCTTGAGTTTCATATTGGCAGTAGACTTTAGATATTTTACAATACGCTTCAATTGTATCCAGTCTTCGTGGTTTGGAGAGGAAACCTTTTGTGCAAGGATGTTTACACTTGCTGAAATATCTGGTCTTGTGTTGACTGATACATAAAGTAAACGTCCAATTAGCTGTCTGTATTTGGAATTATCTTTCAGCAGATTTGTAGAGTCTGATTTTTCATAACTCTTATCCATTGGTGTGCTAACTGGCTTTGCATCTGACAGTCCATAATCAAGTGCAATTTTCTTGATGTAGTTTGACTGACAAAGTTGAAAATTTTCATCTGAATCTTTTGTAACTTCAATTCCAAGGTACTGCTGAAGGGGGCCAAGATTCTTGATCTCAAACTCTTTAGATAGAACATTTTCAATTTCATGTATCTCCTCTTTTGACTTACTTGCAATTATGATATCATCTACATAAATCAGAATATAGCACCAACTATCACATGATTTTCTTGAATAAAGACATGAATCTACTTTACTTTGTTTAAAATCTGAATTGACAATAACTTTATGCACTACTTGGTTCCACACTTTGGCTGCTTGTTTCAGTCCATAAATACTTTTCTTTAATAAGCATACTTGTGATGCTTCCTTTATAGTATAGCCTGGAGGCTGTTTCATATATATTGTCTCATTCAGTTTTCCATTTAAAAATGCTGTCTTTACATCAAAGTGATAGACTGTTAATTTTTCTTTAACTGCAATTTACAATAAAGTACGCAAAGTTGTTTGACGTACAACAGGAGCGAAAGTCTCATCATAGTCTTCACCATATTTTTGATTCTTCACCATATTTACCTTGAACTGCTGAATGCTTTCATCTCTACCCTTTTTGATTTTAAACACCCATTTGCATCCAATAGCTTTTCAATTTTCAGGAAGATTACACAATTCCCAGGTTTCATTCTGTTCCAAAGATGTCAATTCTTCTTGCATTGCATTAAGCCATTCCTTTTTTAATCTACTGGAAATTGCTTCATTGTAAGATTTGGGTTCTTTAATTTCGTCTTTTACAGTATGAAGCTCTTCTGTCAGTCTTTTTGGAGGAACACCTTTAGTTGATCGATGAGAAACACGAATCTGTGGATCTTTAACTGCTTCAACTGGTTCATTGCTCTCCTCCTGAACTTCCTCTTCTTTATGGGATAATTTCTTTTGAATTAACAGCTTCTTCATTTTCAAGTATGTCTAAGCATTCAGATTCCTCTTGATATATTTCACAGAACCGAACATCTTGACTAATAACTACCTTCTGTGAAGATGGATTGTAGCAACGATAAGCTTTTGATTCTTCATCGTACCCCAAAAATATCATTTTTGTTCCTGTATTATCTAATTTTTGTCGTTTCTGGGTAGGAACATGAACAAAGCATTTAGAACCAAAAATTTGAAAATTCTTTACCTTAGGCTTTTTGTTATTTTACAGTTCATAAGGAGTTAGTTTCTTTGATCGAGTAAGAATCCGGTTTTGAATGAAATTAGCAGTTACTACAGCTTCACCCCAAAACCGATTTGGTAGACCTGCATCAATCAACATGCAACGGGCCATTTCTACTAGAGTCCTGTTTTTCCTCTCTGCTATACCATTTTATTAGGGAGAATAAGTTGCAGTTAACTGAGTTTGAATACCTTCATTTATCAAATATTTTCGTTAACTGGTATTTAGATATTCACCTCCACAATCAGATCGAATAATCTTGACTTTTCTGTCAAACTTGTTTTTCACAAATGCTATGTAGCATTTTAAAATGTCAAGAACTTCAAATTTATTTGCCATCAAATACACATGTGTATACCATGAAAAATCATCTATGAATGTGACTATATATCGTTTACCACCTGGTGTCATAGTTTGCATTGGTCCACAAACATCTGTATGGATTAAGTCAAGTGGGTTGGCTGTTTTGCTAGAGGATTGTTTTGGAAAGGGCAATCTGGTCAACTTTCCTTTCATGCATGTGTCGCATGACATTTGAATTCCACAATCAACTATCTTCAAATCCTCTAAAAGTTCCCCAGTATACATTTTCTTTATCGCCTCTGGATCACGATGTCCCATTTTTCGATGCCATGTATGAATACAATTGCTCTTATGTTCAACAACTGTATGAATTTTATGTGGTTCACATAATCTATATAAGTTTCCAACAGAGTTGGCAAATCCTATTTGTTTTCCATCTTTGAGAATTTCACAAAAATTTTTACTGAAATTTACTGAAAATTTGTTAAGTTTAGTTGTCGAACTGAAATTAAATTTCCAACAACTTTCGGTGCATACAGCACATTGGATAATACAACTGGTGTAACCGAACCTTCTTGATTTTTAAACTTTAATTTTCCAGTACCGATACCAATAACATCAACTAATTCACCATTAGCAACTTCAATTTTCTCAGTGTATGATGTATTTCTCAGTGTAGGATGTGAAAAACTCTCTATCACTGGTTACATGTCTAGTGGCTCCAGAATCCAAAATCCAACCATGTGATTGAATTTCAAATGAAAACAAATGCTCCTTATGTTCAACTGTATTCACTTTATTTTGTTTTTCTTTCCAATGTAAATATTTCTTGCAATCCTTTTTCACGTGACCATGCTTTTTACAAAAATAACATTCCACGAGGGTTTTCTTGAAATTTTTACTAACAACTGACTTCATTAATTTTTCAGATTTACAGGTAGTTTCTTCTGCATGTTGTTTACGTTCATATTCGGCGATGATCTTTTGCTGTATAACATCAAACGTTAATTCTTTCACTGGTCGTATTTCCAGTGCCATAACTAAAAGATCATAGCTTCTAGGTAAACTACTCAATAGCATCGCAACACTCCATTTATCCGATAATGATTCTTCACCAATATCGCGGAGTTTTAGAAACAACTCTTGCATGCGAGTAATATGTTGTGGAATATTACCGCCTCCTTCGAGCTTTAAAGAACAAATCGTACGCATCAAATGAACTTTATTCGTTAACGTACTTTTCTCATGATATTCTTTGAGAGCATTCCACATTTCTTTCGCCGTTCTCTTATCCCTTATATGGATGAGTTGATCATCTTCTACTGTAAGTCCAATGTAAGCTTGTACTTTACAGTCGGCTGCATCCCATTCAGCAATTACTTTTTTATTTCCATCTGCAATCGGTCTTTCACCTTCAATTACCTTTTTAAATAGGTTTTCTTTCATTAGCAGTAGCTGCACTTTATATTTCCAGTTCAAATAATTGCGATTATTCAACTTTACGATGTCACTTCGAAAGTCCGGCATTTTATTATTTTACTTTAAGCGACACTAATAAAAAAACTGGAAAATTCTTTACAGGAATTATCGTCTTGGGCCCATAACCTATAGGACTTTTATTTTAAAAGTTAAAGGACACAAGAACAAATTTACACCAGCTACATTACAATGAAAAAGAAAGAACAGTAATAATATAATAAACTTAGTTGCCATCTAAAAAATAAAAAGTTGTGCAAACGATAATTTAAATTAATGATGCCTATTAGTTTTAACAGTTGCCTGCAGAGAAGATTAAACTGATGTAAAAAAGTTTAAAAGACACACATCAGAGGGAGACAAAATGTTCAGTCAGCAGTTCTGGAAGGAAAAAAAAATCTTGAAGTCAAAGTACTGGAAGGGGAGAAAATAAAAAGATCCTTAGCCAAAGATGGAACAAGCATTTTAAATTTTTCTATAAATTTTAAAACTGATTGAAATCCATAGGATGTTTTTCTGCAGCTTTCTTTTTACTGTAATGGGTATTTTAAACCTATCACTGATGAAAAAAAGGTATCTATATACAGTTGTGGAGATGAAGGAAAATACAAGAGAATTTGGAAATAAGAATGTTTAGTTTATTTGTACTTCTTGTCTTTGAAACTTCTTGTTCAAAAATATATATATGCTATTATATAGTAGTGGGAGCTAGATAATTAGTGTTAATAGTTAGATGCAGTTGAAGTGAAACTAAGTTACACAAAGGAGGCTATATAAGTAAATTTGATCTAAGCAGGGATTAATTTTTTTGTATGCGAAGTTGCCAAGTTTACTGCAATAAGAAAGGAAAACAAAGGAAAAAAGAAAGTTTTAACAAAGGTTTTAATTTTAGGGATAAAATAACCAGAAATATATTTTAAAATACAATTATAATTAAGTTGGTTAGTTTTAAGTTAAAAATATCATTACATGCATATATGTATATATTATACGTATATGTATATGGGGGAAAGGGGTGAGTATATGAGAGAAAGAGAAGTGTATTGAATATTTGGTTTAGTATTGAGTGTCCGTGTAACTGATTTATAAATAAGAAATCAGTCAATGAATTGAAAGAATTCTTTTGATTTAAGGGAAAAATATCCCCTATAAAGTATGAGGTTCTGTTTGACTGTCAAGTATTAAACATAGTACTTTTCATACCTTTAAAAGACAGTTTGCATTTGAACTAAATAATTACTAGGTTTGTATATTTATTTTTTCTTATTATATTTTTATGTATATTGTCTTAAACAGTATCTTATAGTCAAATGTCATATGAATATGTATATTTATTTTGATATATAGGAAATCTATTATGATAATTTGAATTCTGAAGATATGTACATGAGACTTCCTACCAAATTAAAAGTCAGGCCTGGTGTTGTAAATGCTACCTGTCCAGGATATGAAACACAGGTATGGAGATTTTCTTCTACATTTAAACAAACTGGTATTATTTAACACATCCTTTAAAAGAACTATACTGTCAGTATTTTGAATTGTTGAAGTTATCAAAACAAATAGTTTAAGTAGGTTCCCTTATAACGATTAAAGCTCAATCAGTTTTTACCATGACAAATATTTAAATTCAGCTATGAGAAGGTCATTATCACTATAAATGTTAAATACCTTACTATCAAATTGAAAGCAGCCAAAGTTCTTATTTATTTGAGATATCCAGTTTTTCAAACTGTAATGTCTTTGCAATTTCTAGCTAGTGTATTTCTTTATTTTTCTACCTATTTTTCATTCTTTTGATTTGATGATTGCTAGCACAGGACAATATCAGAAATTTAATATCGCAATATATCTCCAAATTTATATTGATATATTGTGATAATACTTTAAAATACGATGGTATATTACTATTTTGAATATCCTTAACTTTCTTTCATTCTAAACCTTTTTTTCATGTTAATTAAAATTTTTAAAATTACAATTAGATCCTAAGGATTAGGATTTCTGAAAGGCAAACAACCTCTTAGGGGGTAATTCATTTTAACACTTAAAAGAAAAAATTATTTTTCAGAAGTAATTTGTTCAGATACTAAACAGAATTGTTTATTCAAATTGAAAACCATTACTGCTAATTTACATTGCCTATTTATACCAAACTGTAGTTCTCGTAAATCGAAATTAAACTCCTTTTATTGGTAAACTGGTCTTCAGTATTGGATTCTGTGGGTTCAAATATTCCCCCAGCACAGATGTTTGTTGCTGTTTGGAATCAGTTTTAAGTAGTAGATTTCAGTGAAGAATGGCGTTTGTAGAGCAATAATAGTGAACTGTAGCAAACTAAACCAAACCAGCTTCATTGGTCTAATATCTGGCATGTGGAAGTGTAATATGACCTACAACTTTCAGCATGTAGAACTGATAAGTTATAAACTAAACACAGACATGCCAACTACTCCAGGTTCTCCTTAGTTGTTCCGGAGAATTGAGAGTAATTGATGATTCCGGAAACTCTTCAGATTGCTCCGGAAAATAGCAAAGATTTTAAACAACTAAAATATCACAATTTTGCAATCAAATACAAAGCCTTAACAGAAATAAGGCTGAATATAATACACTTTCTAGACAGTAATGCTGCGTGTGAAAGTGTTTTCAAATTTTATAGTAATATTCTAAAATTCCTGATGATAGAAAAATGTAAATATTTTAACCAGGATCAATGTTGCTACAGGACACTTTTCTGTAAAAGAAGTTGTTAAAGCTAAAAAAGCTACCTTTTGATTGTTACAACAAAGTAAATGTATGCATTTATAAATGCATACATTTTAGTTTATCCATTATAATTCACTACTGTGTTTATTTTTAATTAAATTTTTAATAGATTAATATAAATTTTTAATAAATAAAATATGTCATTATGTACATTTTTTTTTGGGGGGGGGGGTTGTTTCTCATGTACGCAAATTGCATATGCATGCACTTCATGGGTAGTATGTCAAATTTTATAAACATACTGTTACACCTGACAGAGGTACCTGAATGTTGTACCTGTATGTCTGTAAATATGACTCTGGTATTCTAAACATCATGTGTATTAATGAACAGATAAATTTTAATTTTTGTGATCACCATGCTCAAAATATTTATAAAAGCTATTGTGCTTTTAAACAGAAAAGACCACAAACAAAACTATTTAGCAATACAACACTACTTTGAATTTCAGAAAGTAATTTAAATGTAAAGTTAAATACAATTTAATTTAGAATTTCAATAGAAAAAGATTTATTTTGATAATTTTTTTCAACTTTTCTCTTTCAGAGACTCTCCAGGCAAAATATATATTCCATCTAAAAAATTTATTTTCCTAAATTTGATGCAGCTATCTTTTTTAATTTATAAGAAAAAAATCTGGATGATCTGTTGAAATACAGTAAAACAAAATTTGCTATTAATTATAGATTATTTAATAAATTAAATAAGTTATTAAAAGTAAATAAAGTAACTTAAAAATTATATCTTTATTTTTAAAAATAAAAAGACAGTTCTTATGTGCAAATTTATATTCCAATGTAGAGAACAGTGATATTTCAAATACCTTCTTAAATTAGATGTAGCCTTAAAAAAAACTGTACACAGATTTAAATTGCAAATCAATATATTTTCACAGATTATTTTGCCATTTTCATCCCTCTTAAACCAAAACACTTGCTTTTTGTTATATTTTTAAATATAATTTTATGATACTTTGAGCAATCAACAAGATTCCGAGCATTCATTTTTTTATCCCAATCTTCCACCAAAACACTATACACCTCCGATACTAGTAGAAGATATGAACAAGCAAGCAGCAAGGTATTCAAATATATGAACACATGCATATATGACTAACTGTTGTGATCAAGCAGTTGTTGGTATATCCCAACATTCAAATAATCCAGTGCTAATTGCAAGCAGTGGATTCACCAATTTTGACTAGTGTGGAGTGCATATTAATATATTACACAAATATTATTGCATACAAGGAGAGAGGAAAAAAGGAATAAGGGAAATCAACTATACTGTCTCAAAAAAGTGTGGTGTCACTTTCAGTTCTATTCTGAGTTTAATAACTTTTGGAGATGGATAAACTCAGTAGACACTTTTTTATTACAGCCGAAGGCTTAAAAAGGGGTGCTAGACTTCTTCAATCATATTCATTTCTAAAAGCATAAATTTTCATAAAGGGATGACAGCCTTATTAGGCCTAATTGTGTTCTTGCTTATGGTCAAGGTTTCCATGCACTTGGAAAATCATGGATTTTTGATGACCAGCTACCTAATAGTGCTGGACATCTCTGATACAAAAGATATTTAAAGTGGAAGCTAGCATGACTTGTGCAGAATGACAAGAAATAAAAAATCGAGTATTTGAACTAAACATTTTTATTTAAGTTCTAAAAGTTTTTCAAAAAAAGTTAACAAAATAAACATACTAAATTTTACAATCACCTATTACAGAAAAACATTTAACCCTAATACCATTTAAAAAAAAATACAAAGTCAAACAAAAGGGATTTTCTAATCTGATACTGCTACCCTCACAGCTGACCAAAAAAGGGATACCTTGCCTCCTGCTTGTCATCCTTATATATCCAGTAGCAGGTATATCATTCTAATTAACATAATCATGCGGCTTCCTCCCCCCACTCAGCCAATCACAAAATTACACAGATCGTAGCCACCGAGTGAGAGTAGAAGCCACATTAGTGTCTGTCGTGCAGATGTCACGAACAAAATAACTGCAAGAGTCAGCTTCCTTAACAAAAACAATCTAACTGGCGATTAAGGTGGCTGTCAAATCTCCTGCCTCATTTGACTTAAATAAATAAATGAACTAATAGACAAATTGCCGGGATTCATCGAAAGTCACGGAAGGTGCCGATTCGGCGGCAACTTCTAACAATGCCCCCCCTCAGGGCAATCCCATGAAACGAGCTTCTTCAAAAAAATTTATGTTCACCTTTAACCAGGTAACTGACTCTCAAATATTACATAAGAAAAACTTCAATAAATATACATCACAAGATTTGTAAAATTTCACAGATGAAAAGAATCCTTGATACAAAAATAATTTCTTCACAGATGTGTGATCAACAGTTCACAAAAATTCTTTATACTAGTTTACCTCATCACACCAAGTTGGTGTGACTACAATTTTTTTTTTTTTTTTACAAAAGCATTCTTGATACGCGAGAAAAGTTCTTTATATGAAAATAGACTTAAAACAAAAATTTGTTACAGAAATTCTGTTAAAGACAAAAAAAGCAGATGAATTCAGATAATACAAGTATCTATTAAATAAAAATTTTATAACAATACAAATTCACAAGACATTCACGCAACACATACAAGGGCCCAAAACTTTACACAAACCTATCGTAACAAACCCTATTACTACTATATATATATATATTTACATATTTACAACACTAGATACTTGTATAAAAAATTTGAGAACATAATTAGTGTATAGCTACTTAAAATAAAAAGGTTTGAAGGTATAAAGACATCGCAAAAAAAACTATCAACACAATACATTAATTTCTGATACCGTTATATAGTATAAACACCCATTTCTGATACAGTAAAAAAATTTACAATAAATATTTACCAAAAAAAATCTAGTTACTTAGTTTTAAACACATGTTCTTTAAATTTTAACAATGTAACTTTAACTAACGGCTTTGTGAAAACGTCTGCCATATTTTCCTTACTTTTAACATATTTAATCTCAAAAGTGTCATTGTAAATAAGATTTCTTACAAAAAATAACTTTACATCTATGTGTTTCGTTCGGTAATTTTCTATGGACGATTTCACAAAGTCTATAGTGACGATATTATCGGCATACAGTACAGACTTTTTCTTTTTATATTTAATGATCCTTTTACTAATATATTCTTCTAGGATCCTATCAAACCATAACAACTCCTTGGTTGCCTCTATTAGTGCGATGAACTCCGATTCCATCGTCGACAAACTAACGCAGCGTTCCTTAAATGTCCGCCAGGCAATTGGAGCTCCTCCTAATAGAACTAACTGCCCCCCTATGGAGGTTCTGTCATCCCTATTTGCCGCAAAATCGGCATTTTTTGGGGGGGATTTTTTTTCTCAAACTAATATTAATATGTAACATGCGTATGTATGTTTTTGTCTTGGAATGCTTGAAGATATACTGTTTAGAAAGCACCAGAAACATTAACCCTTCTTGTATACGCGACGGAGCGATTTCAGTCTTATCAGTCCGGCGTCGCCTCCACACGATGATCTCCGGTTGATATTGAGAGACCAGCGTCGCGTATGGAGTATCAGAGCCAGGAACGTTGAACGTTTCCTTTTAATTTTTAAATGCTAGATTTAATTACTAGATGCCGCTACAGATATCCATAAGATTCTTGCTTAAAATGTAAGGAACATAAATCAATACAAACATCAGCATGGGTGAAGAGGGGGATCGCCTGGTATAAAATACAAGTTTACATAATATACAAGTAAACCTTATTAAGTGTATATCATGCAACCCCGCGTGTGGAGCCAAACAATGGCCGATTGGTTAGGGTGCTGGCCTTCGGTACCAGAGTTCGTGGGTTCGAATCCCCACAGCGGGCTGGATGTTCATAGCCGTTCAGAATAGGCTTTAAGCTGTAGGTCCTGGTCTCATTAACCCTCATGTTGCAAAAATTAGACCGTAGCACTCCAAACCAAACCCTGCGTATGGAAAGCTATTATTTACATATACTTTTCAGAAAGAAAATATATTTGAATTTTAAATATGAAAACAGAAAAGCAGGGGGTATACTAATAAATTTTAGAATTAATTCAAATTTTATTAAAATTAATTTAGTTATTTTTGCTTTTAATTTCCAATTAAATGTTATAATAGTTGTAAGACCTAAGAGTTGGTCAGTAGTAAAAAAAAAGAGCAAGAGGTTGGCAAAAAAAACTAATTAAACTACTGTAATAAAAAACATCTATTTCTTGAACTGTCCACACAAAGTATTTTTAAAAGCTTCAACATATGTGTAATGAAGTACAAATAAACAACAGTTTCACTGACTTAAGTGAAAAAAGGCAGGCTTAAAATAAACATAAGAACAAAAATCGAACCACTGTAGTAAAACCATCTTTAGTAATTCCAAGGAGGTATCTTGAGAGATGCAGGAAACATAATGTAAATGACTGTAGCTGGCTGCCTGCTCAAAAAAAAAAAAAAAAAAAAAAAAAAAAAGAACTGTCTATTCCAAGGATCAACTTCCTCTTCCCAAGGCTGACTGACTGTTTCGGTCTTCGAATTGTTGGTTGTACGGGGCACCTTAGCAGAATCGCTGTATCCCCCATCATGAGTTTTAATGGATCATTCAGGGATGGGCATCTGGATTTTGCAGTTCTTTTAGGGGTACACAATAATAAAACAATAAAATTACATGAAAGGTTAATACACAATTTAACCCTAGACAGTAAATATAAAAATAGGAAAGAGGTAAAGTCAGAAAGTAATAATTAGAGAGTAGGAAGTTTAAAAAGGGATAGGGAGTTTTTATAGTGATGCAAGCATCAATTTTTTTTTTTTTTTTTTTTTTTTTAAATTTTAATCAGTTTTTTTTTTTTGGATTTTTATATTTTATATATATATATATATATATATATATATATATATATATTTTTTTTTTTTTTTTTTGTAAAATACACAAAACATAATAATAACAAAAAATGAGGAAGTTAGGAAAAGCGGAAGAGAAGAACGAAGTATAAGAAATGATAGAATGCTAACTTGAGTAGAAATAGCAAGAGTCATAGTGGCACGAGGAGTTATTAAATTAATAATTTGGAATAAACAAGAATTTGGAATAAGCTATGATTTTTGGGAAGCATGGCAGCTCTGGACCGCTTACGATTCCTGGTTTCCCTGAAATCATAGTCAGGCAGCTCAGCAATTATTTCATTATTGATATTATTAATGTTGGCATAAAATTTAATGGAAATATTATGGCAAATATCACTAAAGGTTAACATGTTAAGGTCACGCCGGATGACTTCATTTCGTAAATAACGCGGAGCTCTTCCTATTCCTCTGAGGATTATATTATGAGTACGGTTTAAGATATCTAAGTTAGCGGGAAATGCAAACGACCATATGGGTGCTGCATAAGTTGCAGCTGGTAGTATTACTGTTTTATACAGTAATACTTTATTTCTAATAGATAAATGAGGGCCGAAAAGTAGTGAAGACTGACTGTTTCACTGCTGTCTATATCCTCAAGGAGGACCAATCACAGGGCTTCACAGAAATTAGAATATGATGCTCATTGCGCCATCTGGTGGGAAATTTTTTTTTTTTTTTTTTAAACTTGTGTGAGAATATATACCACATAATGCCCAATTTCTCACACCTGTGAAAAAATACAAGAATTATAAAAACAAATTTTCTCAGCAGACAAACCTTTGGTCAACATGTCTGCTATATTTTTTTTACCAATTACTTTTTCCAATTTAAACCTTCTTTCAGTTAAGTATTCCTTAACAAAATGATATCTTATATCAATATGTTTTGTGCGAATGGTTTCTACTGGAATTTACGTATAATATATTGCACTCTGTAAATCACAATATAAGACGGGCGTTTTAAAAAATATATTTAACACATTAACTTCTTTTAAAATGTTCTGATACCACAGCAATTCTTTAAGTGTTTCAGACATTGCTATATATTCTGCCTCCATTGTAGACAAAGTAATACACTTCTGTTTAGAATTTCTCCATGTAATTGGAATATTTCTAAAAAAGATCATATAACCTGTAAATGACTTCCTATCATCTCTGTCAGAAGCCCATGATGCATTTTTATATGCATACAAATCTGATGCATCATTATAATCTAGACTTAACAAATAATCTTCAGTAGTAAAAATATAATTCAAAACTTGATTAAGCAATTTCCAGTGAGTAATGGTCGGACAATTGTTATATTGACTCAATAAGTTCACCGAATACCAAATGTCAGGTCTGGTTCTAGTGGCTAAAAACAAAAGACTACCAATCAAGTTTCTGTAAGGAACCTCATCTTGTATCAAAGATTCTATATAATCTTTTTGAATAACAGCCCCACTGGGTAAGGGAATTAAACTCTTTCGAAAAGGAATTTCCTTAAATTCTTCTTTTAACTTCTGAATATATGTATGTTGGTGCATAGTCCATTTACCTCCAGTAAACTTATATTCTATGCCCAGAGCCTTTCTTAGAGGTCCTAAATCCTTTACGTCAAATTTAGATTTTAACAATTTCAAAGTTAATTCCACGCCCTTTTGAGTTTCAGAAAAATTTATTATGTCATCTACATAAACTAATATAATGGTCTCTCTATTTAAAACATAAATACAATTTCCTGTTTCAATTTTTTGAAAACCCAATTCCAAGAGAGATTTATTCAGTTCTAAATACCATTCATGGCCAGCTTGGCAAAGGCCGTAAAGAGCTTTAGTTAACAACATAACTTTTGAATTACTTTCAGAAAAAAACTCATGACCTTCAGGTATTTCCATGTAGAGTTCCTCCTTGAGAGGACCATATAAAAACACACTTTTTATATCTGCATGTCGGTGTGCCCAACCACTTCCTATACCTAAAAAAGACATAAAAAGAACAAAGAGTATAATTAACGACAGGTGAATAGGTTTCTATATAACCAATCCCAGGAATTTGTCTAAAACCCTGTGCTACTATCCTAGCACGAAACCTCTTCACTTCTCCTTGAAAATCTTTTTTCAATTTAAAAATCCAACGACATCCTAGTGTCTTCTTATTTTGAGGACGGGATACTATTTTGAATGCTTTTCGCTCCTTAAGCATGTTCAACTCATCAGCTATGGCTAATTTCCAATCTTTAGCATTTGGACTCGACATAGCTTCCTTAAAAGTTTTCGGTTCTATCAATATAGCATGGTAATTTTTCTATTCGTCTGTAGAAGATGCATCCCTTTTATCTGTCGTCACATCCTTCTGAGCACTTTGCTGAGTTGATCTAAAATTAAACAATGATGGGTCAAAAATAATATTTTCTTTTATACAATACTTTTCTATGTCATTTAAACTTCTAAATCTGGATTGTCTTGTTTCTGGTAGGTAATAATAAACATCTACTCTTCCCTGACTTTTACCACTTTGTCTAATATTTTCTTGTCGTACCCAGTTCAAATCTTTACAATGGATTTCTTCATTAGCAGGGGAAGTTTCCTGTTGTACATTTTCAAAGTCTTCACTGTCATTTAAAGGAATATTTACAGTCTCAGGTTCAGATAATCTTCTATTGTATCCACTAACGAACTCATTGAATTTTACATTTTTAGTCTCTGATTTTTCTTTCATTTGGATACCATATCCTGTAGCCTTTAGTTCTTGTGGCATATCCTATTAAGATACCAGTTTTTGCTTTAGGGTCCAGTTTATCATGCTTATGTGCTTCCACGTAGGTGTATGCTTGACATCCTATGACCCTTAAATGGCAAATTGAACATTTACGGCCAAACCACAAATTATAAGGAATTTCATTCCGTAACGCCTTGTGCGGAAATCTGTTTTTAAGATAAATGAAAGTAAGAGCTAGTTCTGCCCACAGTCCTTTTGGTAAGTCAGACTGAATTCTCAAGGCACGTATTCCTTCAGCAATCGTTCGATTAAGCCTTTCAGCTACACTGTTCATCTCTGGACTATAAACATGAGTCCTTTGTATACGTATGCCAAAATTTCTTAAATAATTGTCAAAATTTAGGGAACAAAACTCGAGACCATTGTCTGTATGGACACTTTTAATCTTTCTGTTTAGTGCATTTTCTACTTCTATTTTATACTCTTTAAAATATGAAAAACACTCAGATTTTTTTTTAAAGGATAAACTTTTGTATACCTCGAATAATCATCTACTATGGTAAGTAGGTAGAGTGAACCTCCATAAGAAGCACCGGATGTACTGCTCCAAAGGTCCATATGCAATAATTGTAAAGGTTTAGTAGAACTTCTAACTTCTATTCTAGGAAACTGGGCTCGCGTCAATTTTGACTTAATACAAACATCACAGTTTTTAATATTACCCTTTAACCTGTCCAATCCATAGACCAATCTTTTTTTAGACATTATTTTTAAACCATTAGTATGTTGGTGAGCAAAACGCTTATGCCAAATTGTAATATTATCTTTGTTTAACTTATCAACATTTTTGTCTGCAGAATAAGCCTTTCTAGAAGAATCTTTTAACAAAACATTTGTTTTCCATACATATAAATTATTCTTAAGAAAAGCTTCAGCCATTAATACATTTTGGGGGATAAAGATCTGGCATTTGCTATCATTAATTTTTAACCAAAAACCATGCTTATCTGGCTTTCTGAAATTAAATTACGCTTCAAGTTTGAGTCCCAATATACATCCTTTAAAGTAACATAGTCTTTTTTACCTCGAAAAGTAAAATCTAATTTTACATCATCACAACCTTGGACTTTAACTTCACTATCTCCTACACAGCCTACAGTCATATCACATGCCTTAAAATTTTCAATTAAATGTTTGCTAGAAATAAAGTGGTGGGAAGCTCCGGAATCAATTATCCATTCTACCTGATTACTCTTCTTAGTATAACATTCCTGTCTCTCATTAAAGTTAACACTAAAGGATTTCATGTGCAGATTACCTACATGACACTGACTAGAAAAATGACCCATTTTGCCACACTTGAAACATTTAATTTGTTTCTTTTTGTTTTTCTTATACCTCTGTTCTGAACCGCTACTCATTTTAGCCACTAAAACACTTTGACTAAACCTATTTCCAACTTCATTTAATTCCCCTTCACAATTTAACCTATCATCTTCAGCCAGCAGTGTTTTCTTAATATTTTCTGGGGTAAATTTAGAATCATCAAATTGATACAGTTGTTGCACAATATTGGAAAATTTACCTGGAAGATGCATTAGCATTTGGTACCCATATTCATCATTTTCAACATGTTTACCAGCTTCCACTAATCTAGCTTTAGCTTGTTTTAGACGACCTAAATAAATAGCCATAGATTCTGATGGTTGATACCTTATATTTATAAATTCTGTTCTAAGGGCAGCTATTCTAGCCCTAGAAGTGGGTTCAAAAGTATCCCTCAAAATTTTCCACATTTCTTAAACATCAACAGTTCCCATAATTAAATTTTGTTGTTTTACTTCAATACACATTGCTATTATAGATGAAGCCTTTTGTTTTCCTCCTGTCAAACTCTATTTTATCACGTTCCGAAACTTTTTCCCCTTCAGGCATTACTTCTGATCCATCCAAAAAACCATATAAGCCTTGATATTTGAGTAACATTTCAATATTAAATTTCCAAGACCTCCAGTTTTCACCATTCAATTTGGGAAAAGAAAATCCACATTGGCCAACAGTTTGTTCCATGCTTACAAATCTTAACAAGCTTTTCACAGTAGATAAATAGCTCAACCACGCTATGCTACCATTTTGTAAGACCTAAGAGTTGGTCAGTAGTAAAAAAAAGAGCAAGAGGTTGGCAAAAAAAACTAATTAAACTACTGTAATAAAAAACATCTATTTCTTGAACTGTCCACACAAAGTATTTTTAAAAGCTTCAACATATGTGTATTGAAGTACAAATAAACAACAGTTTCACTGACTTAAGTGAAAAAAGGCAGGCTTAAAATAAACATAAGAACAAAAATCGAACCACTGTAGTAAAACCATCTTCAGTAATTCCAAGGAGGTATCTTGAGAGATGCAGGAAACATAATGTAAATGACTGTAGCTGGCTGCCTGCTCCAAAAAAAAAAAAAAACTGTCTATTCCAAGGATTAACTTCCTCTTCCCAAGACTGACTGACTGTTTCACTGCTGTCTTGCAGCTTATATCCTTAAGGAGGACCAATCACAGGGCTTCACAGAAATTAGAATATGATGCTCATTGCGCCATCTGTTGGGAATGTTTTTTCTTTTTTTTTTTTAAACTTGTGTGAGAATATATACCACAATAGCTTATCTAGCTCACTTAAAATACAAAGGGAGAAATTTGTTAATCATGGAAGAACTGGTTTTAGAATTGTAAAGCAGCAGTAATAGTGATTATGTGATAATAATGCCATAGCAAATATCAGGTCGTCCGAAGAGCAACACCCTACTCATTCGGCCGATCGATGGTTAAATGGGTAGGGCACTGCTCTTTGGTACGGAAGTTTGTGGGTTTGAATCCCATTGCTGGCATGGATGTTTGCAGCCGTTCGAAAATTCATACTTTGGAGGAAAAGAGGAAATCTTTACTGTAAAGAGTTACTAGGAATTTCACTAATTAAGAGATTTTTAATTTGAGACATTAAATTTTGAGATTTTTATAGAAATGTTAATAATTATTATGGATTGTGAGACACTAAATATTTTGGCAAAATCATTGCATTGAATTATTTAATTCTATTTTTACTTGTCATTTGGCTGAAGTTATTGAGTTTGGTACTTATGTATTATCCCATTGACCATATTGTCAAGTAAAACTTGTTCACCAAGATAACTCAAAGCAATCAAGCTTAATAGGTGGGTAAATGTATAAGTATATTACTCTGTTTTTTCTTAAATTATGGATTAAATTTTTATTAGTATAATAATAATAATACTTATTATTTAATAAAAATTAGTTAAGATTTTCGTACAAAATATAAGTTTATTATATATATACAAACATCATAGAATTATCATGTTTGACTATTATACATGGTCACCTCGATAATACTTAAGTACCCTGAATTCAAATTTGAAATTTTTTGATTGCATTCAGAAAATTGCTATATGATTAAACTTAGGTATGTAGATACTACAACAATTTATTTATATATAGGAGTTTATAAACATTTATAAAGTATTTTTTATTATAAATTCTTGTAATATCTCTAAAAACATACATTTTATTTGTATGTTCATCAGAAGTTTTATTCATATGCACTTTAACAAAATATTTTTAAAGTCATGGAAAATGATCTGCTAAAATCAGGAAAAGTCATAGATTTGAAAAATTGTATTTTGGCAGATACCCTGTATGGCAGATATTTTTTATCAATTCTATACTACCTTATAAACTTTTATCTATTTTTCAAACATCTTTCAACCAATTTTATTTTAAATTTAATATTTTGTTATTAAGTTTTTAAAATCCAGTTTTTGATTGAGAGTAAAAATTATCACCTTTTGAAAATTTGGATCTATTTGTTTCATCCCTAATTTTACCTATTTCAGAAATCCAGTTTTTGTAATAAAAATATTTTAAATTCATTTGTGTTTTTATCGTAAATTTTACTTTTTAAAAAAATATTGTTTAATAGTCATTTTATAATACTTTCATAAATTTTGACTCTTTTTCTTTTTGTTGATGGGTCTATTTACCAATTTAATTTATTACAATGAAATTAAATGCTGAACAAATTCTATTTCAGATTTCCAATTTTCCTAACTTAAATGTGTAAGATGTTTTTGTAATTTTTGTTCACTTATTTTTTCAGTTTTTGTTTGTTGATGGATGTGTTACAATAAAATAATCTATTACATGTTTAGATTAAATAAATAAAATAATTAAATAATTTTTTTCTGTGATTTAGATTGGACTGTCAAACACTTCCTGTCTTCCTGAATCTCAAGAATTTAGTGAACCAAAGGCTGATAAAAGTAATGAGGATAGTGCTACCATATCAGAACAAGTAGAGCAGCTAAATTTATCAAATGGTGATTCTCACAGTCCTGCTGAAAAGTCTCTACTTGTTAGAGAGAAATCGCCAGATGGGGAAGTGCCTGATCATAAATTTTTAGCACCTGATTTTAACATTTTGCGAGTCCAGAGGGAAGAAATATCAGATTCCGAAAGTTTAGCTAGTAATGATACAGCAGATACATTAGATGATAATCAAATTGAATGTTTGTTATTAGACAGAGTTTTACCATTGGATGTAGAAAGTGATATGGAAAATTCATACAACTATAAGTGAGATGTTTTTGTGTAGCATTCAATCAAAATTTGAACTTTACTGTGCTAGTTTTTAACCAGTAGCAGCATAAGCCATTTTTTCCAGTAACAGGTAGGTCATAAAGTACATGTAAATATGTAATTCACCTAGTCATTAGACAAATGATTGGTAGCTGTATACAAATACTTCACACAGTTTTGATAAAATTGTACTAGTCATAGATTTCATTTAAAATTATTTTATTGCCACTCATATTTTCATTTCATTTAAATCAGTATTTTTCCACAAAAATGCTTTTCTCCTCCATTTGACAATCATTTTGATAATACTTGCAGTTAATTTCATCTTGATCTAATTTTGGATCTACATACTTGGATGAGTTATTTGAATAAATTTGCATCTTTTCATATTTTGCAAGATTTTCGGACTGTCTCAGAGCTGTATGGCTTTCAATTCATCATTCAGGATATATTTTGCTCTATGTAACTAACTGAATGAGTCTGATGCTTTTTATTGACATACAATGTTATGAATAAAGAAAATAACTGTAGGTTTTCTCATTATGGTGTTCTTTCAAATCAATTGTTTTTAATTGGAATGTTGCTAGTGAAAATCCATTTGTTTAATGACACCCGACTATTATATATATATATATATATATATATATATATATATTTAATATAATATTTATATATATATATATATTTGTTATTGAAATTTTATTTTTTATCTAAAAGAGTTATGGTTTGTTACTTGTCTGATTATTTTTATTTTTAGTTTATATTTGTAAAACAGATTTATGTATTTTATTAAATATTGTAAATGATTCTCTCTTGTGAAATCTGTGTTTTGACTAGAGATTCTATGATTTTTTTTTTTTTAAACTAATGATATATGTACTGCAGAAGTACTTAAAGAAGTTCCTCTTTCATAATTGTGGCTCAAATTTCTTTCAATTGCATATGGTGCTAAAATTTACCTTAAAGTACTGGAACTTATTGCAAAAGCCTACAAAATTATTCTTTTCTACTACTTAAAAATTATTTATTTAGAAAAATGATATTTTTGCTGAAATGTTAAACTATTTCTATTATTATATGTATTTTTAATTTCATTAATTTTATTATTAATTTAATTTTTTCAAATTTCTCTAATTTTGCACAACATTTTTCTTTTATTTTTATGAATATACACAACTTTTTTATTTATTTATTTTTTTTTTTTTTACTTAAAGCATAGTGCTGTTAAAGGGTGTTTCAAAATTTATCAATTAAATGTTTTTAGTCATTTCAAAAGCCTTATTTTCTATGATCATATATTTACTTCAATGCTTATCATTTAAGATATGTATTCTATCTTATTAATTTCATTTTAAACATTTTATAGATACATAAAAATGTGTAGTGTTGTGCAGAATCGGATAACTGTTTAATAATAATAATAATAATAAAATTGGTGTTTTGAAAATTTTTGCTGTCATATATATGATCAAATGTAAAACATTCAGTAAAAATTTCATATTTTAAATAAAATAAATTTTTAAGTTGTACAAGATTAAAAATATGATTATTTGAAATGAATAACAAAAAGTAGTAGATTCCTTTTCATTTTTCTGCAAATTTCTAATATGAACTCAAGCCTGTTTTTCTTTTATTTTTGGTGAAAGGAAGCTTTTTACAAGTAATTTATCTACCTTGTTTTTAAAAAATGTTAATTCTTTTTAAAGTGTCTCTTTCTTATGGTAAAGTATTTTCACAATTGTTTCTCATCATTCAGATTCTCAAAGACAATACATAAGAGAATGTCTGCCCAAAATTTCAGGCTTGTTACTTGAATAGAATTTGATGTATGTCATGCTGATAAAACTATTGAACTATTTCTATCAGCAAATTCTCAGAAGAAAATAATCCTGGGTTCACATGTTCATTATTAAAAACTTAATTTTAGGTGTTCTTTAAAAAGGCTCCTTAAAGTCTGTAATTAATAATTACAGACTTTACAATTAATAATTTTTAGCAGCTGCCAAATTTGATGCAGGAAAGGTAGTCTGTGCAAATACATATTCTTCAGTATAATATTGAGATTAAAGTTCATTAGATACATATTTTAGGGACATCATAAAATAAAAAAGGCAAGTTTTATCAATGTATTAAGGGAACCTATACAAAAAAGTGTCATCAATTTTTTTTTTTTTTTTTTTTTTTTTTTTTTTTGTCAATCATAATTTTCTTTATTAGAGGTAAGTGAAGACTCCTTCACTTACCTCTAATCCCCCTTTTGTGAGATAAAGAGGGAAAAAAATCTTTATGTAATTATTGTGGTTGACATAATTGGATTTTCAACTGTCCAACATCTCTGTAAGCAACAATGGGATGGAAACAAAAGTAAAATTTGTGTTGAATTAGTACAAAGTTCAGATCACGTAGCAAATTCTAGAAGATTTTCATATAGTTAGTATCCTATATGTGTGTTTCTCTAATCACACCTAAATGTCATATTTAACCCATTAATGCCCAAATCATTTTTTTTTTCTAAATAAATATTAAATATCACAAATTTAAGTTATTACAGAGTAAATGAAATAAAACTTGAGGTATTATAGCCTATTTTCATTAATGATCCAATGCCATTTGTGATAAGAACAGTGGTCTCCAAACTTTATGAGCTACCAGATCATTTTGAAATCTTATATATGTTGGCTATCCTTGGCTAAATCACTAGTATAAAATCATTAGAATAAGCTTTGGTTAGTATTTTTGTACCCTTATGAGTATAATGAATTTTAAAAAAAAATAGCCATTACAAGTGTGATAGTGAAATTTACTGTAAACCTCCTTGCAAGCTACTGGTGGTCACAATCAGTAGTTTGTACAAGACTGTAATAAGATATTTATTTAATTTCATGTGTAAACACAGTACTGCTGTAAAGTGATGCCCTATCACAGGTTAACTATTTGCCATGATTCCAATTAGCCAAAAAATTAAATTCCTGTGAGAGGTTCAAATAATCCTAAGATGTTGATCCTAATAACAAAGTTATAAAATATAGCAAACATTAAAAAATTTGGTAGATTGTTCACACAACAAAATTGACTTCCACCTTCACTGGAAAAAAAATTTGACGTGAAAAAAAAAATTAATGAAGAATTTTGAAAATGTCTAAAAACGGAGACAAGAGGTTTTGAGTCCATTCTGTTTAGTAAATGACCTCAATTCTTTGTTGACAGAATTGTCCTGTATAATGTTTGGAACATCTGCATGTAATATTTCCAGCATAAAAGGACACAGTGTCGTCCATGAATAGTTGCCAGGCTTTTGCGTCATTATCATTGGGAAATGTGCAGCGGCCTTGATTGTTGCAAATTTGTTTGGAGCACAAGTTAGATCTCCAGGCCACCTTCTCTGCAGCTGGACCAAGGGTATCAATAATGTATTGTTTGAGATTTTTACAGTGTTGTTCTGATCGTACAGAAGCAGAAGCACCCCAGATGACTGCTCCGTTGCTGCCAGCAGCTGCAGCTTGGGCCAGCATGCGCCACATTTCTTGCTGAAATGAAAATTTCGAATATAATTGTTATGTTGGATAAATATCAACATGCCAGTGATACCTAGGAGGGGGGATCATTTGCCAATGAAATTGACATGGGGCTCCATAAAAGTTGACAAAATGCTAAATTTTGTTAAATTGATGTTATTTTAAAGAGAAATTTAATGAGGAATATAATAAAATTATAGATTTTTTTTTTTCAATAACCTTGATAAATCTTATTCATTTACATATATCATTTTATAAAAAGCAGCTAAGTTTATTATGTGGTAGTGGATTTTGCAGTTTATGTTTAGGCAGTTTACTTTGGAAAAAAACAGTAGAAAAGAAAGTATTTATGAACTGTACTGATGTGAATGTGTTAATATTTTTGTATTTTAGATAAGTTGGCAATGAAAAACAGGCAGAGGACTGTCACATGTTAGGAACTTTAAAACAAAATAAAAATTAAATTAAAGAAGTGAATAAGGACAGCCAATATTCACTGCATTCACTTCTGCTAAATGTTTTGTATAGTATAATTTATTTTAAATCCCATACTTCTACCAAAATGACAGCCGAACGATGGCCAATTGGTCAAGGTGCTGGCCTTCAGTACCCCACCAGTTATTCGAATCTCACTGTGGCATGGATGTTTGTAGCTGTTTGGAATTGGCTTTAAGCTGTAGATCCTGGTCTCATTAGCCTTCATATTGCCAAAAAGTAGATCATAGCACTCCAAACCAAACCAATCTACCAAAATGACTTTTAATTCAACTCTCTTAATTAATTCCTTTATGAAATTAAGAACAAAATCAAGCATTAAGTATATGCAAATGTGATGTTCAAGAGGTCATAAAGGTTGTTCTGTAAAATATATAATTTACTTATATTTCATGCCAAAAAATTAATTTTGGATAAATTTTATTGATTTTTCAGTAACTTTCATACTATGCATTTTAATATTAACTTTAAATTTTACATGAAAAAAATCTGTGACTTTATTCCTTTTATTTCTATAGTATAGTATGATATATTGCAAGCATGTGAGAAAATTCGTAAAATACTTATTTGAAAAAGTAAAATAAAATACATCACCCAAAGAATCTTTTCTATTAGAATACATTTACAAATTAAAAAGGTTCTGGTTGTTACTCATCCCTCCTAGTGTAGAAAAGCCTTCATCAAGTCCAATAGACCCTGACTGGTCCATTGCTAAGGGTAATATGCAGCTTCATTTGAGCAAGGAATGAAAACCTCAAGAAGAGATATGACTTTTGTTTAGATGAATGGGGAAAAAACAACTTTACTCAAGTGGGTTCTCATCATTTAGATGCAGGGACCTCACAAAAGAACCCCCTCCCCTACACACACTTCCAGAGGTATCGTTTGGAAACTTGGACGACATTGTAACCATGAACAGCTGCCATTAATGAACACTTATTTAAAAATAAATTTCATCTATTTCTATATTAAAATGTCTTGTAAATGTATATATTTTTGACTCAATGTTTAATGTTAGATCTATTAACAGTAATATATTTTACTTGAAATAGGAAATCTTTTTTATAAGTATGTAATTACTTTTATTAATACCCTCAGCAATTCCAGTGTTTCTTTGGTTATCCATATTAAGGCCTATAATAATTGATAATTAAAACTTATGTATATACTAAACTTTGAAGATAATAAAAAGAATTAGTGATTCACTGAAAAGCTAAATTAGAAAGAGAACAAATGAGCAACTTTTCAAAAATTTAGTACTTTAATAAATAACTTTGGCCAAAATTTCAACCTTTTAATCCAATAATAAAGTCATTATGAATCCGTTTCCATTTGTTATACAACCTTTCTTAGATGATTCCACTTTCTTGTAGTGAAAATTACATCCATGTTTTTGCTTTTGAAAATCTAGACAGGTGTTTAAAAATTACAACAGCATTTTGTGAGGATAGTTACTGCTCAACAAAGAATGAGGTATTATACAAAACATTCTGAAGATTGTTTATGTAATAACAAGGCAAAAAATGTAGAAACGAAATAAATAATATTCAAAGCGAGATAAAGATACCCTAAATTTAAATAAAAATAATTTTCTTGACAAAATTTTCAGGAAATCTGCATGCTACTGATATGCGCACGTTTTAGAAAATTCACAACCATTCTCTTCTTATTTTTATTAAACGAAATTGCCTGTAGTTTGTCATCTTGTGCCTCCCACAGCGTGCATCTCCCTTTTGTTTGAAAATTTCCTAAATTGCCCGTTATAAATGGTCAGATCCCTTCTCTGAGGGCGTAAACTGTAGCCCTAGTGGTCAATTTAGGTTCAGGGTTAAAAAGGGAAATGCAAAAGGACGCGGGAATTTTTAGCCCTTTAGATTTGAAACCCCCTGAGATTTTTCCTTACAATTCCTTATATACATATCTATATATCATGACCAGCTTATTACAAGGCCGTAGGCAGGGGGAGGGATTTGGGGGACTGCCCCCCCCCCGAAAGTTTGAAAGACCATTTTGTAGATAGACAATGTACCACATTTGTGTGTGTGTGTGCTACCTGCCTAGCTTTTCAAGAACATGTACAGTTATTCTCTTAGAAAAAAACCGCTCAGACCATAAAAGTCTTGCTGGGCCGCTGGCCGGAAATACAGTGCTTTCCTTTTCATCAATTGAAGTATCATTCACAAATAAAGCTGTCTTTCTCCCTTGGTCCCCCTCCGAAAATAATTTCTGGCTACGGCCCTGGCTTATTATTTTAAGAATTTTCATTTGAGGACATTTTTTTATGTGTTTTATAAATATATATAGTGTGATACCACATTAAGTATGAGGGAAATCAAAATGTCTATAAATTATATTTAATAAGAAAACTTGAATTTTCTGTATACTTACGAAAATTCTTTTTATTCATTGTGCAATGTCTTATTATTTATATCAAAAACTCATACTTACCTAGATCCTGGATTATTTAGAAGGATAAATTATATAAACATTTTTTATTACTTATCTTAACTAGAACAATGCAGTTTTAGCTATATATTATGATTATGCTAATTAACTCGTTTTATTGTACTAAACACTGTTGACTATTATGTTTTCATAACTATTGTTTATAATGCTTTAAAAAAATGAATGAATGAAAGTTTGAATATGAGTAAAGTACCTTAATAAAATATACATATACTGGGTGGTATAATTAAACTTCCCCTATAAACGCAAACAGGTGAGCGGAATGCAACGAAGTTTTTTATAAGGTATGCATCGCCTAGGAGCTCTTGTACCTGACTTCCCTGGGCCAAGCCCTCTAAGTCAGATTACTGTGAATGCATGGAATGAGACATAACTGATAAATTGCAACACGATAATGAGGACAAGAATCGAATAAAGGTTAGGAGATATAATAAGTAAAATTTTAGTTTATAATAAGCTAAGGTTCACAAGTTCAGTGAAGGCAAGAAAAACACATAATAAAGTTAAGTTGACAGTAAGTATAAGGTTAGGTAATCAATTTAATAAGTAACACAGTAGGGAAACGAACACACTAGATTAAGATAAGTTATAACTAAACTAAGAACATTTTTTTTTAAACAATATTAAAACATTAAGAGAAGATAGAAGCATACGAGAATTCAAAGTCAAGGTAATTGGGTTTAACAGAGTACCTAGCGAAGTATAGGGTCTTCACTTTAACCTCCGAACGTAAGCAGATCAAAACATAAATTTAGGCCTCTAGGCAAAAAGTAATCCAAACAAAAATTTAATACACTCCAGCTCACAAGAGAATGAAGAGGTAAGAACGTTCTCATAAAAAATTATGAGTAACCAACGCGTTGTCTAATAGGGGGATAATTAGACTCTAACCTTGACAATGACCATTTGGTATGGTTATCAGCAATACACAGATTCAACAACATGATGCTCATAAAATATAAAATAAGTAGAACAATAATAAAAAATAGGGACATAAAAAAGTTGCAACTTGGCACGGCAAATAAAAATAAACAAATGTGACAGCACTAACAAAAAGATATATTTTTGGTTTTTATAAAATTTTAAAATTTTTATTAAGCATTTTTTCAGTTTTTTTTTAAATTTTTATAAACATAAAACAAGACAAAACATTACGTAAAAAAAAATAAATAAACGTGATCAAAGTAGCGGAATGATACGATACCCAAAATATTGGAAATAGAAAAAATAAAAATAAAATAAGCCAAAAAAATAAAGAAAACGGTACTTCACCATTAAAAAATAGCAAATAACAATTAATAAGGCAATATAACATAAAAACTTAATTTTAGAAAAATTTGCAAGTTGTGGTCGTCGCCGGGGACAGAACCATCAACCTCAGGACTGCGAGCAAATGAGCGGACACGCTACCAAGCGTGCCACTCCATAATTATAGTAATTTAGAGCCGAAAAGTTCGAGGGATCCAGCTAAGTGCTGGGAAGAATTTGGTTGGCTCTCATGAGCCAATAGAATTTATGCATCTTAAGGTAGGTTCCCCCCTAAGAAGGAATAAGTTCTGAGTTCAGGATCACGCGTTTAAGCGTTTGGGATTCTGCTTAAGTGAGGGAGAAAAGAGATTGGCTGATTCGAGCCACTGAACATATAAGGTATATATGTTCGGTAAAAGTAATAAATTCAGTGATTATATAAAATTACCGGTAATTATACATAATCCACTAAATTTGGTAAATATGATAAATTATTCCTCTTTATAAAATTTACCGATTAGTTTATAAAATCCCGGACTCATAATGGGGAAGGTAATAAATTCGGATTATTTTACGGAAACATACCAAACTCATATTCTATGGGGAAAAAATCATTTATCTGCATTTACATGTAAATTTACTTCTTTAGACGTATTAGACTGTTTTAGAATTACAAAGCTTGCCAGATTTTTTACATTTGCACTTATCATAATCACCACTAAATTTGGTAAATATATTTTTTGGTTGGACAATATGGCGTTAGAGACCACGAATTACAATATTTTATATTTTACAATTAAAAAGTCAATAAATGGTTATTTTAGGTCACATACATTTATTTAGCCTGAACGAAATTTGAATAAGGGTCTGGCAGGTGTTGTGAAATGAAAAAAAAATGCAATTTACATGAGCTTGTACAAAACAGTTGCGCGCGCACACACACACACACACACACACACACACAAAAAAAAAAAAAAAAAAAAAAAAACCCAAACTGCAGTTACATTTAAGAAACAAACTAAGTCCATATTCTAGAGGAAAAAAAACAAACATTTTTTGAAATAACTTTAAATGCTATTACTACGAATTACTAAATATTTTAAGTTTACTTATTTAAGCATATTAGACTATTATGACATTTAGAATTACAAAGTTTGCCAGATTTTTTACATTTGCACTTATCACACTTGCTGTTGCGTATTACGCCGTAAATAAAATGTACCCAGGACGAGAAAAGACAAACGATTCATAACGTAAAATAACATTTAATTACACGCACACAAAACAAAACACAGGACTCCATCGAGCCATTCTCACTTAACACTAAAAAACTAGAAGTACGTAGGGAGAGGAAAAGTGGAATACGCGCGCATGTGAAACATAACTGAATGAGAAGCCACATATTTCTCCCACCTTTTGAGTATATATTATTGGATACTCAAAACATTATCTTACTCTTAAAACACTTATAGGAAAATGGTAACCTAAAATATTAATTTTAACAATAACTGGATTTAAAAATTAATACTTGAGAAACTTAATTAACAGAAAAATAACAAGAAACACAAATAACACAAACATAGTGCAATTAAAGAAAAGTATGTTCCCAGACGATTAGGAGGTTTTACTACTCTCCCACTTTTTGTCTTAATAACAGAAGTCTCTGTTGGTCACAGTTCAAATTGTCCATTTCCAGTGTGTGCAGTCTTTGTACCGGTCTTAAAGTTCAGTACTTTCAGTTTTTATGAGAGCAAGTCGCACCTGTCCATCTTTCCCAGGTATTAATTTTAGAACTCGAGCAAGATTCCAATAAGTTCTTTTCTTATTTGGATCTTCAAGTAGTACAATGTCCCCTTCAGATATAGGTCTTATTTTGTGATCTTTAACGGATTGTTGACGTAATTGTCCTAGATATTCGGAGCGAAATCGTTTTCTTAATAAATCTCGAAGCTTCTGCAGATGTTTAGCACACTTAGGAGTTCTTTGTGTTTGCTCAAAATTAGTAAATTAACAACTGGATGATTGGACGGGAGGATAATAGGGCATTTAAAATAATCAGAATCGTCACGATAAACAAGATTGGTCTTTGTTCGTAAAAGTCCTTGAAAATCAAGCATATGTCTTAAATTTTTTAGCCTCTTATCTTTCACTGCTTCGAATGATTCTTTTTGAATCAATACCATAAGAGCTATTTCAGCCTTCTCTTACTCATTTACAGACAACTCTTTTGAATCACTTACATTAGTTTTTCTTAAATTATTAAAAAATCTAAGTAATCACGCTATCATACTTACAACACGGTTAAAGGAAGAGAAATACTTATTACCAATTATCATAACAGTGTTTGTTAAATGTAACTACAATGGTTTTACGTAGTTCTGAAATGACCGAATTCTCATCTGGGTCAGCCTCAGAACTTGACCAATTCGATTTATCTTGATGTAACCAATCAGGTCTCTCCCACCAACGTCTTTGTAGCAGTTGCTCAGCAGAGCACCCCCGAGAAGCAAGATTAGCAGGGTTTAGTGACCCTGGAATATGACGCCACTGGGTGGGATTAGTAACACTTAAAATTTCGCAAACCCGATTTTGGACAAAGATTCCCAAATTTTGATCTCGACGTAACCAACATAAAACAGTAGTAGAAGCCGTCCAGCAATAAATACTGACTTGGGTAAAATTTAAATCTAAAAGAATTAAGGACAAGAGACCTATGCAACAAGCAAGAAGTTCTAGTCGAGGGATTGACATGCATTTCAGTGGTGTTACCCTTTTTCTCGCGTGCACTAAATTAACACTAATCTCACCATAGCGCTCTATTCTTACGAAAACACATGTACCGTAAGCTAGAGCACTAGCATAGGATAATAATGTAAGTTTACTGATTCATTTTCTACTCGAATATTAAACCACATCGGTATTTGTATTCCTGAAAGTAAATGCAATTCTTTATGCCATGACTTAAATTCTTTGACTAAGTGATCCGGTAAAACATCGTCCCATTTGAGTTTCAAGTTCCAGGTTTCTTGTAAAATAATCTTTGGTATAAGCATAACTGGAGCTGTATAACCTATCGTATCGAATACTTGATGGACAATAGCTAGAACCACTCGCTTAGTTATTAATCCCTCTGTATTTGTCATCTTGTCTATTTTACATGATAACGTATCCTTACCTGTATCCCACACCAGACCTAAGACTGATACTTTTTTCTCTTGGGGGAAGGTTTCTTCTGCACATTAGACTGCCACCCTCTTAAATTAAAAGGGCATGAGGACATTATCACTTGTGATTCTAGGATAAATTTGTTTGCTTCTTCTACATCATTTAAACTGGTAACACAATTATCTATGTAAAAGTATTTCGACAAAATTTTTGCTGTTTCACTTAAATTTTCGGGAACTTTGTTTAAATGATACTGTAAAATTGCAGCCAATAAGAACGGACTAGACGTAATTCCGAACACTACCCTACGATGTCGGTAAATCTTAATATTATTACTGTCATTCCTAAACCACAGAAATCTTAAATAATAGCGGCCCTTTTCTCTTATAGCAATCTGTAAAAAGGCCTTTTCTATGTCTGACGTAATACTTACGAAATCGATTTAAAACAGACGTAATGATTTCTATAAGATTTGGTCCTGTAGCTAAACAATCATTCAATGAAGGAGCGTTACCAGTCCGTGCGGGTGCATTAAAAACAGGTCTTATTTTAGTAGTACTTTCCTCTTTTACCACAGGTCTGTGCGGTAAATAATGTACTCTATTCTGTTTAGCATCCGGTGCTACTTCAATTATACCGAGTGACAACCAAGTATTAAAAACATTGTTATAACCCTCAATCATTCCTGACGACATCAATTTCTTAGTGCTTTGCAAACATTTTTTAGCCAATTTATAATTATCGGGTAAAAGAGAGTTATCTAACACCCACGGTAACGCTACTTCATACCATCCATCTGATTCGACGTGAAGAGTTTGATTGAAATATTCCTTAGTTTTCGCTTCTAATTCTTCTCTGTTTTTATTTTGCGAGGGTTCCGAAATTCCTAAACCATCAAGCGGCCCAAAATCGGAAATGCACTTGTCACTTACGAGTAATGACATAATCAAACTAGCGGATTCGCTCTGTTTTGGTATGTGCCAACTTTTCCTAACAGAACATAATCTAATAAAGTTTTCATAGCAATCGGCTCTGACTTTAAGGGAATTATAGTACGAGTAAATAATTTTCCTGCAATATCCGCGCCAATTAACAATTTTATTTCGTTAGAAACTTTAGAGTTTTTTTCCAAGCCCGTCACATATATACTGTGCTTTTTAAGTTCTCTTAACTAGGGACCAGATGGAATTTGCTTAATATCAGAACAAATTTGTGGTGTACCAAGAGCTTCAAATTTGCACTTGTACTTATTGTCAACACTATTGATTTCGATTACGTAATTTTTATGAACAGTTTCTTCCATTTCTATACCACCAAATAAGGACTGTTTTAGAGTGACTTCATTTAACACTTTAAAATTCATAAACGTAGCAATATCATTACTTATATAAGTTTTCATACTACCTGTATCATAAACTGCAAGTACTGATAATTCTTTAGAACCATTACGTAATTAATTTAACAACTAAAGTCTGAAGCAACACATCTGAGGGTTGGGTATAATCATTTAACTTACTAATTTTAGTTTTATCTCTTTCTTTCTCTCTATCCGAGAAATTATCAGATTTCAAAGGTAAATCTGGACACAAAATAACAAAATGGCGATTTGTACAAATTAAACATCTATGTTTCGATTTACACTGGCTCGATCCATGATCTTTCTTTAAGCAAACAAAACATGCATTTTTACTCTTAATAATATTTTTCTTAACATCCAAGGTCATAGATGAAGCTTCATTACAACTCTCCGATGCGTGTGCTTTATCACAAAAAATACACAAACCATATCTCTTAACATTATTAAATTTTCCATTATTATCATAATTCTTATTAGTAGTAAATAATTCTGATGCTGTAGGAATAGGTATATCATATTCAGAACATTTTACATTTTTCTTATTATTAACCTTATCAAATATAAAAGAATCTCTTACTAGTTTTAGTCTTTGATCGTTCTGCAGTTCGTTTTTCAAAAATTCAGTCAAAGAATCTAAATTACTCTTACCTTTTTCTTCAGCAGTTAAATTTCTATTACTTGACCAAATTTTAATTAAATCTGGGGGTAAGGCTGATTCAACGAGTGGGAACAAAAAATCAGCATACTTATTTTTTGTTAATCCTAGAGATTCCAACGCGCCAAGTTGCGTTTGTAATTTGTCATACAGTGACGATAAATCAATTTTCTTCTTATCCCATATTATTAGTTCTAAAATACCGCGCATATACACTTGTATCAATATACTTTCTTTTCCAAACCGCTGTTGCAAATGTTCTACAGCTTTAGTATAATTAGCTGCAGTGGCGGGAAAACTTTCTCGGACGATTTCTCTCGGTTTTGAGCGTGGTTCCGTTGATTGTATTAAATATTGGAATTCGTCTCAATCGTCGATGTTTTCAAACTGGGACCAGAAATTCAACCATTCTCTTGGGTCTTCATTAAATTTTCTTAATTCGATTCCTGGCAATTTGTATTTGGCCGTAGAAGTTGCCGAAACTTCTGGAACGTTGACGGTACTTGTTGGTGAATAACTTTTAGATATAAGTTTTTTAGTTTTCGTTTTTAGTGCAAGGAATTTATCATAATACTCCCCAGAAGCATCATATTACGTGTCATAATCTTCCTGAGTACAGCCCTTCTCTTGCATCATTTTTAAGATGGTGTCATCACAAATTATTCATTTGTTTTGTTTTCTGTTCTTGCTGATCCAAAGTAATTTCGATTTCACTACAATCTGCAGCACTCTCTTGAATGAAATCCTCTAATCGGTTTGCCGACCTCGTGAAATTGCTTCGGATCGAAGCTCTCTTTTGTTTTCTAGCGTCCATTTTCTTTCACTTAAAATGCAAAGTTCTTAAAATATTCTTGGAATCGGCTATCAAAAAATAAAATCAAAACGGTGATTCTCATCCCGGCAGGGATGAATGAGCACTGCAATAAAATGAGCACAGGACGTGCATACAGCAATAAAATGAGCACAGGACGAGAAAAGATAAACGATTCATAACGTAAAATACCATTTAATTACACGCACACAAAACAAAACACAGGACTCCATCGAGCCATTCCAACACCTCCTAAAGAGAGAAGGCCTGAGCACACTCACTGTGACGTCACGAGATTAGGCTGACTATCAAAGCCATTCAGTTGAAGCTGTAGTTTTAACGGCAACAAAAAAAAAATTGATTTATTATTTACTGGCGATTATTTATAGCAAATTTCAGTTGTTTTGATTAACATTAACCGTTCTCAGACACAGAATGTATTGCTTTTTGTTTACTCTATCAATTACGCCTAAAATAACACACATTTGTAAAACATATACACTCTAAAATTTGAATTCTCTAATAAAAAAGAATTAACTCAAGCACAAATTATAATCTTTCCATATTTTCACAATAACACCTATCATCCCCATAATCAAGATATTAACATACTTTATCTAAAATATGGATAGTGCATTAAATGTCAAATGGAGAGTTATAAATTATTTTTTAAAAAACAACACTTATTTAAATATGTTTATAGTTTTAAAAGAAAAATAAAACATCCTAGAATTTTATTATTTATGCTTCTTCTACTACTTAGAAATACATGCATAAAATTTAAAGAAATTTCTACATTTAATTCAGGAAATATATTTAAAACTATTTCATCTAACTTCAAGTAGAAAAATTTTCCCCAAGTTTTGAAGATCAAAACCCCAAGTAAACACTGTACTAAATAAGGTAAAAAAAAAAAAAAAAATACATTTAAATGAAATTTTATTTCTCGAAAACAAAACAAAATCAGAATTTTGTTTTTTACATTTGATGTTAAAATTAAACACGAGAATGAAAATTTCATTATTCATTAACAGAGTAATAATTCTATTAATAGAAAATTAGACTTCAACTTTATTTCTTTACACTTGATAACTTGATACATACGCAATGAAAATACACATAACATAAGAAAATTGATCAAGATATATTAAAATCATTTACAATATACAACCTATGAGTATTAACCTAAGTAATTAATACATCAAATATAGATTTTAAGTCAGTAAAAACACAGGGAAAGTTATACTGACCTCTTTTGTTGAACTTTATATTGTTAAAAAACACCGATACAGATAAATTTTTATCAATACAAACGGAAGAAGTTATTTATGGATTTGGTAACTATATGTGCAAAGAATATATTAATCTTCATATCCAAAAATGTCCAATAATTATCCAGTTCGTTTTGGGATACACAAATTGAAAGTTCTGCCATTGAAATGAGAATACATTTGGATTTTTCCACAAATTCTAAGCTCTGTTCAATGGCTTTTGATAATACTTTTTCCTCTTTCCTAACAAGAGACGTACATTACTTTAGTATGTTACAAATAAAACAGTTTTTGTAATATGTTATAAAATAATTATCTAAACAGAAATTCACTATACTTTTCAAAGTATTAAAAGGGTTACATCCAAATGTTAACTTCAATGATATATAATATATAATTACTATATTCTTTTAGTTGCTTTACAAATGAAAATACAAAAATTTCAACCGTCTATACAGATAGGAATATTTTTCAAATATCAAACATTAATCAATTTATTATCAAAATATCTAATTCTAAATGACGTTTTAAGGATATAAAAGTTTATACTACATTATATTTTGAAGTGTTTCTTTTTAGTCAATTTAGAAAAAAATACGATATTTAACATGTTTTTAGCATTATTAAGTAGTTTATTCTAAAGAAATTGTAATATTGCATTGTAAAATTTGCTAATATTATTTATTTATGACAAACTACATTTTTAATAATTGAATAATTTTCAATATATATGTGAAAAACAAAGAATATTCTTATTTATTCGTCAAATTTCTTAATATACGTTAGTCAAAACAAAAGTACTGTCTATAATCTAGAGTAACTGTAAAAAAACTTTCACTACTGTAAAACTACTTTTTAAGTAGGGGTTTAATCTTATATCTTATGCTTAAAAATTGTAAATAACTATAGAGTTTACTTACATGACAATTCTTGTTCACAGTCAGGCTCATCTAGGAATCGAGTTAATCCACTTTTGTCACAAAATTTCTTTTCTTGGAAACGAGAAAACTGATTTTTTGCTACCTTCGGAGTCATAATTACTTTTACAAATAGGAACAATACATTTAAAAAGCATTATTGCAAAAAAATTAACCGAAATATACAGGAATTGAATTCGCATACTCAGAGCAAGCACAAAGGAACTCTCATATCCCCCGCTCAAGAAACGAATTTCGCCAACGTTGCCAATACGCACATTCCTTACATATATGTTGATTTTGCATTTGGCGGAGGAAATAATTGGAAAAGTGATAACTTGGAAGTTTCTGGTCAGAGTAACAGAATGTTGTCAGCCTAATGTCACTACGTCATTACATTTTCTGGTAAACTGTGCTCAGGCCTTCTCTTTCTAGGAGGTGTTGGCCATTCTCACTTAACACTAAAAAACTAAACTTGAAGTACGTAGGGAGAGGAAAAGTGGAATACGCGCGCATGCGCACATATGAAACATAACTGAATGAGATGCCACACTTGCATTGTCCCTTACAGATACATCGCTGATATCCCTGATCTCCAGATAGAGATGTCTTTCTATTCTCTAAGTGATATTGCTAGATCTGGAACATCATCAAAGAAAATAAATTAAATTTTTTTTCTCAAATAGTGAATTGATTTCTGGTATACAACTGTGAAAGTCTTCCTTGTGTCGTTTCTAACTGATAAAACTCTTCATTTTGAACTTCTAATATCACCGTTAATAAATTTCGGGTATCACTTCTTCCTCTTCCAAGGTCTGATATTCGTAGTTTCACTGTGTCACGAACTTTACCAGCAGGAAATTTAAGATTTGAAACCTTCAACATTTTTTTTTTTGCTTGTAATTCTAAACCCTCTTTAGCACTCATTCTATTTTTTTTTTACCTGCTCTTGCCTGCATAAAATATCTGTCTGGATTAAAGCAATCGCTGCTTCATTCTCTTTCTGAGTCTTAAAATTAACTTGAGATGGAGGGTCATTTTGAGATAGATCGTTATTGTCCATATTAGAAACATTTTCTATTTCGCTATTGGTGTTTTCGGAAGCATTATTCACTGTCTCGATTAATGTCTGAAGCTCTTCTTCAGTTCTAAGATGTTCGATAGAGTCATTTGGAAACGAAGACGTTTTCAAGCCAAATTTTGTAGGCGTCCCAAACATTGCTTCATAAGGAGAACACTTGATGCCGTCATAAAATGCTCTATTTTTCATAAATTGCACAAAACGTAACCCTTCGGACCATTTACTAGTGTGATTGTTTTGCAACCACGTTTAACCGAACCTTGAGTCTCGCTGTGCCTAGGTTTTCCGTGCACGATTTTCAGATCCGGCCACATTGCACAAGCTTCTTCTACGATTTTGTTACTAAACTCATGATCGTTGTCACTTTGCAGTACACTGGGGTCTCCAAATATAGCAAAAATATCAATTAGATGACATGCAACCTCTTCTGCACGTTTGCTTTTTAGGCACGCAATTGTACGAACTTCTTCAAGTGGTCTTGATAGACAAATATAAACTTAAAGTCATTATCTTGTTGCGACTGCATGTCAATTAGGTCCACCTGGCATCTTGAGTTCATCTCTTGAAAGACCATTGGCCTAACAACAAGTCCTGTCTTAGATACCTTGTTTTTTTTTTTTTTATAACTTTCACACAAATTTAAGTAAATCATAACTTCTTCGGTAGTAATGTTTCTGTACTTTTTTGAAGTTCTTTTAACGCCCTGTTTCTACCACCATGGCCTATTGATAAGTGTATCTCATGGATTATGGTAAAAATTTCTTCAAAGTACACATAAAATCTAACATTGGAGCTGTCTTTAGTTACGGGAAGTTTTTCAACATTGCTTACTTTCATTACAGCATATCTTTTTAGCCTCTGATAATCTTCCGGTTTTTTCCACTACTTTTGTTTTTACTATTATTCACCTTTTTAACAAATCATCATATCTTTCTTTCGTCAGAAAACCACTGTTTGTTTTTTTAGTATCCATAATATTAACTAATTTGGAATTAAAACGCTCAAGCATACCAGCCATTATTCAATGTTTTATTTTTTACGAAAGGATAGCGAAAAAACGTCTACATGCAACGAAATGAGAACTACATCTGAAATCACCGGGTTGTCACGTGTTAATAGAAGCCAAGCAGTTGTGCAAACTGAACGAATTTTCGTACAGATAGGGACTTTTATTACCTTCCCCATTGAGTTGGGAATTTTATAAACTAACCGGTAAATTTGATAAATATGAAATAATTTATCACATTTACCAAATTTAGTGGTAATTATGTATAATCACCGGTAATTTTATATAATCACCTATTTATCATTTTTACCATAACATATACACGAGATGCGCTCACGGAATTAAAAAAAATAGTTAAAATGTTTACCAGAGGATGCCTTTTCTGGAAAAACATGAACTTTAACACAATAAACGACCAAAACGGAATATAGAAACAATATTAACATTTCTTAACTAGTTTCTGCTCAGATTATCATCGAACCACATTAAGTAAAAGTAAGGGAGGAACAAAAACAGTTCAGGTTGCAGAAACAAGAACAGATTAGGACGAAATTGCAAATGAGGAGCAGTTGTTATTTTATGTTCAGGACGATGTAGGGATAGGTGCTCCACGTGACCACCTTTATTCACCTGCAAAATTTCAAGTCGATGGACAGTGTGTTAACAGCAGATCGTAACTGATCAGTTGTAAGGCTTCGCACATGATGCGTTATGGAGGTCTTTAAGCCATTCAACGTCGCAACACCTCCACGATACACCAGACTCTTTAAATAGCCCCATAATCAGTATTCGCACGGAGTTAGATCCGGCGAATGTAGTAGCCAAGGATTAGGAAAGGAACGACTAATAGCACGTTCCTGTATAAAGTGTTGAAGTAATAACGCCTTCACGCGCCATTCTGCATGAAAATGGAAGATGTAAAATCCGTCTTTGCTGTAGTCGTGGCAGAACAAATGTCTGCAGCATGTCATGGTACCTATGGCCCGTAACTGAACATGCGACAGGCCCACATTCACCAATTTCCTCAAAGAAGAAGGGTTCAAGGATGAATATCGCCGTGAATCTATACCAGATAGTGACCTGTGGAGACTGTAGGGGAATTCCAGTGTGGATCCATGGATTTTCCTTAGTCCTAATTCGGCAATTCTGTGTGTTGACTTCTGTGTGTTGATTCAGGTATAAATGAGCCTCGTCGTTCCACAGAATATTCCGAGACCATGACAGATCAACAATTATTCTGTTGAGAAAACGGACTGCGAATGAGATACGTTGTAGCTTGTGCCTATCAAGCAGCTACTGGGTGTTAAAAGTTACAGCCAGATCGGCACCTTCCCTAACTTCTGGCGAATCCAGGCAATTTTTTATTTTATTATTTTTTTTAAAGTTGACCGAGGTAGGAGATTTTGCCGCATTTTGAGCGTCTATCGTTGAGGAAGCTGATTCTCACTGTATGTTTGGTCGTGACGTCTGCACGTCAAACGCAATAGGGACTTAAACTCTCACTTGGTAGCACCGTACTGTGGAATTTTGCGATTGACCGAGTGGGAGAGGAAGCCACTTGATTATGTTAATTGTATGCGATGTCTGCTGCTGGATATGTATGAGGACTTGTGGATTTCTTTTGTACTTGTGAATTTTTCTCAGCACGTACGCGGACATCATGTAGCATGTTATTTATTTATTTTTTTTTTTATTTTAAGATTTTAAAATAAATTCTTTTTTCTTTTTCTTTAACATAATTTTTCATCTTTTTTTTTATATGTAATATACAGAACTTTAGTAATTTCCATCTACATTTGTAACTTTATAGTACTCTAGGCACCACTGAAAGAACCCTACTCTGCTCAGTACTAGTATTGAGTTGTTCGTTACAGTAGGTATGGTGGATCTTGTATGGGAAGTAGTCCATTATGTTTGTGAGTACTTTTTCGGACGGTGTTGTAAGAATAGTCTATCTGTCGAGAAACTGCATGCGCACTACTGCCGCAAAACTCTGATGTCTGTGACTGTGCGTCAATCATTATCTTGACGGTATCAACAAGTACCGGTGTGACATGTTTACGGCCTCTTCCAGATTGAACTCATAATTTACCCGTTTCTTTAAATCTCTTAATCATGGCTCGGATACCTGGTCTACCATTGGCTTATGCCGTAGGTTCTTTCTACGACGAATTTCACCCATCGTATATTAGCTACACCCATAACGTACGTTCAACTAAAGAGACCGTCATTAGTACAGCCGGAAATATCGACTTAAACATGAAAACGTTTTTCAGCTTAACATGTTTTACATAAAGCTTCCTTTTTTTTTCAAGCATGCAAATTTCGACATTTTTCTGTTACAACTGACAGCTTTTCCCGTTTTTGCATTTTATTACTCATAATTTTTGTGCTGGATTGTTAATATTGTTTCTGTATTCCATTTTGGTCGTTTATTGTATTTAATTTCATGTTTTTCCCTAAAAGGTGCAATCTGGTGGACATTTTGGAACTTTTCTTTTTTTTTTTTTTTTTTTTTCGAAATTCCGTTAGCGCATCTCTTGTATAGCTCATAAAAAGTTTCGTTCACCCGTTTGCGCAGTAGGGTGCAGTTTATAGGAAAAATTTAATTATAACCATTCGGTATAATGTATACATGCATTGTTCATTTAGTATTTCTTCGAATTTTTTATTCCTAGTCAAATTTACTTCCCGACTGTGCGAAACGATCTTTAGTGAAAACTTATTGGACTCGAATTGGTCCATATCCAGTAATTCTCGTTCATTTCGATGACGTAACAATGCTATATTGGTAAGCACTGTAATTTTTCAAGGGTGATTGTGCTCCGGAATTCCAGGTTTTTTTCAATTTGGAAATAATATCTTCCGTTTTGAAAATTTCCGCTGTGGGGGTAGTTTGAATTGAAAGAAGAAAAAAAAATCTTATTCTAAGAATGCTTCTCGTCAAAGTTTCGTGCTTCAGCTGCAGAGCTAGTATGATTTGCTAAACTATAAGCTTCGACCTTCTAATGGGTGTTGATTGATTTATGTAAGCGTAGCATTGCAAGGACGCCTTCTCCTGATTGAGGGTGGGAAGGGGGTAATATTTTACCTATGTGTTTGGTTATAGTTTATTCTAGCGCCTATTATACCAGAAACAGATTTATCGTAAATAAAATGTATTCGATATTTAAGATTTAAAAATCCAATTCAAAGAAGGCTAAATTGTTTAACATCTAAGAGGGTAAAAAAGAAGTTTGGTAATTTTTCATTTTAATTGTTAAAATGAAAGCAGTTATTGCTTTAATTTACTAACAACTAAAATCACTGCTTGAAATTCACTAACAATACTTTAAATCTAATATTAGTAACATGCAATTATTTGTTATATGTAATTAACTTTTATTAGTTCCTGTTTTTTAATAATGAATGATATAAATTTCAGGGTTACTTTGAGGCACAATCACCCTTGAATTTTTCTTAAAACTCGAAGCTATGGAATGAGTGTGAAAGTGATACCTCCGGAATGAGTTGGGTGTCAAAGTAATTGACGTAAGGGTAGATGTTGGACTTCCTCGAGGCCACACGTACAGCTTCCCTTAGTTTTTCGTTATCTCTCCAAGTTCTTTGTTCCAAAGTGTAACGAACCAGTTGATTCTCATACACATAGATGGATGGACACAGGGCAGTACTCTCTTTCCACAGCCACGCTAATCTGCAACAAAATCCGACAAATATTGTACATACTCACTCTAAATTGCCATACAATAAAAAGCCGATTTCGATCTTCAGTATATATATACACTAACAGGAAAGATTTTATTTATTTATTTACAAAATAAATCATCGCAATTTATAAATATTCCACGATCATTTCTATCGGATTCGAACATTTGCTTTATCGTAAAACCATTGCTTTTATTAGAATGATGTAAAAACTCAAAGCCAACAGTTGTTTAGTAGCCACATAGATAAGTCAAGCTTAGTGTCACTTCCCTATTCACGCCATTTTCGCTTTTCTTATCTATTATGTGTGTGTGAATTATTGACATCGAGAGGGGCTAAAATAAAATAAAATAATTGGATACATTACAATCTAAAGTATTTTTATAACTGACGGCATAATGTAATTTCAACAAGTCGCATGTTTCCTGTTAGCTGAGAAACCAACCAGAAATTATCTCAATTCTCAGCAGACTTGTCAATATTCAGTTAGCAGGGTTTCGATATTTTTCAGTTTTAATTACGATTTTAAATTTATTTGGCATTGATTTAACAAAGTTTTATTCTACACCACTTGGTATAGAGTCCCGTTCTTAGAAAGGTGCACATATTCGTTTGTATTGTAAATGTCTAGGTCCTCCTTTTTTTAAGTTTTCTAATAAATTTTCAATAGGTTTAAGGTCAGGGTACTAATAAAGAAATTTCCCAAATTTTAGTATGTTACCTGTTTTTAGAGTTGAATATTTAAGCCTGTCTTATTGGGATTATTATCATGCATGGGGACGTAAGCATCATTCAAGCTCTTTTATGTTCCAATTTTGATTTTTCAAAATATCAATATAAGGCTGATGATTCCTAATGCTATAAATGGTGACCAAATTACAGAACCATGAAATTTTTCCACCTCTGTATTTATCTGTAGTAAATTTGTTGGATGTGTTCCGTTTTCTCCACACCAACCGACTCCAAAAAATTCAATTGAGTTTCGTTCGAAAAAATGATTCTTGGCTCTCATTCATGTGATTATGCCTCAATACCTGACCATGCATTTCGAGCTATATGTATGGTACTAATGTTCCCCTATTCTACTGCAATTTTAGATTTATCTTTCTGTCAGTATACCTTGCCTTTACGAAGTTTCATATCTACTTACTCGATATCTTTCATATTTACTTTTCCGGTCCTACTTAAAATCGCATAAAAATATTCTATATAATCCTCAAGATAGGTGACATAAACAAACATAAAATTCTGACAAATTAAAAAAGAAAGTTTGCATTTCTTTCAATATACGAATACCTTTTGCGAAATTGCATCGATTTATCAATTTCCCTTTATTTCCTTTTTGTCTGCCGAATCTAGCAGTAAACGAATTTTAAACAATTTTTTATCTCCGAACTACACATGTACGAATACTCTGTATATTCACTGTACATATATTGTTGGTCTTTAGCTGTGAAAAATGGCAATTTTCAAACAGAGATCGGAGCTATTTCTGTAGTCTCCATATACGAATTATATTTTCTACTTTGAAACTGCAGTCAAACAGTTCAAGGACTGTAATTATTTGAAAAATGTTCGGAATGGTAGTAGATGATATTCACCTGTCCGAGGTTCGAAATCTGGATTTTGTTATTTCAAGTTTATTAGTGGTACTTACTCTTGTCAAAATATATGAGAAGTAACCTTAGCCTTCTGTTACCAAATGACGAAGAATTATGCAAAGGATGCTAATTTTGTGTGAATAAGGCTTTCCAATCGCACATCCACGTGCCGTTGAATTATCCCCCCCAGTGCATTTTTGTATGAGGGTGAAATAAGATTTTGTAAAAAAGAATCAACATTTGCCACAGTTTCATTAATTAAGGACGTGTACAAGAGGTTTTCCTTCATATTTGGCAATTTAGAAATGGATAGTCCATATCTTTAAACACGAAGAAAAATAGGAAATTTTAAAACATGATTAGATCAATACTGAGAGCTAAATGGACAAAGAGCGGTTGTAACATAACAAAAGACGTTTTCATCCATATTTCCTATACCCAGTGAAACTGTGTGTTTAACTCTAAATTAAAAACGTTCTCCAATTTTTTTTTTATTATTTTATGAAAGTTTTAAGTAATATTTTACAGTCACGGCCTTTCGAATTGCTATCTTGACAATCAGTTAAACGCTCTTTTTGAGTTCAAATCAACACAAGTGGTCTTCTTTTGAAGCATTTACATTGTCTTCCTACCGGAATGTTTTCAATGATCTTAAAGCATGAATGGGAACCATTTCTGGGGTAGGAATAAGCTGTAACCGGAATAAAAAGTAGGTGAGAAACGTAACTGAAAAGTCAATATTTTGCATCTCTGTTTCACCTCTCCTAAGTTCGTGCGCTATTTTCCCTTTTTCAATTCAGATTGTTTACTTTCGAAAGATTTTAGGAGTATCGAAACTCCAGAGATTGAAATTTTACGAATATCTAATGACGTGATATATAAATTTAATTTGTATATTATTTATTCAACGAAGTAGAGTCACATTGGTATATTTATTTAAAGGTGATATTGTAAAATAAGTTTATAAGGAACAAAATTTTGTTCTGTTTTTCCCCTTTCTTTCATTTGCTCTTGACCCCTCTATAGTTCTTTGGTGGCAATACTTTCTTGGTGAAGATTTGCACTTGCTAATTAGGCAACTTTGTACTTATTATCGATAACGCTTTGCATCCCGATTTTTCTATGACGTTATATGTATTCTTATCTTCGACTAGAAGCTCTATAATAGTAATGACCTATTTATTCGAATAAAAATAATACGACTTAGATACTGTTGGGGACAAATGGTACTTTGCCTACAAAAAGACCGAATAACCTGGCAGCCAACATTCTCGCTGCAAAGTCTGTAGTAGGGACAAATAAATGAATACTACCCACAAAAATATATTTCGATTACTTGAATATAAAAAAAAGAATAGTAATGTTTTTGAGGCTCTAAGGTCAGCCCTATCGGATAGAAGGGTCAACTGTTAAGAAATTGAACCCGGAATATTCTTATTTATTTCAAGACAAAAGATGGTGCTTACTTGTCATTTCCTTTTCTGATGAAGGCAGAACACTGGAAATCTTTTGGTGTTTTCCCGACGTAATTATAGCAGTCGGGAAACAGGTAATAACACCACGCTGCACGAGGTCGAAGTTTCTTAGCCAAACGAAGCGTTTCCATCATGTAGGATCTGCAGGCGTACAATGAGCATTTGTTAAAACGTTAACTCTTACAACTGTGGAAAATTTCCAAATCATACGAGTCATCCAAAATGGGACATATTACGTCTTTAAAGTAGAAACCGTTTCTTATGAACTGAAACTTAAATAATATCCTTTTGTGTGTGTAAATATGTACAGCAACATTACGAACTTACTACCCTTTGACATGTTGGAGTATGACATAATTATTTCAATGTCTTTTAAAACATTTGAGTAATAGTCATCGATATAATTATCTCGATATAATTATCTCGATGATCCTAAAGTTTTTTCTCGATTTTCTTTAATAAGAATGACGTTTAATTTAAAAAAATACTAAAATTATTTAGAAATGTTTCGCTTTTCTCCTAGAAGGACTCCCCGGATCTCTCACGATGTAATACGGATTTGAACACTTTTGCGATTGATTTTTAAGCTAATTGTGATATTCAAATTGAATGCAATATAAAAAGCCAGTAACGACGTGGCTTATAAATTTGAATAATGCTATAGCATTTGTGTAACATTGAAAACGAATATTCGTGAATGCTATTTATTACTTCACTATTGAAAGTTAGGAAATGTACTTAATTCACTTGAATTTAATAACTGCGTTTGATAGTAAGAGCGCGTAAATCACACGACTTTTAGTATTTAAGAAAAAAACTGAATGTGGAAAAAGGAGTCCTTATCACGCGTGCACAGACGGTAATAAATGATATAACGCGAAAAATAGTTCTGCGCATGTTACGATTTATGCGGTATTTTACTCATTTAACGCATTTGTTCCAGTGCGTTAAAAATTTTTTTATTAGATATAAAGGGGTATTGTGTTATATAAAGGAATAAAGTCATCTTTTTTTTTAAAATTATTTTTCATTTTGTTCCAGAATACATTTTTAAAATTGGGTTGATTTCATATTTTACATAAAATAACAATGTTGTTAGAAAAAGTATTAATGTGTCTAAAGACATTAACATATTTATCAGACAAAAAAAAAAAGTTTCCGTCTGGTGATCCAACGCGGACACTATAATCGGGTTTTTTTTTCGTAGATTGATAATATTTGAGAAGGAGGCTTACTTGGTGCTGTTTTCCCACTGGCGTTCGGCCATTTCTTTAATGAAGGGATCCGGTGAATACGGGTAGATCTCCTTAGCGTACTCGATGGACTTTGTTTGGTAGATCCGGAGGGGCTCCCAATTGAACTCCCAGGTCGGTCTCCAAGCCTCCCAGTCTATTACCCCCAAACCGTCGAAATCTGGAAACGGGATAAATTTGGCCACGTCCGACGAAGCCTTCGTCAGGTGCTGGTCCAGATGGCCACGCTAACCAAAACGTACAAAAGTAACGATTCAAAAATTCATCTGTGTGCACATATCTTTATATTTCCACAGCAAATGTTGCAATGGAAAATTGATTTGAATCATTCTATAGTGTTCTGAAACCCTTTGAAATTTTGTTCTATATCAAAGGTTGGGGTGAAAAACGCAGAAAATAGATTAACTGAGAAAGAGTAGAAAAATATTGTATTGAGAGCTAACATTATTATCAGGAAGTTATTGACACTAATTCGTCGGAGCAGCTTTTGAAATGGATTAATAACAATAAGCTGAAGAGCTTTTGCAAAATATATTGGTTTGAGAATTTTGCTAACTTTACCTGTAAAGATTGCAAAAGGTGAGAGAATGTTTTCGAAATTAAATTGATGAAAAATTATCAGCAATCAAGTATCAAAAGAAGCTGATTGACTGGGCAATAGAAACGATTGCGCAGTCAAGAAATATCAACGAAAGTACCGACGATGTATATATGTGTGTATGTGTATATAGTATATATATATATATATATATATATATATATATATATATATATAATATCAATATATATATATATATATATATATATATATATGAATATCAATATATATATATATATATATATATATATATATATATATATAATATCAATATATATATATATATATATATATATAATGATATTTTTATACTAAAAATTAATCAACGTAATTATGACTATCTTGAACTAATTTTTGGGCGATTCCTATCATTTTCTGGCATTTGTTTCTAACAACCTTAGTGAATGTCTTGTTTCCCCTATTGATTCCTTTCGTTTCATAAGTATCTAAAAATCGATTCTAATCCTTTAACTACTTCATCGGCTTTACCCACGTGACTTGTAAGTAATTGTTGATTAGTTTGCACAGACAACTATGTACAGGTTTCGCGAACAGTCGTTCGTGAGAGTTCTTGCCTTTAATAAGTTAATGTAATGAGGTTCTTTAATGAGTAGAACCCACGGATGAAAGCTGGAGACATTCCTGAGCGCCAAGAGAAGAGAGACTAATCGAGTGCAGACTCAGCTTTTCTCCGTTGGAGATATTCCATAGAATCCAGAGAAGGGCTTGGTGGATATCACAGAGCTCCGCATCAAATACTGAGTTGCGATCGGCAAGCCGGAAGATGTGAAAGTGAACAAGAGATCGGTTCTCGTACACCACAAATGCTGCTCCTACTCGGAAATCCGAGTTAGAGTCCTGCCTTTTAGAATCATCCGTGAATATCTTTCAACCCCTGTCGGTGGATGGGATTTCGTCAAAGTAGATGGAGACAAGATTACACGGGTTCACCGTGTAGCCACTCGGGCCTGTACATATCGTGCCTAGAGAAGGTTCACCCGAACAGATCGAGTCGGACACACCTCTTTTGCAATGGTAGATGGCCTGTCTGATACGAGAGGAAAATTCGATCAGCAGAGCGCCTGACAACACAAGCAGGTCCTCCGAAGAGGCTGTTATGTTTGCCTTAGTAACCAGCAACATACACGAACGCTGGATCTGTGCTAGTTTCAGATCCTGTACCAGACTTTGCACACTTAGAGGTTCTCCAAAATGACACGGTACCTGGTTTTCATGGTCTTTCCACCAAGTCCCCAAGTTGGTCTATATACACGGGTGAGCTTCTGCATAACTTTTTGGACCTTGTTACGAACAAAGTCTAGGTGTACAGTGAACGACAGATTATAATCGATGACACCAAGATATCAAATATGATTAGAATTTCTGAAAGATCCGCTGTTCAGATCAAATTTCAGACTGTAGCGGCAAGAAGTGGGCCCCTTTGAGATGATGAGGAGTTGAATCTTGTCAGTACTAAGGGTAAGATGATGATCTCGGCACCAATCTGAAATGAGCAGTGCTGCTCGATTCTTTCCCGATTCCGGGCTTTGAGGACAAACAAGAACTCGTTTGCAAAGGTAATGAGCTTGTCGTTAGCAAAGTCGGTGTTTTATTCTCATTGCCACTCAGAGAGTATTTGCCACTATGATCCATAGCAGTGGGCCTTAACAGGATCTTTGAAGAACGCCACAACTGTATTCTATAGAAGTACTGAACTTATGGCCTTGATAAGTGGCCACACGGTCATCCAGAAAACACCTGTACAGATGGGAAAGTTCAAGAGGAATACCCAGTTGTTGGAGCTCCCTGAGACAATCTGTCTATCGGAGAGAGTCGAAAGCAACCTTGATGTCGAATGACAGAAGAGCAACGAAATGACCATCCGCCCGATTGGAGCGTACTGTGTCATCAATCACCTTGAGAGAGTCACTTCCGCTCCGGTGCTTCTGGATTCCAAACTGGAGTTCACTTAGAAGCCTTCTGCTTTCAACAAAAAGATGCAGCCGATGGTACATCAGCTTATCCAGGAGTATTTACAAGGAACTAATCAAACTGATAGGGAAGTACGAGCTACAGGACGAAAAGTACCAGCCCTGCTTGGCTATTAAGACCACTCGAGCGTTCTTCCACACTCTGGGCAACCAGCGCAGGTCTCGGCTACGATCCATAACCGCGGTGAACACCTCGGGATAGGTGGAATGCATGAGCTTTAGGACTACGATCGGAAGTCCATCACGGCAGCTGGAATTGCCGTCTCTGAGTCCTTGTAGAGCTACCGTGACTTCATTCTCAGAAAAAGGGACTTCTCCGTAATCAGTCGAGGAGTCTTTCAAGACCGATGTTCAGTCACGGTCTTGAAGTGATAGCCAAGATGGCTCTCACCGTACTTATCGCATCTGCAGTAATTTCCTGATCGGTGGAACCCGGCTCGAGTCTTGACTGGAAGTTGCCACCTATGAATGATTTACAAGCAGGGGTATAACCCCCTTTGTTCGAAAAGTTACTCAGGAAGGACCGGGATTTTGCTCGCTGAATCATCTTACAGTAGATGGCTCACTCATGGCGATAGCGCTTTAGAATAAGCTCCCTTCTACCGGGGTCCGTTTTCAGTTAGGAGTCTACGATTGAAGGCTCTGGTCTTGGATCTCTGCACAGATAGGCCAAAGCTCCACCAAGGCACAACGCTCCGTACTGAGGTGTCGCAACGGAGTTGACGCACAGACAGATTGGTGGCAGCAGTCAGGTCGTCGTTCAACCCGTTAAGGAAGGAAGGCAGACACGCGATAGAGATGGATCGGGAATCTACCCGAAGATGGCTCTCATCCGACGTTCCAAAATAGGCTTGTCTATGCTTTTCCACGAGAGTCGATGGATTTTCAGGTTTCCCCTACTGGCGTCCAGCGTAAGGCTCATCGTGATGAATCGTGATGATCTGACAGGTTCTCAGTGTCTCACACTCTTCAGTAATAGTAGCGATCAGAATAAGTGGTCCTGAGAAGAGTTAGATCTACCCAACTGCTTCCCCTTTGATTGTCGAAGGTCGGTTGGCTATCAGGTTCGTTTGCCACAACTAGTGCGTGGAAGGCAATCCATTCCTCCACAAGACTGCCCCGGGAGTCAAGTAGACCCCTCTCCAAAGGGGACATTTGAAGTTGAAGTCACCCATAATGATGGCGTCTACCTCTCCATTGCTTCCAAGAACCCTGGTCGGTGCATGAAGCACTGGCTCTATAGGCTCTGACAGCGAGCAGTACACTAAGAGTAGGGAGTTGATCAGGCTCACTTAGATTATCACCGCAGTGACATCGCGACTCCTATGCAAGCATAAGGAGTCATACAAAGAACTCACCTTGGCCTGTCCGCGGGGCCTCCTGGTAAGAATAAAACTTGAAGTGGGAAAATGAGAAACCGGTGATGGCATCGGGGTAGGCGTAGGGTTCGGATATGGAAAATATGTTTCAGGAGTTCTTTCAAGGCAACTGCTTCAGTATCAACAGCTTCAGTAACACTGACTCCTCGATGTTGCCCGACGGGCAGGCTTTTAAGTTGCCAGTATTAGCCATACGCTAGGGACGGCACGGACTCTCCTCTCAGTAGAAGTTGTTTTTGTTTGGCGAAGATCGGTTCGCTAAATCCAGCCGGAAGCAACATTCTATCGCCAAGTGATAAAAGTCGAAGAAGTTATTGAGTAGTGGCGCTCAGTGAATAGACTCTGGGACATTGTCCACCGGTCACTAGGGCAGTCACTGGAAAATAAAAGAAATTGCTTGGCTCCCCGGCCATACCGAATAAAAAAATCGAACTTAAAGAACGACTTCATTTTAAATGCATTTTAGCGAACTGCAGCTCAAAAGAGTCGAGCTAAAGGGTTATTAGTGCTTACACACTAGTGCAATAAAGCTCTAATATGTGACGAAAATGAAATAAGTAATTTATTTCTAGACTTCTTAAGCTTCTAATAGTTTACAATTAGTGTATCTTGGAAAATAATTATTAGTATTAGAAGAAGTAAAATGTCATCAAATAAGCATGGAACAAACTATTTTATTTGTATGGCCTGTATCACATCAAACGAAGATAGACATTGACAACTGTTTAGCTTGACTGTTTCGTGCTTGAAAATCTACGTGTGATAGAGTATTTTTACACAACTGCAAAACAAAACAGTTAAACAGTAACAGAATTCTTCTCCGATCCTTCATAGCTGAAAAGGTAGTGAGCTGATCTTCGTTGGGTTCCAGTCGTTTTTGAATTGGCTTTATGCACTAGGTGACGCTCTCATTAGCCTTCGTGTAGCAAAAAGAAGACCGTAGCGCTACAAATTAACCAACCATTCAGATCCCTAGAGTCATTAAATCAATCTCACAAAATTTGCTTTGAGATTTTCCGTTCTCTCGCGGATATAATATGTAGTTATAACATTTTGGGCTATTTAATTAAGCACAGCGGACTCTTATGGTTATTTTATTTAGAATTAAGTATTGTAAGTATTTTTAGTTTTAAAACAGAAACTGTATAAATGCGAACTGTTTTTTTTAGCTAAAAAAATCGACATATATAATTTTGATTAATTCGGTAATTAACCCTTTGCACTCCAGCTAATTTCGCTCTCTAGATAACTGTGTCGCAAAATATATCAGTATTTTTCTGACTGTAGCAACGATTGCCCGGATATCCCCCTAGATCGGGTCCTGGTTGTATTTCATAAAAAGGTGTTTATTTTAAACTACCATTTTTTCAACTGGATTATAAAATGACAAAATTAGAATATTTACTGTAATACTTAAAAATATTCAACTTTTGAAAGGGTATCATAGCCCTTAAAATCATATATTTCACACGCGGAATCACATACAGCAAATTTTCATAGTTTCCTTTGTTCATCAATAAATCAATTAATGACTTTTGGGCTTAACCATATGAAACTCGGAACATAGCCAAAAAAGAAAGTATTCAAAAACTTACATGCTGTTCCCTCGCCTATTTCAACGCGATCACCACGTACGTTAGATCTACAGAAGTGGAAATCACCCCAACAGTCTAATATGGAATATAGAACAGTACTGTAGCTGAATTTTATGCCAATACGTCTCTTTAGTCTTGTAAGTCAAAAAGAAAAAAAAATCTGCTATTGTTAGCATAAAGAATAGGCAAAAAGGTTTTAGTTAGCAATAACTCACAGACAGGAAAAAAAGCTGAATTATTCCTTAAATTTTTACTGTATAATATTTTAAAAATAATAGTAAAAGCTGCAATGAGCATGTTAAGACTAGTTATCAAATCGGTCGCCTGTGTGCATGCCTGTATCTATCTATCTATCTATCTATCTATCTATCTATCTATCTATCTATCTATCTATCTATATATATATATATATATATACATATATATAGATACATATACATATATATATATAGTGAACTCCAAAAGAAGTTGGACAGTAAGGTTACAGGATTTCATCGTTTAATAATTTTGTATTACATTATGCTTTTGAACTAGAAGAAAATTCCGAAAAAATACAATTTCATAAATAAATCAAGCAACTTGTTTTAATTTCAGTAGCACATAAACATAAATTATAAATTTAAAGAACATTATGAGGATATCACTTTCGGTAGCAAAAAAAAAAAAAAAAACAAAAAAAAAAAAAAAAAAAAAAAAAAAACACTTGGACATTTATTTAAGGTAACAAAAAGTAACGTTTAAATTTTAAACAGAAGCATTTAATACTTCTTGTGATATCCTTTGGCTACTATAACAGCTTTTAATCCTTTGTTCATCGAAAGGACCAACATTTCAGGAAAGTCTGTTGGTACACTGTCCCATATATTCTGAAGAGCACTTTTTAGTTCGTTTTTATTTTTTATTATCTTCTCTCCCATAAACGCCCATAAATGTTCTATAGGGTTCAAATACGGACTTTGTGGAGGATGGGGCAGTACTTTTTGTACATTATATAACCATTCTTTACAATCTAAGCGTTATGCTTGGGATCATTGTCTTGGAGAAAAGAGAAGTTTCTATTTAAATTCAATTTTACAGCTGTGCCTGGTAAATTTTGTTTTGAAACATTTAAATATACCATTTCGGTTCATGGTACCGTCAATTAACATTAAATTACTAACACCGCTATCTAATATTGCCCCCCCCCCCATGCCATAACGTTACCAATACCATGTTTAACAGTTACTTTTATATTTGCTGATTTAAGTGCTGTACCTTCCTTTCTCCATCAGTAAAAATAACTTAAGAAGTAAAAATATCTTTATCAGTGAAAATAACTTGAGTAAGAAGACTTCCAAAAATCTTGGGATTTTGGAATATAGTTTCTAGCAGATTCAAGACATTTTTTTTTTATATTTCTGGCAGATAAATATGGTTTCTTTTGCGGTGCATGGACTCTATATTCCGTAGAATGTAAAAAATTTCTTACCGTCTGTGGATGCACATTGACAACAGATGTCTCCTTTAACTCTCTTGCTATCTTTACTGCAGAAATTGTAGGATTCTCTTTAACAAATCTCAGTATCCACCTCTCTACTGAGGCGAAGAAATCTTTTTGGGCCGACCACTTCCATTTGGTCTGTGGAAAAATCCATACCTTTTATAGTTATTAATTAGGTAATGCACTGTTGAATGAGGCTTTTTCCCAATTTCTACAATATCTCTTATGCTTTTCTTCTCTTTCCATAATTTCACAATTAAGTTTTTCATATTTATAGAAGTTTGTTTTGTCTCCATTTCCCAAAATTTAAACCAACAAAAATAGATTTAAACAGTTCAGTCTCAAAGTTTTGACTTGAATCAGTATGAAAAATGCAATAGTGTCTTAAAAGTTTGCATAAAGCAGTGTATAGTGTGAATAAAATAAATGTCCAAGTATTTTTCTTCTTCTGTGGATATCTCACAATTTCATCTTTAAATTAGTTTAAAATTAAGTGCAGTGTTTTATTGAAATTCAAATCAGTCATCTCAATCGTGGAGGAAATTACCATTTAAAAAATGTTTTATTTTAAAAGTACAACTTTTAAAATATTAAACTACAAAATGGGTTATCTTTGCTGTCCAACTTTTTTTTTTTTTTTTTTGGTTCACTGATATATATATATATATATATATATATATATATATATATATATATGTGTGTGTGTGTGTGTGTGTGTGTGTGTGTGTGTGTGTGTGTGTGTATACACATCATGTTTAAATATGTTTAAATAAGCGACTAAAACAATTTGGATGGAAAATATTGCAATTTAAAAATAAATAGAAATTTATAAAATGTCAATTTTTATTAGAAAATTAAATATGCACTTTTAGAAAAATTTCTATTTTCTACACAGTACACTCCTTCCCTCCCTCTACGGATGCGGTATACAGCTTAAAGATTACTGTGTGGTTTAGAGACATTTCTTAATATAAGTTCAGAGGGGTAGCATTCTTTTGATTTTCAGTTAACACTAGATTTACCAAATCAGTCAAAATGACTGGTTTTGCAATTGCAATTCAAGATATATTTATATTGCTGGTAAATCTAATGTTAAACTTAAAAAGATTCTTGAGCATTGAAGCAAGCTCTCTTTTGTTGTTGTTGATTTCAACTGAGCATTTGCAATGAATATTTCCTACTTCCGCGTTTTGTGATCCGCGGTCTAAAACAGTATTAGAGATATTATTACACTAGTTTGGGAAATGTGAAATTCTTCTGAATCAAAGTAAACACGAAGCATGAGGGTTTTGTATTCAGAAGTTTAAGTGCAATCTATTTTAAACCTTATAAACTTCAAAAAGAGTTGCTTTATAAACAGATATTTCTAAGTGTATACGGAGTACAGCATTTCAAAAGCTCCTAATCCCTTCCTGGTTTATATCTTCCTCGTCATTTCTGTGTTTCCATTTTTACATTGAGTACTTGACAGAAAAGTATAAAGGTCCAAAAAATATACTGAATCCCTTGAAATTTCAAATAAACCAAAAATTACTGTTTTATTTTAAATCAAATTTCAATATGATATATGTATTTAATGTTAGAATCACTTTGGAAGATTTTCTTCTTACAGAACCCCCACGACAATTACAACAACCACCAAAACTAAATAAACTGAAAAAAAAGTAAATCTAAAATTTTTATTAACCCTCTAAGCGGTTTGCACGTACAATTCCGCCGGTTGTCACATACAATTTTCGGCCTCCAAAGACGTTCCGAAAATGGATGTATTGTACATTTTTGCCAGAGCTTTCCCCCATGGAGTTTTGGAGTAGGAGGGTCAGGTCGATTGTTTAGGAACTGCACCCCTCTTTCACTGACATTTATTGAGGGATGCACCTCTACTCCCTGAGGCACAGAGACGCTGATAGCTTCTCATGGCTTTGTAAATCTCTATTTCGAAGTATTTCGTTTGCGGTAACAGATGTATCTCTCATTGCAACCCTTAAATATCTTGGATGACTTTCGTAAAAAATATAAATAATTCTCTTAAAAAATATTTTTATTCGTACATTTAGAATCCATTATTTCTTATAGGAAGATCTTCGAGACTTGACGAGCTTTATGTGTATTAAAAAGTAACAATCTATAATGTCTATTTATATATCTATTTATAACCGGAAGTAAAGGGACAATAACGAGGGTGATTTTCCCGTATTCCAATCTAGTCGACAAAGGGTGAAGTAAAAAATCATAGAACACTTTGGTCACTGACACAATAAAACTTTAGCGTATTTTTTGGAGACTTTTTTTCCTCGGTGTGTTCCACTCAGAGGGTTAATAAAGAATATTTAATATACAACAAATTTGAGTTTTTCTAGACCAGTTTGTTTATAAATTGAAAATAAATTTATTTTATTCAAAAGTAATTAAATAAATATTAAACTTTATTTTAAAATTAAATTTTCTAGTCTTTAATACCCCATCATTATCAATTATTTCATCCTAATCAATAACATTTTATTCGAAGTATAAAAAGGCTAAAGATTTGAATTTTGTTTGACTCAGTGAGTTTCCTAATAGTATTAATAATGTAATAGCTAAATATATTCGCAATAATATTTCTATATTTTTTTCTGCTCTTTATAAATTTTAGCATATCACATTGATAACTATATAAAAAGCAAAAGATTTTTTTTATTTTATACAGTTGTCTAACAAAAAATTAAACTCTTAAATTTAGAAATCCTTTCAAAATAGTAGCTTGACCTAATCCTAAACAATTACCTCTTTTTCGTGCGACGATGATCAGTAAACATTTGTAGAATTTAGTTCGAGGAATTAAAGGGGTATAAAAATACAATCAGGATTTGTACCTAATTAAAAAAAAAAAGAAATGTCAAGTTTGTGTCTTCAGAAGTTAAATTGATTCTTAATATGTATACAGTTATGGACAAAATATAGAAGATATATTGGATCGCAACGATTTCAAAGTGTGCTATTAAATAATCGGTGCTAAAAATTTGTGCTACATATGATATCCTTAAGTGAGAAAACACTAATCGATTTTTTCCACATTACCTGAGGTATTCCGCCGTTTTCCATTTCCCCAGATTTGAGTATTCTCGGATAAAGTCCAAGTTGAGATTCGTAAAATATAGTGACACGATTGCCTTGAAATTTGTCTCCGTCATTCACTTGGATTCCATAGGTGCGTAAAAGGGGAGCGAAGCTCATCTTATAATTGTATGTGCATTGACCAGTTGGGACATTCCAGTAGATTTCGAACCCAGAGACAACTGCTAACAGATGGCAAAAAAAAATCCTGCTTTTCATGGTGGATCTTTCGCGTAAATGAAGGCATACTTTGAATTTCTTCAGTTTATATCTTCGCTTCACCTGAGACTCTAACATATGTTGTTCAGATTTGAAGATGAAAAATGTCATAATCACCTGTTACCCGACTCAACTGTCATATTTACATTTAAATAAACTTCTAAACATCTGTTCATTTGGATCGTTCTTTTTAACAACATTGAAAAGCTCTTCGCTTACGTAATTCGTATCGTTATCTGAAATCAAAACCTGTTATCAGAGAAAGATAAACAAAAATATCGCAAAGGCTTTGAAAGACTCATGCCTTGTGTCCCAACAGCAGTTTCTTAGAAATATAATTGCTTTGTGATCTAGTACGAGTACGCCAGTCTAGTACGATTTGTAAGAGATGCAAACCATTTAATGCATCAATGGCAAGTTCAGTGGAATGGTCATTGGTCTATCGCTCTCTATTGTCTCTTTCTGGGGTAAAACAAGAGAGATTTATTAATTGCATACGATAGAAAAATGGTTTTCGATACTTTTAATTTTGGGGATGCAGTGTAAAATGAGTTGATTGAAATTGTATAAAGGACAGATGAAAAAATAAGAAATCGTATAGATTTGTATAAAGAACAAATACAGGAGTTTACATGCATGAAAACATTGCCACTTTTTACACACACACCAATATAAGTCCGGATTTGAATTTTGAAATTAGAAATTAAAATATTAATTAATAAAAAGAGAGAACTCTTCGAGACATGGGATAATGAGATAAAGCAACACTGTTTAACAGCAGAGCGCGAAGTTCAAGAAGAGTAGGTAAAATCTTGTGGACTTGTGACCTGCTGCCGAACTGAGTCTTTTGTTGCAAAGAAAATGATTAACATGGCTGCGATATTCGAATAAAATTTTAACGCCTGGAATGGATGTCGTTATTTTTTTCTTATAAGGCCCTGCCACACACGTGTGTACAATCTTGGACAAAAGAGGACGAACCAAGAAGGAGTTATTCGAATGGGACGAAAATCGGTAGATGTGATGTACAGAAAAACAAATTAACATAATTTGACAAAAATTGGATGATTTATTCAAGTGATAGAGCTCCACAAAGTTAAAAACTCAATGACGCGTTTGCCCACCTGTGTTCTTTACGCAAGCATTTATTCGGTTTGGTATTAACTGATAGAGGTGGCGGATGTTCTCTTGAGGGATATCGTGCCAAATTCGGTCCAACGTTAGATCGTCAAAATCCTAAGCTTGTTGGAGGGCCCTGGCTATAATGCTCCAAAAGTGGTCAATAGGAGAGAGATCCAGCTACCTTGCTGGCCAAGGTAGTATTCGGCAAGGGCGAAGTAAAACAATAAAAACACGTGCAGTGTGGGGCTTTGCATTATCTTGCTGAAATGGAGGTCCATGATGGTCTGACATGAATAGAAACACAACGGGGCGTAGAACTTCGTTAACGTACCGCTGTGCTGTAAGGGTGCCACGGATGATAAACAAAGGTGTTCTTCTATGAAATGTGAATGGTATACTAGACCATCATTCCTGGTTGTCGGCCTGTATGCCAGAAGACAGTCAGGTTGATATCCTACCATTGTCCGGGGCGTCTCTCGCCACGTCGCATCGGAGTTCAGTTCAAAGTGGGACTCATCACAGAAGACTATTCAACTCAGTCAGTAACATTTCAGTTCGAACGAACCCGACACCACTGTAAACGGGCTTGTCTTTGTACAAAGGTCAATAGTAGTCGGCGCAAGGGGCACCGTGACCACAGCCCTATTTTGTGATCCGCCTATGAATGATCCTTGAGGTCACAGAAGCACTAGTTGCGCGTAAAATCGATGTTAATGATGCATCTGGAGCTGTGAGTGCTACTCTGACGATTGCTCAGTTATCACGTTCTGTTGTTTCTCTAGGCCAACTGCTTCCTTCTTGACGTTATGTTCGGCCATGTTTCACCCATTCCTGTCAACATCGTCTAACAGCGGCACCAAAAATGTCGAGCGATTCACCGATTAGACTAACCGGCTTCTTTGAGCCCAGATACACGTCTTCTCTTAAATGCTGACATCTGCGCACATCGTTCGCGCACCTGTATGTGAAGCATAGTTACTATCTACCTTACTACACGGAATGAAACTAGCAAAACATTTGTGACCTGGGATCTAAATTTCTCCTCCTAAATATCATGCCAGTTGCTCAGATTAGATGCGCTGCAGAGACACATTTTCATTCATTGGGCCGCCAAGCTTTAAAATTTTGCATTTTCCTTCGAAACCTGCATGCATATCAATTAGTGTTCAATTTGTACTACATATTTTTGGTGTGTCATAGTGCATCTTTTTTTATGAGTATATGTATAAACCCCTTTATTCGTTTCTCATTTTAAGCCTTTCAAAATTTTCATAACGCAGAAGATATTTACCCAAGTAAAATGTTTGTTGTCAAATATCAAATGATTATTGTCTTTTCTGTAAGAACTTTGGCTCTACTGTAGTAAACTTCTTCTATAGCTCGGCATTTTTGGAATTCACTTCATGGTAAAGGATACTTCAACCACGTGAAGTGAAAAATTTAAAAAAAGATTCCAAAATGGCTTGACTCCTTCCACATTAACTTCTTCGTGGTTAGAATGTAAAAGTTACAAATTAAAAAATTACTTTTGAATGAAGGTACGCAATCTCTAGAACACTGTTTCTGAACGGGGGCGGTGAACTTCTTTTGTACGTCAGGGGGTGGGGGTGGAAGGAAACTGGGGACGGATGAACATCTTTTGGAGAACATGGGGTGGGGGCCTAATTGGGGCTGTAGAGCGAGGATCATGGGTGTGTTTTGAAATTCAATTTAAAACTCTTAAATCAATTTATTAAATAGATTATTTAATTTACTCTATTTGTACCAGTAATAACTAACTTTAACGATGACACCGGAACCGCTAAGATTCATTTCCTCCACTTGTGTCTCCACTTGTGTTACCTTCTCTTAGAGTAATATACATTCTAACACAATAATTGGATTGATCTTGTATGAGCTACAAACATTTTGAGCGTCACCCTTTTTTAATATTTGGTGTGATTTGGAATTCTATGGTAAATTTTCACGGGGTTAAATGAAATCACGACATACTGCTTAAAACTGATTTCAAATGACTACGATCAGCCATGCGAGTAGCGGCATTTTCGAACAGTCCGTGATATTGATGGAAAATTAATCGTTTTATATAGTTTTTCCAACACTTCAAAAAAAAATATAGAGTCGTCAGAGGTTTGATGAAGTTCCAGGAATTCAATAAAATTTATACTTCGAAGGTTTTAAGTTAAAATTTTATTTGTAAAAAAAATTAAACCTGTATCGACTTAATACAAAAATTAAACAAGCTAGTTACCTGCAGCGTTAGCTAGAGATGCTTCTTTGGCTAACCACGCTGCATAGGCTTAAATACACACATGTGGCAGGATATTTACATGAAGGTTTCAGTCACGGTTTAAGTTGACTGAAACGTAAACGCATCGGATGAATAATTAGGTGATGTAAGGAAGAAATCTATTTTTTTTTAATTTCCTAACAATGGCCCGCCTCTTACTTACAAAAACTTTAAATCTTTCATTTTAAATTTATCCCTTCATCCGATGAGTTTTTACAAAGACTAATACATACATATACTTAAATGAAATAACCACATCAGTGGCAAATGTTACTGTATGACTTCAAGCAGTCAGCAAATAAAGTTCATTTACAAAACAAACATGATTAATATAGTAAAGTTAAAGAAATTATTACAAACACTTTCAAAAATTTCACATTTGTTACATATACTTTAATACAATGAAATTTTACACTTAACTTACAATAAAAATCTTTTCAATGAACTTTGATAAACCAACTTTGGGTAATGGTTTAGTGAACAAGTCGGCAAAATTCAATTTTGTATTTACATAATTTAAAGTGAAAAGATTTTGTAGAACTAAATTTCTAAGGAAATGATATTTTATGTCAATATGTTTAGTTCGAGAATTTTCAATTGGTGATCTAGAAAAATTTATTGCAGCTTGATTATCACACAAAAGATAACTGCTTGTATTAAATGTAATAATATTGTGGTTTTTAAATTCATTAAATATACGGATAATCCAAATTAATTCCTTGGCCGATTCACACAGTGATATGTATTCACTTTCCATTGTGGATAGACTAACACATTTCTGTTTAAAAGTCTTCCATATAATGGGCGAATCGTCTATAAAAAGAATTTGTCCTCCAATGGAAATTCGATCATCACGATTTGCAGCATAATCTGCATCACTATAACAGTTGACATTTAGATCATTTACCTGAGATAACTTTAGTTTATAAGATTTAGTTTGATTTACATAGCCAAGTAATTTAAGTAAAGTATTCCAGTGTATTAAGCCAGGATTACTCTGAAATTGTGAAAGAATATTTACTGCGTAACATATATCAGGTCTAGTTCTATTTGAAGTAAATGACAGACAACCTAATATATTTCTGTACGGCAATTCTGACATTTTTAAAATTTCGGCTTCTGAATTTGGACATTGGGTTTTAGAAAGAACTGTACCTACTGCTATAGGTAATGAAGTTGCTGGATAATTGAAATTTTTATATTTTTCACATACTTTATGGATATAGTCTGACTGATGAATAAAAAGTTCATTTCCAATCTCTTCAAATTGGACTCCTAACAATTTACGAGTTCTACCCATTACTTTAAGGTCAAAATGAGTACGTAAACGATTTATCACATTTTTTATAAGACTGTCAGATTTTGAAAATAACACTATATCGTCTACATAAAGTAATAAAACAACATTATTCATATATACATAAACACAATTTGTCCATTCTAATTTGTTAAAATTTAAACTTTCAAGTACAGAGTGAATTTCTAAAAACCATTCTCTCCCCGATTGGTGTAAACCATACAAAGCTTTGTTTAAACGGCATACGTGGTTTGGCTTTAAAGGATCGACAAAACCTTGAGGTTGGGTCATAAATGTTTTCTTGAAGTGTAGCATAGAGATAAGCACATTTTATATCCAATTGACAATGCTTCCACTTTAGTTTACATACAAGTACTGAAAAACACAATCGTACGATTGAAAAATTAACCACTGGGTTAAACACTTCATCGTAGTGTAATCCCTGAATTTGCCTGAAACCTAAAGCAACAAGTCTGGCCTTGTACCTGACGATTTTATTGTTTTCGTCTCGTTTTAGGGTATAAACCCATCGACAACCTATAACTCGGCTGTTATCCGGTTTTGGAACAAGGTTCCACACTTTTCGATCTCTTATAACTTTGATTTCGTCTTTCATTGCTTTACACCACTCATCAGCTTGGGGGTTTTCAAAGCTATTTTATAACTACTTGGAACTATAATCTCTAGTCATTCCGAATGATTTGCTTTTTCTATTTTTTACAACACCGGAGTATGTATTTTTTCCGCTAAAATTGAAAAGCGATTTGTCATATTTTAAATTGTGTGCTTTACAGTAATTTTCGATATCTGTATTAGATCGAAAACGCGCTTTTACACCTTTAATTCTATAATAAACATCAGTCCGAGATCCGTTTTTACGTGGAACAGCTTGTCTTTCCCAAATAATATTTTCACTAGAAGTTTTACTGCTTTCCGGTATCCCCTCCCCTTCCTCAAAATCTTCAGTTTTTACGGTTTCGGGAGATTTCGGTTGTTCAGTTTCTTCAGACTCCGACTCACTTTCTGAATCAGACGAAAGTTCAATTGTTTTAAAGTTTGGGCCCAGTTTCGCTCCACTGTTACTCTGACTATGTAGTTTTTCATCATCAAAAGAAACATTTATTGTCTCAACAATTTTCCTTTCTGTCGGAAGCCATATACGATAACCACGAGTTTTTAATGCATACCCTAACATAACACCCTTTTTAGCTCTCATATCTAGCTTTTTTCGTTGTTGTTTAGGAACATGCAAATAGGCTTTAGTTCCAAAAACTCTGAGATGTTTTAATGATGGTTTACGTCCACAGTAAAGTTCAAAAGGGGTTGAGGTTTGCTTTCCATGGCATACTCGATTCCAAACATAAGTATGACATAACAAGGCCTCCGCCCAAAATCCATTACTTAATCCGCTGGAATTTAGCATAACTTTTATTGCGTCCATTGCGGTGTAATTGTAGCGTTCTGCTACGGCATTTTGTTGTGGCGAATAGACATTTGTTCTTTCATGTTTTATGCCTTGTTGATCTAAAAATTTTTCAAATTCTGTACTACAGAATTCGAGACCATTATCAGTCCTCACGTTTAATATTTTAGTATTTAAAAAACGTTCTGCCCGTTTTTGATAACTACAGAAAATATTAAAAACCTCATTTTTTTCTTTTATTGGATAGGTAGTTACTTTACGCGAAAAATCATCAATGATACTTAAGAAATAACGATAACCTCCAATAGCTATATTGGGAATGGGACCACATAGGTCCAAATGTAACAATTCTAGGGGTTTTCGTGACCTAATTTTACCTATCGGTTTGAATGATTTTCGTCGAGATTTAGCAATTTTACATGGTTCACATTTTAAAACTTCGTGTCGCAAATCAGGTAAACCACTTACAGAGTTGTTTTTACTAGTTTGAACAATGTATTTCGTATTTATATGACAAAGTCTGTTATGCCAAATTTCTAAATTGTTTAGATTAGAAGTAGAAAAATTCTGTTCTTTACAATCTTTGAAGTTCATATTACGGGGCTTATTTACAGTAAGATTTTTACTTTTATGTTCTTTTAACTTTAAAGGTTTAATAGTTTCATACTGGGGATTTACATAAAAAAGGCCATTATTCTTTTTAGCTACAAATAGTTTACGACCATCTTTAGCATATACTGTAATTTGTCCCTTTCTACATGTAAATGTTGCACCTGCTTTGTCAATTAAAGAACCTGACATTAAATTACGCCTTAGTTTGGGAGAGTACAATACATTATAGAGATTAACAATTTCTGACTCACCCTTGTTTTTAAAAATCATCCTCACAGTGCCAGTTCCTTCTACTTTACATGACACACCACCAATGGCAACTACCATAGAAGTGTTTTTTATAGGTTTAAAATCCTTCAGGAGACTCTTGTTACCACAGAAATGCGAGCTTGCTGCTGTGTCCAATACCCAAGATGTATCGTCGCTGTCTTGACTTAGGTACGATTCGGTGATAAAACAGGATTCCGGCTTAGGTTTTGTAGGTGGACGATTTCGAATACTCTGTTTATTCTCAGTTCTCGGCTTTTCGGGCGATTTCCCTTTAACACCTTTCAAACTTGAAGAAAAGGCGATGCTTTCTTGGTCTTTAATGGATTGTTTCAATCTAGATTCTTCAGCAGTTAATTCAGCCTGAATTTTATCAAATGTGAAATCCTCATCTTTCCAACGGTAGATTGATTGTACAATTCCGTTAAATTCAGGAGCAAGAAAACGAATGAGTTGAAACGCCTGGTACCAGTCATCTATGGGTTTTCCAGCGTCCCTCAATTCATTTACGATTTTTCGGATTCTTGCCGCGTACACACCAATTTCCTCGCCTGAGTTGATTTTGCAGGAGAAAAATTCATCGGTGAGGCCTATTATACGAGCACGAGAGTCCGGTCGGAAATGCTTTTCTAATATTTCCCACGCATTTACTGGATCATCAGTATCAGAAATAATACTTCGATATTCTTTGGCAATGTTTAAATATATTAACCCATAAGCCTTGTCTGCTCGTTGGTTGAAACTTCTTAATTCCTTAGCTGATATTTCAACTTCCCCTTTCATAGGTGCAGCTTCTATCTTTGATACGATACGCCAGCAGCTCTCTTTCATTAGTAGCACTTTCATATCATCACGCCAAGTTGCGTAGTTGTCGGCATTCAGCTGTTCAATTGCAACTTCCATTTTTAATTCTTTTACAAGTCTGCAGGCCCGCCGTCGAATAGCTTCGAAGACGTTTTAAATAAACTTCACCACTGCATACGCTTGCTGCCCATAACCGACATGATGGAAAATTAATCGTTTTATATAGTTTTTCCAACACTTCAAAAAAAATATAGAGTCGTCAGAGGTTTGATGAAGTTCCAGGATTTCAATAAAATTTACACTTCGAAGGTTTTAAGTTAAAATTTTATTTGTAAAAAATTAAACCTGTATCGACTTAATACAAAAATTAAACAAGCTAGTTACCTGCAGCGTTAGCTAGAGATGCTTTTTTGGCTAACCACGCTGCATAGGCTTAAATACAGACATGTGGCAGGATATTTACATGAAGGTTTCAGTCACGGTTTAAGTTGACTGAAACGTAAACGCATCGGATGAATAATTAGGTGATGTAAGGAAGAAATCTATTTTTTTTTAATTTCCTAACAGATATGTTATCTTTCAACGTAGCCAGGTCCTGGACCACTCCTTGATAGACCTTGGACTTAAGATAACCCCATAGCCAGAAGTCGTATGGAGTAAGATCAGGCTACCGAGGTGGCCATGCAGTTGGAAAGTAGCGGCTAATGAATCTTTCTGTTGTGAATGTCTGTCGTAGCAGCTGTTGCACCAGTACAGCAACGTGTGGAGGGGCTCCATCTTGCATGAAAAGGATTTCCCCCAGGCATTGTCTTTGAAGTGCCGGAATGACAAAGCTGTTCAACATGTGGCGATATTTCTCTCCGGTAACAGAACAGGTTTCCGGTCCTGTCGGGGTAATGTTTTCATAGAAGACTGATGACGAAAGATGGCCGATTGGTTAGGGCGCTGATCGTCGGTACCAGAGTTCGTGGGTTCGAATCCCACTATGGCATGGATGCTCGTAGCCGTTCGGAATCGGCTTTAAGCAGTAGGTCCCAGTCTCATTAGCCCTCGTGTGCAAAACAGTAGACCGTAGAGCTCCAAACCAAACAAAACCATAGAACACTGGACCTACGATAAATTCCGCTGTGAACCCACACCAAACAGTTACCTTTGGTAACTGTGGGTGGTTTTGGAATGTAAGGAAATTGCTGTGACTGCATGTGGTGATTTGTCATCCCAAATTTGGCAGTTCTGGGTATTCCTAGTTCCATTCAGGTAAAAGTGGGCCTCGTCTCCCCATAAGATTGTCCACGGCCAAGCATCATCCACCTCCATTCTGGCAAGAAAGGTGAGAGCAAAAGTCAAACGCTTATCATGGTCGGGGTACAGTAACTCCTGTACACGGCTGATCTTGTACGGATAGAAGTTGATAATCTTTCGTAAGATTTTCCATACCGTACTGTAAGGCATATCTATATTCCGAGCTACTCCACGAGCGCTAGATATGGCAGCAATATTGTCTGGTCCTCTGTCGACAATTACCGTAGCAACTGCTTCGATTGTATCCTTTAGTACAGGTTTTCGTCTTCTGCCTGACTGAACCTTCAGAGAACCTGTTTTCTCAAACGTCGCAACCATTGCTTTTAGACCATTAACTGACACAGGACCGTTACCTTTACGCATTTTTTGTGCGTTCTAAAAGCACAAAGAGCGGCTGACGCGTTGCACTGGTTGAGGTAAAAGAATTTGACCAGTAACGAACGCTCGACTACAGAAGGAGACATTGAATATAAACTTTCAATCCGATTGATTCGAAACGTAACGCATTACCTTTTAAAACCCAAGCAGCTGGCACTGTGCCAGTGGATGTAACGTGAAATTTGAATAAAGAACTTCTTCTTCTGCTCAGCGTACGTGATATTGCAGATCACAAGACTTTATCGGTGTTTATGTAGATTTTACGCTTTTTTAAAAGTGTTGCCATATTGCACTTGGACTAAATCAGAAAATGTGCATAATAAAAGGTAATTTTATTCCGTATTAATTTGCATTTGTTAACACTCTATTTTCTATAACACACAGTCAAATATTCCTCTAGCTGTGACTTTTGGAACTAATTTGTTTTTTTCGCAGAATCTTTTGTCCCCCGTCTTGTTTAATCTTCCTACAAAATGTGGCGTCATTCTCGCAAATAGATCGCGCTACAGAACACTGTGAGCACTGTCAGTTTAATTATGGCCACCCGGTTTATTCTTACATAATCCAAATTTTATAGGCAATTAATTATTACACAGTTTACAAAGCCAAATGCTGCAAGTTATTAAAAATTAGCTGGAGTGAACCACTGACAGTTTGCTATATCTCATTTTTTAAGCATAAGATGCATTTAATATATAAGAAAAGGGTTGTTCAAGGAGAGTTTAATACTAATATAATATAATTCAAAATATAGATACAGATTGTGTGGACACGGAAACATCAGGAGAAAATATTAGGCTACCATCTTAGAGCTTTATCGCCAAGTTGGCGGGTGTATGCTGTTCATAGTTCAAGATCAATTGTTTAGCCAAGTGACAAAAATGTAGCCACTTTAAAATATCGCCAATGGGGTTTGTAAGTGTAACTATTCCAAACATTATTGAGAGTAGTAAAAAAACAATATGAATAATTGGGAATTTATTACTACTAACTGTATTACTTTTCATGTATTTTAAAGGATTTTTGTTATATTTTATTATATCTTTTATGTTAGATTCATTATATTCATTGATGAGTGGAATTTCAATTAACATACAAAAATATTTTTGGAAGTTATTTAAGAAAGTAATTATTACGAAATTTTTGCCAAATTTTATTATTCCATTTTGAAAAGAATTACCTGTTTTGTGAACTGTACAGAAATTAACATTTTGTTTTAGCTCTATTTTAGTAAGTATATCGTGTCAATACATCTATTTTCCGCATTTTTTAGTAATATACGTTTTATATATGGAAAGAATTTAAAAAATAGAATTTTGTATCTATTGGTAAACGTTTGTAAATGTCGCCATCTGACCAACCTACTAATCTGGGATTTTAACAGCAATTGTAAAATGACAAAATATATTTAACAAACTGAAAAGTTAAAATAGTAGACAATTTAAAAATATATTACAAATTTTCAATTTTAATTCTCAAATTTAAACTAAATGTACTTAACAAAGCTTCGAAGTATACATTTGAACAAATATCTTTCGGCAATAAAATTTAAGTGTGCAATTTAATATCTGGTTTACAAAAGCTCTTTTGTGGGTATAACAGTTTAAAAACCTTATACAAATAATTTTTTGTGTAAACTGAAGTACAATCAGTTTCAGGCAGCCAGTGTTTTTCAGTAAAATCTTTAAATTATGAATTTTTTTCTTAGAGTGCCCGATACAATTACTTACAATTTATGATCAGAGGAAATCTGAAATTGAGCGATGTGATCAATTATTCAGAATATCGCCCAAGAAAATATATCGCCAAAGCAAGTCTTAGACATTGCATTGCAGCAAATGATTAGCGATATCAACTGAGTAATAGAAATATACTTAGAATTTCATGAAATACACTTTCGAAATCCCATATTAATCTTTTGATGACACATGAGAGGAAATGATTTATTAGTATTTGAAAGGGGTTGGGGACATTTTCCTTCAAAATATTGGTGTCTTCAATAATTAATAAGTTATTAGTACTTAATTCGATAAAAATGGAATTAAGTTCAATTAACAAGGATGAGTCAAACAATTGTTGGATCTTCCCCTTCAACTTGCAACAAAGGAGCAATCCTTACACACACACACACACACACACACACACACACACACACATATATATATATATATATATATATATATATATATATATATATCTTGAAAATGGTGTAGGGTTTCTAACCTTCCATAAGAATTGCTGTATACATTCATGTCGTAATTTGGGACACGAGACCCGGTGGATTACCTCAGATCCTTGATCAGGAATTGATTGAGGAAGGCTACAAATCCGTCTCCCACTCTCTCCGCTACACTATTTATTGTTAATAAGCTTATATTCTTCGGCAATTTGCAGCATAAAAGGTTGTTTTAATATTTTTATTACTACTTTTATCTATAGTAGTTGTTCTAAAAGTATACTTGGAAACTTACCCAGACCGAAGACTGGGTGCGAAGCAGCTAGTCATATATTAAAATCTGATTGGAACTATCTATGTATACGCGTCTATCTCCTCGCTAATCGCTGGGCGCCAAAGGTACCATAAGACTCGGAATGATCTAGGGAAGTCATTTCGCCCATTCGCGTTCCGATATTCCAATTAGTTCGAAAGATATGAACGAAAAACCGACCAAAATGCGAGTTTAATTTTACGACACGCGCAATTCCATTGTTGAGTTGGCGTCAAAAAGTAACAATGTTATTCAATCTTGGCATTATTATTGCCTGATTTGGGGTATTCCGAGTAAGATAAAAACGTACCTACGTTTTTAAAAATCAAGTGGAAAGGAATATATGCATGATAATTTATATGTATATAGGACTATTTTCGTATCTGGCAAACGGTAAACTCATTTTATTTTAGAAAATCATTTTTTTCTTTTTTATTATCTTGGTGACATTTTAATTTTCAGTAATTAAAATCTCGCCATGTTCTATCAAATTTGTTTTTATTTCGCAATTGCCATTTCGTAAACAAAAACTAACTTATTGTTATAGGTCTTGGTATATTAAACTAGATGTTTATTATTTGGTAGATATAATTTTTAGTTTTTATCATGATGATATTTTTATTTTAAATAAATTAAAAGCCGCCATGTTCCATCAATATTTTTTATATGTCACAATTGTCTTTTTTTAAATAAAAACTAACTCGTTTCTATACGTTTTACAATTTACAATTTTATTTTTATATAACTAAATCATTCATGCTTAAATATGACAAATACGTGATTTACTTAAATACAGGTCCACTAGTGGTTTTGAAATTTGGTGCACTTTTACATTTATTTCTAAAAATTATATGAGATTATCCTATTTGCCACGTCATATTGAAGACTTCTGAATTTATTATGAAGCGGTGGCTGCCTGGAAAATAACTCAACTACAGTAGAGTATCACCAAAAATGCTTATAAAATTAAGTTAATAAATATGAGTCACAAGCAAACGACTAACTCCATGAAATAGATGAAATAAAATGCTGCTCAACTGGTGGACAGTAAAATTTCAACTGCTTGGAATAATTTAATTTTAGCTTTTTCGTGTTTAGTTTGAAGATTGAAGAAAATTATTTTAATAACAACTTACTTTAGTATAAAGTATCATTAGAAAGCCCAATAATTCCCTACTATTAAAAAGTATGAGTACTGAATATGTATATTTACATATATTCAATTATACTAATACATAATTCGGTAATACTGAAGAATAAGGTTCTCCTTGGCAAATTTGGTGAAATTATTGGCGATGTTTATTAAAGCACAAAGGTATTCCATCCGAACATTGTATTCCTTGCTTTAATTTTTACTTTAATTGAGGCAGAGTGCACCATTGTAATAAGATTATATAGTCTTACTTAATTAATCTAAACTTTATCGGTAATTAATCCTTCAACAGTTTACAGAGCCAGCTGCTAGAAATTATTAAAAATTAGCAGTAGTGAACCATTAATAGTTCCCTACATCTAATTTTTTAAGCATTAAGTGCATTTAATATATAAGAAAAGAGCTGCTCAAGGAGAGTTCAATACTAATATAATATAAATCAAAATATAGATACAAATTGTGTGGAGACGGAGAGAAGAAAATGTTAGACTAACATGTTTAGACCTTTATCGCCAAGCTGGCGGCAGTACGCTGTTCATGGGTCAAACTCAATTGTTTAGCCAACTGACAAAAATTTCGCCACTTTAAAATATCGCCAATGGGGTTTTCAAGTAAAGCTATTACAAGCTTGATTGAGCATAATAAAAAAAGAAGAATATGAATAATAGTGGAGTTTATTACTACTAAATAGATTTTTTCAGGTATTTGAAAGGATTTTTTGATATATTTTAAATTAGATTCATTATATTCAAAGAATTTCAGTTAACATACAAAAATATTGTTTTGAGTTCTTAAAAAACGCATTTCTTACCAAATTTTCTCCAAAGTTTATTATCTCTTTTTGAAAACATTTACTTGTTTTGTGAACTGTACACAAATTAATATTTTGTTTTAGCTCTGTTTTAGTACGTATATCGGGTCAATACATCTATTTTGAGCGTTTTCTTAGTAATATACTTTCCCTATATACAAAAAATTTAAAAATAGAATTTTGTATCCTTTTGGTAAACGTTTGTAAATGTCACTATCTGACCAACTTATTAATCTGGGATTCTAACAGAATTTGTAAAATGACAAAATATGTTTAACAAATTGAAAAGTAAAAATAATTTATAAAAAATTTTCATTTTTAATTCACAAATTGAAACTAATCGTACTTAACAAAACTTCAAAGTATTCACTTGAACAAATATCTTTTCTCAATAAAATTTAAGTGTACAATCTAATATCTGGTTTGCAAAAGTTCTTTTTCGGCTATAACAGTTTTAAAAGATTATACAAATAATTTTTTTTTAGCCATTGAAATTTGACTACAATTTGTTTCAGTCAGTCAGTTTTTTTAATAAACCCTTTAAATTATGAAATGTTTTTCGTAGAGTGCCTGATACAATTACTTACAGTTTATGTTCAAAGGAAATTCGAAATTGAACGGAGTGATCAATTATATTGCACTTCAGCAAAATTTTAGCGATATCAACTGAGTAATAGTAATATACTTACTATTTTAAGAAATGCACTTTCGAAATCCCATAGTAATTTTTTGATCACACATGAGAGGAATTGATTTATTAGTATTTGAAAGGGGTTGGGGACATTTTCCTTCAAAATGTTCGTCCCTTTAATAACTAATAAGTTAATAGTACTTAATTTAATAAAAATGGAATTAAGTGCTATTAACAAAAGATTAGTAAAAAATTGTGGGATCTTCTCCTTCAACTTGCATTAATGAAGCAATCCCATATATATATATCTCGGAGGTGGTGTCGGTTTCCTAACCTTCCATAAGAATTGCAGTATACATTCATGTCGTAATCCGAGACTTGAGGCCAGGTGGATTACCTCAGAGCCTTGATCAGTGATTCCTTGAGTTATATAAAATATATAAATTGTAACTTTTTGTAAGAAATTTACTGATCTTAGAAGTGCTGTTTCCCTGTATATTATATAGTATGCAGTCTTCCCTGTATATTATATAGTATAGTATTATTATATTTTGATAAATTTAATAATTAGCTGTAATTTTATTAATTTTACATATGTGAACTTCATTTTGAAAAACATGATATAAGACGTTCAACAGAATTATTTTGTGAAAAAAGTGAGAATATTTCGATAATGTAGATGGAGCAGCCAAGGTTAAACGATAGAGCTATTCTTCCGAAGTGTTATTAAAATTGTAAAAAAAGTTACAACATATTGCTAAATAATTAAAGCAAATTAAATAAGGACAATTTCTTATGCATCACATTCAAAAGCAATAGTAAGGAAACTTAAAACTTTGAGTCGAAAGATCCTAAAGGTTAATGCTAATTAATATTAGATTACTTTCTTAACAATTTTATGTCAGGCATACTTGTATTAATTTGAACAAATTTATAATAGAGCCAATTGTTTTTGTATGCATTGCTAAATTTTTCTGTACATTCTGTATTAAAATATGTAAATAATTGTAATTTTTGTGTCAGAATGAGAAAATATTTTTGCATTAAAATTGGACTTAAATTCATCATAATAATTGAGCTGGTTTAAAGTATCCTTCTGATAATATAACTGCTATTTCTTATAATTACTTAGTTATAAGTTAACAAAATATGAATAAGAATTCTTGAAATTTCAAAATCAATGAAAAATTGCAATGAGTGTTGTTTGTTATAATTTATCAACAGAAGAAAGTATTTAATTTTTAAAATTTGTAAGAATGACCGTTTTTCCGAAGTGTTATTAAAATTGTAATAAAAACCACTAACATATTGCTAAATAATTATTGCAAATTAGATAATAATAAAAATTTTCAAGCACCACATTCAAAAGCAAAGGAAAAGAAACTTTGATTAACTCGAAAGTTCCTGAAGATTAATGTTATTTAATACCAGGTCACAATTGTTATATATATATATATATATATATATATATATATATATATATATAATGCAACTGTATTTTGTAGTGTTTTAATTTAATGTAGAATTATCTGTTTGCAATTAATTATAAATAAATAAATGAATTAGAAACATTTTTTGTTTTTCATTTGAAACAATAATACAATTCTTTAAATGCTACTGTATTATTTAATACATAATAATGATAAAAAAGTAAAAAGCATTGTCAAGAATAACACAGTGTCTAAATAAAAAAAATTTCAGAATTTATTATTATGTAAGTGTGGACTTTTGCTGCAAGTCATATTTAAATATATATATACATATATACATATATATATATATATATATATATATATATATATATAAATAAATAAATATATATATATATATATATATATATATATATATATATATATATATATGTAGGACGGTAACGAGTACATCACACTCTTGCTATAACTCCCGCTGAGCGCCACCTAGCGAGCGCCTGCGGCGAAAGGCAGACGAGCTGTGAGACGTACGCGCAAGTTGTGTGTTGCGCGCTGATTAAATGTTTAACCTCCTTTTTTATGTCAGTTCCCCCTGTAAATAGGTTTCCCCATTTGTAAATAAACATTATTAAGTATAAATGTCTCCTTTAATCCCCGACGATTCCCACAAATGGGGGCTTGGCCTCCTTTTCCCTTAAAATTCCCCTAGATAACCCGCCTGAAATATTTCGCTATCCTCGAGTAGCTCATCCATTTTCCTATCCTGATGTTCTACGATTTTGACGCCTGAACTGAAACTGTCTTTTTGTTTCAACTGACGGTACAACGAATGATTGCTGATGGACGCTTGACGTTATATCTTTTCAAGAAATTTCTTTGCTGACTGACGATTGCTTTGAAGTTTCATACGGACTGTGCTAATTCTCGACGGACTGAAATACAAGCTTTTTGGGATACAGATGTAACGTGTCCTGATTTACCTCCCTGACATGACGAAGATTATGTGTTTTTCAGTTTCGACGACGTTTCACGAATTTACGTATTTTTGAGTTATTCTCTTTAGAACTCTGCAACCAGTAAGTACCATTTTTGTTTTCAGTATGAGTTCAGTTTCACTTAAAGACTTTCCGCCGATATGCCAGGCACCCAAATGTGTTCCAACCAAAAGTGTTAAGTTATTATTTTCGATTTGTTTTAATGATACGTTTGATCGCTCCTCTCGAACGAAATTACGCAATTTTCAAAATTTCCCACCTACTTTCGATCTAAAATCTCGAAAGGAAAATATTCTCAAAATGTTTTCATTAAATGATTTCATATGCGTTGTATCTTACATATTGATTCTGAAGGTTCAGCTACCGTACTATGTGACAAAATGTTCGATGCACTTTCCAATTTAACTTCTTTTCAGCCAACCTCTGTATTATTCGACGATGATGATGAGCTGACGTTGCATTCAGATTCCCAAACAGAGACAGCGAGTCTCGCCACTTGTACGCAGGCACCTAACGAAAGCAATAAACAACTCTTCGAAAACGAATGTTTTGCTGAGCACGCAAATTTATGGTTGATTATCAGAGAGGTTTCCCACTCAATCCGGAAGTTCTCTGGCAATAATTCGTATACTGTAAACAGCTTTTTGAGAGAGATTGAAGACAATTTATACCTTTTACCACCGTTAACAGATCAGCACAAAGTAGTTTTTGTTAAAAATAATCTTGCCGGACCAGCTAAATTGTTTATTCAAAGCCAACGAAATCTCAAAACTTGGAGTGCTTTGAAGAATGCGCTAATTGAGGAATTTGGCGCGAAGATCACTAGTGCACACTTGTATAGACAGTTAAGGAATAGAAAATTAAAACCGTCTGAATCTCTTTTAGAATATCTTATTGCTCTTCGTGAATTAGCCGAGCAAGGAAGTGATTTTATGATTGATGATGCAAGTATTATAGAATATTGCATAAATAATATTCCTGACGCTCCCTGTAACAAATTAATTTTATATGGTTGCACTAATATTTCGGAATTCAAACAAAAATTCAAAATTTATGAAAAGATTTTTGAAAGGCATAGATATAAATCTTCAACTGAACATTTAGGTTCTAGCTACGTAAATCGTAAACGTGATGGCGTGCATCATAAAATTTCTAACCCAAGACGTGAGGCAAAATCCGAAACATTCCGTCCTCATGCACCAAATAAACAAATCGTTTGTTATAATTGTAATGATTTTGGACATTTATCAAAATTTTGTCCTGATAAAAATCGTGGCCCAAAATGCCTATCTTGTGGAAATTTTGGTCATAAATCAACTGCCTGTCACAAATCTACTGATGTACACACAACTGGAGAAACTCATGTTAATGCATTGAATTCGACTATTTCCCATTTAATGTATAAAACTGTTACACTCGAACACGTTTCCTTCAACGCGTTAATTGACACAGGTTCACAAGCTACAATTTTATTAAAACGAGCTTATTCAAAAATTGGATCCCCTGCTCTTCATGAGTGTCGCACAATGTTTACTGCTTTTGGCAATGGCAAAATTAAACCGCTTGGTTATTTCGAATCCTGAATTACTATTGATAGTCAAATATTTACCACGGATGTTTGTGTTGTTGATGATGGCACCATGCCAGTAGATTTGATAATCGGTATGAATGTCCTGTCACAGGCGGAACTGACGATCACTCCAGCCGGACTTTCTATTCATAGACCTTTAGATATCGCAATGAACGAAGACGCTACCTTTATTAGTAACATATCTGTAACAGATGATTTTAGCCCCGATATAGGCCCTACTGCCACCAAACACCAGCGAGATACCATTCAGCAATTAGTTACAAATTACAGACCTAATAAAGTCAAAACTACTAATATCGAAATGACTATCCAGTTCGATAGTTCGACTCCCGTCCGTCACAGACCACGACGTTTACCATTTACTGAGAGAGATATTGTAGATAAACAGGTTGATACTTGGATTAAGGACGGTATTATAGAGCCCTGTTCATCAGATTACTCGAGTCAAGTTGTTCTTGTTAAAAAGAAAGACGGAACTCCACGACTTTGTGTCGACTATAGACAATTAAATAAACATATAGTTAAAGATCGATACCCTTTGCCTTTAATTGACGATTTATTAGACAAGCTTCAGAATGCGCGTATTTTCAGTACCATAGACCTTAAAAACGGATTTTTCCATGTCAATGTTCATAAAGACTGTCGACGTTATACTTCCTTAATGACGCATTCAGGTCAATTTCAGTTTCTCAAAGTTCCCTTTGGCCTCTGTATATCCCGTTCCGTATTTCAGAGATTTATAAACACGGTGTTTAAGGATATAATTTTATCAGGTCAGCTCTTATTGTACATGGATGACTTAATCATTCCTGCTACAGATGAAGAAGAAAATATCGAATGACTAAAATCAGTCTTTTCTATCGCTTCCGACTACGGTCTTGAGATAAACTTTAAAAAATGTAAATTCCTTCATAAAAAATTGAATTTCTTGGCCATATTATTCAAAATGGACAATTATTTCCTTCTCCTCAGAAAACAGCCGCTGTTCTAAATTATCCGGAACCCAAAAATCAGAAAGACGTCCAAAGTTTCCTTGGTTTGGCTGGTTATTTCCGTAAATTTATCCAAAACTTTTTTATCATCGCTCGACCTCTATCCAACCTTCTGAAAAAATCCACTGTTTTTCATTTTGGCGTAAACGAAAAAAATGCTTTTAATCAGTTAAAACAAAGTTTGGCTAATAAACCTGTTCTTCATATTTATAATCAGAATAGCGAAACTGAATTGCATACTGACGCTTGTATTAATGGTTTTGGATGCATTCTTCTTCAGAAGTCCACTGTTGATCAGTGTTTTCATCCTGTTTATTTCTTGAGCAAATGCACATCTGAAGCTGAGGGGAACTATTCAAGTTATGAGCTCGAGATGTTAGCTGTAATTTATGCAGTAAAGAAGTTCCGAGTCTATCTCCTTGGCAAAAAATTTAAAATCGTTAAGGACTGTAATGCTTTCAAACTCACTATGAGCAAACGCGATCTCAGTGCTAAAATTGCTCGATGGGCATTATTATTAGAAGACTATAATTATACTATTGAACATAGAACTGGAGCAAAAATGGCTCATGTTGATGCGTTAAGCCGCTACCCGACGATGCTCATCACCACCGACTCTCTGACTTTACAGATACAAAATGCCCAATCACACGATCCTAACATTCAGGCTATTAAAGAAGTACTTAAGACTAAACAGTATGACGATTATTTTATTAAAGCAAACATTCTCTACAAATTAGTTGACGGTTACGAAGTCCTCGTCGTTCCAGACTCAATGCAAGACGGCATTATTAAAGATACACACGAAAATGGTCATTTTGCTTCTAAGAAAGTAGAAGAGCAACTCAAGCAACATTTCTACATACCGAATTTGAAAGACAAGATTGCCAGGTTTATTGCTGTATTCATTGCATCTTGACTAACCGCAACCGTGGTAAGTAAGAAGGACTCTTACACCCTTTACCAAAAGAAGAAACTCCACTTCACACATATCACATCGATCATTTAGGTCCACTGGCAACCACTTCCAAACGATACCAATACATCTTCGCCGTCATTGATAGTTTTACCAAATTTGTGTGGCTTTACCCCACCAAATCAACCGACGCTGCAGAAGTACTCGCTAAATTAGATCATCAAAAACAAGTGTTTGGAAATCCCGTCCGTATCATTTCGGATCGTGGATCAGCTTTTTTGTCTAATGCTTTCAAGGACTATTGCCACCATGATAACATCCAGCATTTAACTATAACTACCGGTCTTCCTCGAGCAAATGGACAGGTTGAACGTCTCAATTC
>CM063502.1:162843531-162862300 GCA_032207245.1 Pardosa pseudoannulata
TGTTGGGAGCCTGGGTCTAATTGGAAGCCCATATTAACTTATGTACTGTTTGCTTTATGAACAGTAACTAATAATAGTGCTGGTCCTGTATAATTAGTTCATGGTTGAAATTTAAGGATTCCAATGTTACTTTATGAGAATTTAACTAAACAAAATATAAAAAATAACAGTATCATAGCATATGTATTTAATCTTCTAAATAGGGTAAAATACTGTCATGAACTTGCCATTCAGAATATGCAAGAAGCTAAAGAGAAAGAAAAATTATGATACAACCTCAAGGCTATAAAGAAACAATTTAAAGACAGATATTTAGTTTGGTTGTGGCTCTATCGAAACTGAATAAAATTTCAGTCACATGAATTGGACCAGCGAAAGTAATCAAACAACTTTTAGAGACAAATTACATTATCCATTATCTGAAAAAAAAATACATCCCCCATGTATTACATAAATATGCTTTCTTGCCAAGTAAATAGCAGACAAGAAGATGCTTATTTTCAAGAAATTGAAAATATTTCTTTTCCAAAACTGTCAGACTAATTATTCTACTTGGAAGCAAGATAATAGCAAGTATTATTAATAGGTTGGAAATCTTGAGCATTCATAACAGGAAGGGTTAAATCATTATGAAGAAAGCTACTGAGAAAATAACCGCACAATTTGAGTGATCTAAGCATAGAACATACACAACTGTTTATCAAACTATAGATAAGAAATTTCAACCATTGATCTCAGCTATTAAAAGTACAGAAGAGGCTTGAAAGATTCTACAAGAACATTTTGAACCTAAATCCTAAGCTTGATTAGCATCCCTCATTGATGAATTTTTTTTAATTGTGTTTTAAGATAGATGAAAAAACTATTGAAAATTATCTGTAATTGGAGAAACAGTTTGAAAGTGAAAATGCAAGATTTAAAATTCCAGAATTGTTGGTGTTTTTCCAACTGATTAGGAAGCTTCCTGCTGAATGTGAAAATTTAGTTCAAACACTTAACAGACTGAAAGATGAAGAATTTACAAATAATAATAGAATTGGGTTGAATATAACTGAAAAGGAAAGGAAAACACTCAAATTGGAAGGTTGATTGGTTTGGAGCACTCCATTCTACTATTTTGTTCACAAGAGTTAGTAAGACTGGGACCTACTGCTTAAAGCTGATTCTGAATAGCTACAAATTTCCATGCCAGCAGCAGGATTCAAACCTGCAAACTCCAGTACCAAAGAGCAGAGCTCTACCATTCAGCTATTGTTTGGCCCAAAACTGGAAGGAGATTATTTGTCAAATGTGTTAAGGACCTACAGACGTGAAAACAATAAAGGCAGTAGAACAATAAAGGACTAGAATACGAGTGCACATCAAAAAGAAGCATCAAAGAAAACCTATCTACTGGGGTCATGCAAATATTGCTATAAGCATCAGCATAATGAAGACAGGTGGTTTACGAACAGCCTGAATAAACACAGATTTTTCTATAACAAATTAAGGACTGGATATTCAAGCAAAAAATGAATGGTTTCAAATCGCCATGAAGTAACAGAATGTTTATTGGATACTGCTACCACTTCCTACATTTGTACAACAAGTGAATGGTTCTAAAATTTTAGGACACTTTCACCTGCAGAAGTTCTAAGTTGGTAATAAAATCAGCCTGTTTAATATTAGATTCATAAGATGTTGAACTGATAATTCCAAATAAGTCAAGTAATGTAAACCTTACTTTAAAAATAAGTTATTTATATCTTATATCAGGAAAATTTTAAAGGAAAAATCAGGGATGGTTTTATGACTATTGCTGGTTAAAAAGTTGTTTTAGCAAAAGAAAAGATGATAATGTTAACTTAAATTTTCTTACAGTACCAAGAATGAATAAATTATATGTATTATATTTTTTATCTTAAATGTGATTTTGCTATGTATAATAGTTTAAATATTTAATTAGCTCATGAAAGGTTTTATTAAGTAAATGTCTAATGTATAAAGATATGAGTTATAATAAAATCATAAAAGGGAATGATAACTTAATGGGAGATTCTAAAACTGTAGAAAATTGTGCAGCATCTGAATTGTCTAAATCTAAGAAGATTTCACTTAAAAGAAATTATGATTTAAAATGTTCTACTAAAGATGTTTTGCAAAAAGTACATATTTATGGGGGGGGTCTGCTGTTGCATATTCTATGAGCAGAAACAAATATCTTTTGTCAGTGATAGGTGATTATACTAGAAATATTGATGTATTTTTAACTATGGATAAAACTATAGTATTTGATCGTCTTAAACAGTACTTAACAAGTTCTAAAAGAAAATTAAATAAAAAAAATTAAAGTGTGCTCACATCAATAATGGCCTAGAATTTTGTAACCATAAATTTGAGAAACTATTATATGATTAAGAATAGAGCCACAGTAGCTCAGTCAGCAATTTCGTAACGTTGTGGGTTTGGGGCTCCAGTCGACCTAAGATCCACAGTTGTCATTAAAGATGACTGGGGCACACAAAATATGTTCATGGTCACAATGTCCTCCAAGTTCTCAAACAATACCTCTGGGGGTGGCAGGACAAGCCTGGGGGTCTTCTGCTTGGTCCTGCATCTAAATTATGAGGACCCAGTGGAGGTAATGTTACTCGCGTCTGTAGCATTCCTTAAACTACACATGCTCCTTGGGTGGTGCTAAATGGGTAACAACTTCGCAACCATGTATTGGCATAAAGGTGTATGTGCCCGTATTGCCCACTGTATAAGAAAAATAATGATTTAGGAATAAAGGTAAAACGTACAATGATTTACATAATTGAACAAAATGGTGCATTAAAAAACTAACTTGAATGCTATGAATGGCATTAGGTCCCTTTTGCAAGAAAGTGGATTAAAACATTTGTCTATATAAGAAACAGATGTAAATATAAGTTAACTGAGAGGTTAACACCAATAGAAATTTGGTTGAGTTATAAACCATCAGTTCATCATTTAGAATTTTTGTATCTCTAACTTATGTACATATTTCTAAGGTATAAAGAAATAATTTTGAACATAGAATTAAATTAGGAATATTGATAGGGTACACTGAAAAATGGGAGCTTTACAGAATTTGGATACATAAAGAATGTCACCTTTCTGAAAGAATTTATATATTGACTAAAGTAAAAATGGGGCTACAACTTTGTTCAGTAAAAATAGTAATGAGCGTTATGCAAAGTATCAAATGAATGGGATTGTTGAGCAATCTGGTGAAGAATTATCAGAAGTTAAAGCTGAACTATTACCAATAAATATCTCAAACAGGAAAAGATTAGAATGTACTCATACTAAAAGTAAATAAAGATTTATATTATCCCCCTGAAAGTCAGAAAAGACTACAATTTTAAATGATGTGAAACAATATTATGAAAGAAATAAAACTGAATTAGAACCTAACAAATTTTCATTTAAAGCAACCAACCAAACATCAAACTCAAAAACTAAAAATGTGACAGCAAGTTAAGGGATACCAGTTCAACAAACTCTACAGATCAGGTAGATGTATTAGTTATGATTGATAGTCATGAAATATATATAATGTACAGGTACCCAGAAGTTTTGAAGAAACTCAAACAAGTCTGGATAAGAAAAAATGGGAAAAAGCTAAGTTAGATTAATTAAAAATCATGAGGGATGTAAACGTATGGGAAATAGTTTACCCTCCCCAAACGCTAAAGTAATCGGCAGTAAATGGGTTTATACATTAAAGAGGGGCGATTGAAATAAAATAATAAAATACAAGGCAAGACTTGTTGCACAAGGGTTTAAACAAACAAAAAGCACTAATAATAATAATAATGTAGACTCACCTATTGCAAACTTTTCAATTTTAAATTGTTATGCATAATTTTAAATCCAGTTACACTGTCATAATTTTTAACTTTATGCAAAATTTGTTTATATGGTAATTTAAAAGAATGTATCTACATGAAACAACCAAAAGGTTATACTGTAGAAGTGTGAAGAACAAAATATGTTTGGTATATAAAACTTTTTATTTACTGCACCAAAGCAGCAGAGAATGGAATGATGAATTGGAAAAAATACTTGTATCAAAATTGGTTTTCAAAAGTTTAATAATTGTAACTGTGTATATATGATGAATCAAAATGTGGTTCTTTTTTATTATACTATTATTATTTTATTCAGTAAGATAGCTGAAGTAGTACAAAATGCACTTAAACTAATTAGAACTAAACTAGAAGTTACTGACTTGGGTCTAATTAAACATTTTATGGGGTGAATTTTGATTACATAAATAGTAGTATATACTTTCATCAGAAAATGTTTAACTAATTATAACTTAATAACTTTCTATTGAAAGAATAAGTAATGGTTTAATTAATCTTTCAATAGAAAGATTAATTAAAACCATTTGAGCAACTGCCTAAAAGTTTACCATTTAAGGTTGGAAATAATCTACATCCAAAAATTAAAGAATATGAAATAGAGGAAAATGACATCAAAAATTTTAATATAGAACCATAACTGCCTGTATGTCTTTTATTGCTAACAGAAGTAGACCTGACATTACATTTGCAATAAACACAATGTCACAATTTTGTAATGGTTATACATACAAACATTGGTGTATTCTAGTAGATATTTTTGATTATGTTTGTAATACAAAAGATTATATGATCAATGTCAAAAGTTGACAATGAGGAATTTGCACATGTGGGGGATTCGAACAACTTAGTGTTTTTCTGATAATTTCAGACTCGTAGATTCCAAAAATGTTCTCAAAAATGTAAAAAACTGGGTCCATCATTTAAAAAATTAATTTTAAAGTTAAGCGAAAATCATGTGACATCAAAACGCTCCGTGATTGGTTGTGATGTCATCGTTCATGCAGACCAATATTTTTGTATTGCTTTTAAGCGCGCACTATTTTCCGATTTTGTTTTTGTAAGTTCCTGAAATTTTCTAGCTATCAAAATTTATTTTTATTTAAACCTGAAGGTTTAGTTTATCGATTTAGATAGCTTAGTCATCTCAATTTGTCATAAATGTCTCTTCTACCTGGATTTACCAAAAGACAATCAGACAGCCTCCCGAAAATTGACAGCATGTCAATGTTTTCTTTCTTAGCAAAAAACCCGGATTTTATGGGAGCAGAAATACGAGGAATTAAAACCCAAAGGTATGTAAAATCATTTATATTTTTTTCCAATTTCACTTAACATGTATTAATACTTTATTCATGCTAAACACAGCTCTTTTGTTTGTAAACACAAACAAGTCAAATAAATATACATATATCATATACACACACATTTGTAGTAGCATCGTTTTTTATAAATAGAGACGGATGTAATATTAAAATAAAAATTAGATGAGTTATTTATTGTGAGACCGGTCTCATTAGTCTTCGTGTTGCAAAAAGTAGACCGTAGCACTCCAAAACCAAACCAAAACAAAATCAATTCTTAGATATTTTAAATATGATGAAAAGAAATTTAAAATCTTTAAATGGCTTTACTTAATTATTTATACATTTTTAAATAGCAATACAATTTTATTGCCTTTAATATTAATGTCAAATTAAAAAATGTATAAAATTTCTCAAATTAAAATTTCATTTTTAAAGTAATATAATTATTAAGTATTTTAAAAATATTATACTTTTTTTTCAAATTAGTCACCAATTTAATCGAAAAATATCACTGTTGCATTTGATACACAAGAAAGTATGCATCTCTGAAGAAAATATTTATAATACATTGAAAATACATAACTTTCCCCTCCCCCGAGTTATTTATTAGATAATTATATGCTTTAGATATTTATATGTTTTTCGATATTTATATGCTTTATAAAATATTTATTGTACTTGAACTCTGTGATAATACTCGAAAATTAGCAGTTTTAAAAGTTAAATAGCAGTGGTTAATCAACAATCCTTTTAAAGGTATAGATGTATTTTATATCCTTTAATTGTTCTAAATTAGTAATATTTAAACAAATGCAAGCATTTATTTACTGAAAAATGGTCTTCATAAACCCATAGAGATGATTTATATGATAATTTGAGGTTTAATTTCTCCTCCCTTTTCATCTCAGTTGTCCAGATTTTACGTGTATGTGGGTCTTTTGGGACGCTGAAAAATATCTTCTCATTGCAATTAGTTGTTGTATTTTTACAGAGTGGCACAATACAATATTTAGAGTAGGATTTTTTAAATCCAGACATAACAAAAAAATTTCTATTATATGCGATACTTTACACAAAAACAAATTTAAAAGTCGACTTTTAACATGTAAACAGCATAGGCGCTCGGTGTTTACATGAACGATGACGTCACAAACTCGGCAGAGAAAAAGTATCGTTTTTGAGAGACGTTAAAGAGTCCACTATAAAACCCATTAGAAATCACTCATTAGGCCCCCAAATGAAAGAAAAATAGCTACTGTGCTGCTTACTTTTTTGTCTTCTATCGTTTAAAATCAAAATTAGAAAACGTGAAAATTCCTCATTCTCTGGTGTGAATTGAGGTTGCAACATAACCACTAGTGGTTCTATAATATATTTTTGCAATATTCTAAATTCTACCCAGTGTGCATATGTAATTTGAGGAATGCTATGGATGAAAGTAACACTTCAACATTTCTTCTGCAAATTGGGTCCTTGTTGTTTAGAAGCAGGGATCAAGCAGAAGATCCTACCATTGGTGTCTTACCTCTAAAGGTATTGTTTGAACTTAGATGACATTGTAAACACAAACTTATCGTACATGCCCCAGTCACCATTAATGAATATGGCAGATCCTTCCCTTGTACTCCTCCAGTTACGAGCTTCATGTTTTTGCTCACTGAGCTACCATGGCTCTGATGAACAATATTTAGTATATGGATTTGACATTAAAATAGTAAATCTGTATCTCAGTTTGAGATCAATTGCAAAATGGAAGGGGAAATACAAAATATTTTGCTTTATAATGCTCATGTTAAGTAATGGATAGTTCGGCAGTGTTTAGCATCTTTTTTAAATGGTTACCTAAGGTCAAATTTCAGTTTAAATTACTCTCTGGCAAATTTAAAATTAAATTATTAAAAGTCAAATATTTTACATAAAAAAAGATTGTAAGGGGAAAGAAACTCAAAGGAAAAGAACTTACCATGAAAGCATCTGCGTTAAAGGTAACAGTACCTTCATCTAACAGCAAATAGAGCTGGTGATAAGAAAATGTACTGTCTTTAATCTTAGCATAAATAGATGCATACCCCCACTGACTCCTGCATAAGCTGAAACAGATTTTAAATAGAAAATTAAAACACACTGGAATTGCCATCCATCAATTATCTATAGGAATTAAGAGTAATTTCCTAAATCACTGTTACAGGTTACCCATCACACATCAAATTTTGGACAATATTGCCTGACATAATGTAAAATTCTAAACAAAGTTTCAAAGCAAATAGAAAAAGCCTAACTTAAAAAAGCGAATGAATTAATTCTCACAAAATTACTATGTAGTGAACATTGATAAATATTAAAAAACTAGCATATAGCCCGTCATATGACAGGATCAGTAAAATTTTTAATTTTCCAGAGTTGTAAAGTACCTTATCAGGCAGGTTAAAAAAAATGGTTTGTTTATTGGCTGAGAATTATCTTCCAACAAAAATAATCATTTAAAATTATCACATATCTACCTAATCTATTATTTAAGCCAAATATAAAAGAAAATTATTTACGTAATATTAAGTTTACAGATAAAAAGTATGGAAATAATGCAGAAGGTATTTAAATAATCTACAATAAATGATTAAATGAGATGGTTAAAGGAATGACGCCATAATGCTAGAAAAAAAATTGTTATTTTTACCTGTTTATTATGCATTAAATTGATAAATTTAATCGCCTGCTCTTAAAATAGGGCTTGATATAATGGCATTAAAATCTTGTAAAGGGCTATAGGGTGGGTTTCAAATGTTTTAAAGATGACAGTATTTTTGCTGAGGTATGAAGCTTATTCATACCAATTTATTTTAGAATAGGATCTATAGTTTAGGAAAAGATAAACTTTACTTGCTTTGAATTTTGCTTACCCTAACTCATCAAAAATCCAATATAGATGCTCTATCCATTCCAGGTACAACCATAAATTTGTTCATAAATTTGAGGACAGATGGATAGATAACTTAAGCTATTATTACATTATGAGAAGAAAGTTTAAGTATACAAAACATGAAATGTTTATGTGGCCAGGGACATCCGTACAACAATACATGAATTCAATAAAATAAAAATAATAAAAATCATAAGTTGAATAAATAGTAAAAATTTATTTTTAAAATAATAAAACAACTTTAGGAATAAGAATTTAAAAGAAAAAACACAAAATATTGAATTCATTAGACATTTAGAAAAATGTGGCTGTGTCGGAGACAGACACGACAACCCGAGAAGTACAACGATGAAATGGGCAGATACTCTACCGAACGTGCCACGCCTACACATGGTGAAGAAACTAATTAGAGTATATGAGGGTCGAGTAAATACAGTCCAGTTTAAATATTATGCTCTTTCCTCACCATCCTATAAAGAATGAATTTAGTATAGAATAAGAGGGAGAATAAGGCTTGAAATAATAGCATTAAACTCTTGAAGAGGGGGGATGAGGTGGATTTCGAACTTGCTTTGAATTTTGCTAACCCTAACTCATAAAAAATGCAATATAGATGCCTGTATCCATTCAAGGTACAACCGTTTCATAAATTCGCAGACAGATGGACAGAAAACTTAGGCTATTATTATATAGCGCATAACATTTAAGGATATCAGCAAAATATTGACCAATATCACGAAATATCCCAAAATAATATTCAGAAATATTGGGAAATATTGACAAACATTGCTAAATTAAATATAAAAAAATGCTATTCAGCAATATCATTTAGGGGTGGGAGGTCCAATTCATGTAGGCAGATTTTATAATTTTGATACTGGCTGATATTTTTTGTGCTAATATCAAAATTTTTTATTTCATTTATGTGAGACTTGTATGTGAGGCATACTGATTAGTGAGCACATGAAAAATCTATATAGATTTAATGAAATAAAGGAAAGGAAATAAAGGAATAATAATGAAATAAAGGAAATTTACAACAAGATAACTTCCAAAACGTTTTACTCTTTATGCATATAACCTTAGTACAGATAGACTGATTCTTGCAGCACATTTATTGAATGATTTTGAAGAGAAAGTATCATGAGTAGGCTTAAAAACTAACCATCATAATTTTATAACAAATTAAGGTATTTGTTCTAGATTGTGAAACCTTACATATTAAACATTCATTAATCCATTAAAATTATTGGGGTAATAAGTATATACAGGGTATCTGCCAAAATAAAACGTTTCAAATCCATGACTTTTCATGACTTACCCTGATTTAGCAAATCATTTTCCATGACTTTAAAAAGCTTTCGTTAAAGTATATATGAATTAAACTTCTGATGTACATACAAATAAAATATATGCTTTTAGAGAAATTACAGGAATTTTATCATAAAAAATTATAAACTTACTTTATAAGTGTTAATAAACTCATATACATAAAAATAAATTGTTGTATCTACATACCTAAGTTCAATCATATAGCAATTTTTCAATCAAAATTTTTCCAATTTGAATTCAGGGTACTTTGGTATTATCCGGGTGACCATGAATAATAGCCAAATATAACCCTATAATGTTTATATACTATATCCCTAGAGATACTTAAATCTTAACTAATTTTTATTAAAAATAATGAATATTATATTAATAAAATTTTAATCTACAATTTAAGAAAAGACCCGAATAATATACATTTTACCCACCCATTAAACTTTCTTGCTTTGAGTTTCCTTGGTGAACAAATTTTAATTGGCAATATGGTCAATAGGATAATACATAAATATCAAACTCAGTAACTTCAGCCAAATGACAAGTAAAAATAGAATTAAACAATTCAATGCATTTTTTTTTAATCGGTAGTTTAGCGGATCCATGACTTTCCATGACTTTTACTCATTTTACTTGAAAAATCATGACTTTCCATGACAAAATTAATCCATTGTCTAAATCCATGATTTTCCATGACTTTCCCAGTGTGCGGAAACCATGTATATATATATCACAAAATAATGCTTCAGCAATGAGACCTGATGCTGAAAGAGTTTATTCTATATATGTATATGAAACAAGACAAAGATCAGTAGTACTACAATGGAAAAATTTCTTTTATAATACAATGCATCCAAACAGGATTTATATGTCCTGATATTGAAGATCTAGATATAAATATAGACATATATCGCCTAGAGTTCAATAAATAATAGAATAATATTATTTCTGTATCTATTTTGAACTATCATTCCAGTTGCATTATTAAGAAACAGACTAACCTCAAGTGAAAATAAATTTTGACAATTTTAATCATGAATTTACATTCAAATTCAAACAATACTTCTGCCATAAAATTTTAAACAATACAACTGAATTAGTTTGCCCCCACAGAAATGCAAGACAAAAATTAATTGCATTCCATTTGACATATTTTAGAATAAGCTATATATATCTTTATACAAGGACAAATGTAACTCAAAGTCCAGTACCCAAAATATGGAACCCTATCACACTATCTGTTACATTATTAAAATAAAAACAATGGAACAATTCTAATGATGAGACAAGTACCTCATCCATAAGATCTGATCTTGAGCAAGTTCACCCCATACACATGCCGCCAGACAAAGATCCGTAGCATTCAAATGAGAAAGAACATAAAGACTGATTTCAGGTGGAAGGACTGCAAGGTCAGGAAATCCTAAAACACAAACATTTTAATAAATAAATCAAATTTATAATAAGGCTTTTTCAGTAAAATAAAAAATAGCAAAAGTAGAAAACGTGAATAAATATCAATTCATTATTTTTATTTCACTTTGATGATAAATGGCTATTGACACAAAACTAATCTAAGCTTAGCATTTTTTATTCAAATTTAATAGTAAATATATCTATTGACACAAGTACTAAATTGATACAGCAGAATTTTAATAAAACTGAATTAAATGAAATAGATTTTTGGCATTATAAAACATATAGTTTTACTTGCAAATATATTTTTAGCAAACAATTTTTTCTCATATATTTATGTACTGAAGCATAGCATTAATTTATAATATCAACACAGTGTAAAGAAAATTTGTACTTTTAGACAGTACTAAAGTAAATTTGTTCTAACATAAAAAGGAAAATAAATACCTTCTGCAGTACAGCAATCTTGATTTATATTGTCTTCGTGTTCTTTTATCTTCTTCAATACTTGACCCATACTACTGCTTTATAAAAATTTTAAATATTTTTTAAAAAACTAACACAAACTTTCATTTCAATTTGAAATAAAATGTATAAAATCAAAGAGTTTAAAGACACTTTATATTTATAAATCTGTATATAAGACTGTATATAAGATGTAGTAAAAAAAAAATTCTTTTTTGGGGGAAGGGGAAGGGACCAGTCGAAAATCTTAACCCAATGTATGGTGAACTTTCAAACTCATAAAAAAATTTCATTATACACACACACAAAGTACAGATACATATCTATATTCTGTACTTTGTGTATGTGTACATACATCCTTAGTTAGATATACATACATTAATACATCATAAAACCAATCAACAATGCTGAATGTAATTTCATTGTATCATTGTAAAATATATTTGCAACCATAATATGCTGTGTCTTAATTTACATTCTGAGTTTTTACCACCAGGTTTAAAAAATCTCCCTAATAATACTGGAGACTACTTAACTTAAAGAACTTAATATAATATACTTTACTTTATTAAAGTATATTTACTATAATATACTTTTTTTATGCTTCAGTATTTACCAGACTTAAACTAATTTTATGAATAATAGCATGGAATATAAAAAACACATTGAGAAAGGAATTAAGATACATCATATTATTTTTCTTTTACAAAATGATATTTCTCAAACTCTCAAAACCAGTTTTCATAAAGTTATTTTCATAAAGTGAATGTATAAGAATTTGAATATCAAATCTATAATAAACTTGCTAGTAATGAGGAATTTTCACACTTTCTAATTTTCTTTTTAAACAGTAAAAGGCAAAAAAGTAAGCCAGATAGTTCCTTTCTTTGTTTCATTTAGGGCCGTAATTAGTGATTTTCATAGGTTTTATATCAGACTCTTTTGCATCTCTTGAACATGCTACTTTTCCTCCACCAGTTTTGTGACATCACAGCTCATGAAAATACCGACAGTATACATTGTTTACATGGTATATGGCTATTTTTTAATTTGTTCCTGTTCAACGAATAGCATATAATTTTTTTATTGTCTGACTTTAAAAAGTGATATTCTAAATACTGTATTGTGTCACTCTGTATGAATACAACAACTAATTGCAATTAAAAGATATTTTTCTGTATTCCCAAAGATCCCAGTATACATAAAACTTAAACTAATGCTGTCAAAAGAGATGAGAAATTAAACTCTGAATTATCATACAAATCATCTCTTTAGGTTTGTGAAGACCATTTGGCTGTAAATAAACCTGTTTTATATATATATATATAACATTTAAAAGTGCTGTTGGTTAACCAGTACTATTTTAACTTTAAAAAAAATCCCTAATTTTGAAGTATTTTCACAAAGTTTATATACTTTATAATGAGTTTGTGAAAGATATCAAGTGCAATAATTATTTGAAACATAACTAAAAAAAAGTTTTAAGTATTCTCAAGGTATTTAGATATTTTCTTGAGAGATACCTATTTTCTTGAATATAGCGGTTCACACTGTGATATTTTCAATTACATTGGAGGCTAATTTGAAAAATGATGTTATCTTTAAAATACTCCCCTGATATTACTTTTAAAAAATTTAAATTTAATTTCAGACACTATACATATTTTTATTTAACACTTATATTAGGTAATAAGAATGGTTTTAATATATAAATCAAAAGTAATACAATCTTTAAGTATAGAAAAATACTATGATGAATCTGAACAATGCATAATTTCAAAAAGCAATTTGTGAATTTTTTTTAATAAACAGTAGAGTGAATATAAATTTAAAATTAAAGTACAAATACACAATATGGATTTCAGATTTCAACACAAACAAAATCTGGGTATTACATTTTCTGAAATTCATACATTATTTCTAACTGCCATCAATAACAGGTTCTCTATACATAAAACTGGCCAATATATACTTACTCTTTTCCTATTATGCTTCTTGTTTGTTTTAATTTATGAGCTCAAGTTATTCGACAAGTTTATGCTTCTCCTAAATTTAACATTCAATCAAAAGTGCAAGAAGTATAAATACCTTTTCTAATTTTTTATTTAATATTATTGCATATGTAATATCAATTTATACTAATATAATTTTACAAAACATCTTCATTCATTTCTATAAATTATTTAATAAAGAAACTTTAGTGTAGGATAGCCATGAATGTTTTAAAAGAATCCATGAGATGAATCTCTTTTGAATGTGAATATGAGATGATAGGTATTTTACGTACAAAAAAAAGGTAAATATTTAGGAAAGTTAATAAAAAGGATGATCTTTAAAATCCTACATGATGGTGGTTTTAATAGATAATTTAAGTGTTTTGTTTCAAGAATGCTCTTTAATATATTTCCAACTACAATATTACATAAAAATATTTTCACATATTTTTTTTTACCATATCAAAATAGTGTCCATACATAACTTCCAATTAAAAGAAGTATAAATACCTTTTCTAATTTTTTATTTAATATTATTGCTATCTCTCTGTATAAAATGTGATACTGCAACATTAAATGTGTATGTGTGCATAAATATATGTGTTTGACATGTCAGTGTTTACAAACAGAATAGATGTGGTAGTATTAATAAAGCATTTATACATTTGAAGTACATTAAAGATAAATTGAAAAATATGAAAAATTATTTTACATATCTTTTGGTTTTGATTTTTCATATTTCCATTCTCGCAAAATTTGAATCATATCCTAAAATGAAAACATTGATTTGCTGTGAATTTTCGCGAGATTGTAGGACTGTTCTTTGTTAAATCCGGGTAATATATATTATAAACAAATATACACATATATATTACCAAGATTGATAATCCTAAAGCCCGAAGTAAAAATAAATATTGAAGACTAGAAAATTTTAAAATACCACCAAAAGGCAATCCAGAAATAGGAAGTGCTTGCTATCAAAATGTCAACATTGAAACTTCATGAACTGCGACGTCACAACCAGTCATGGAGTGTTTTGAAGTCACGTAGTTTTCTCTTAACTTTAAAATGAATTTTTAAATGATGGACCCATTTTTTTAACAGTTTTGAGAACATTTTTGAAGTAACAATTCTGGAATTATCAGAAAAATAATAAGTTATTCCATTCCCCAACATGAGCAAATTCCTCATTGAAGCATAAACAATTACATTTGCTGTAAACCTCTGCTTTCATTTTAATTTATAAAAAAATTTTGCACTTTAACAAATCGTACAATAAACTATAAGATTTTCAAATGCATTGCATTAAAAAATACCTAATTTTATTTTAAGTTAAAATTAAATATAAAAATTGTTGCAAATTTTACAAAGAAATATAAAAAATCTAGACTAGAAACAAAGATGTCATGATTTGATCTGTCACCCCAAACATACAATTTTTAGGTAAAATCAGCATACTTAAATGTAAACTAGAAAAAATACACCATAAAGAATTTCTTCTGAAGAATTTTGTACTAAAAGAAACTTATGGCTCACTATAGAATTAGTATGTATATATATATATATATATATATATATATATATGTGTGTGTGTGTGTATAAAATGATATTTTTATACCTTTTAGTTTAAGATTCTATTTTCCCCATAATTCTTTTCAAGAAACCCAAGTGAATATTCTCGAATGTTTGCTAGTAGAAATCCTTCCAGTTCCATATCTAAAAATAGAGTTCTAATGCTGGGTTACAACACCCAGCTACAACAAGTAGTAGCTGATTGGTCAGCCTAAATGACTATTTAAACACAGGGTTTTCCCCATAAAAGGTTTCGATGGAGTTCTGTCACAGTTTCCGCAAACTGATGTAGTATCGAGTGTTCTAATAATTTTGATATTTCGATGAATAAACAACATTAGATTGATTTTTCCAGTGTCTTAATTTCATTCTCATCGCGAGGTTCCACAACTGCAGGACAGTCATAACTACCCGGAACTCCATTTTGTAATGGGCAAAAGCCCTATTAAATATATAAAGATATATATATTATGCTGAATGTATGTTAACCTTATTTAATTCAAGATTATATTCTACATAACACCTTAATTGGTTTTTTTTAATTAAACTGTTAAAACATAAGCCTTAGTTACAGGATTTGATGATTTATAATACCTTGATATAAATAACAATTTAAATCAATAATTGCATGAAAGAAGGTCTTAATTTGAATAGGCAGCATTTGAATACACAGAATTCATACCTTAGTATTTATAAATGAAAATTAAGGTTTAAATATCCTCCCTTTGATAATATAATTTCTGACCAAATTACATTTATTTTAGAACTTTCTTTTTTTTAATCTGACATCAAATCAATAATATTTTCACTTATGTTTATTTTCATGTTTATTTAAATATTAATGCTTTAAATATTTCAATTGATAAATAAGCAGTTCTATACTTATAAACAAAGCAAAATATATAAGCAGTTTGTAAAAAATTGTCATGGAGGGATAAAAAAAAATTTTCAAAATTTACTTTGTGCTTTTTATTTTGGACAAAAATTTACTTTGTGCATGTAATACATAATCTGCCATATATAAATACTGTACACATTAAAATTAAGAAAATAAATAGCAAACACTTAATCTTTAAACATAATGTTGTAATAATTAATAATTAAGCTTCTGTTATCTTATTTAATTAAATATTTACATAAAGACGCATATAAATAAATAATTTCACTTGTAATGTTTAATTTGTAAAAGAAAAATTTAACCCAAACACCTGATTTTAAATTTTAAAATATCTGATTGCTAGTAAAAAAAATTCTTGATTTTTAGCAAACCTGCTTGGTAACTATCTTTTTGTTCTAATTTCTACATAGAAGTCTAAATAGCAAAACCTCAACAGATATTTTTCACAGAAAGTCCCATATTTATAATAAATTTGTCAGGGTCTCTAAAAAATATACACTAGTGAAATGTTCATATCGGAAATATAATGTAAATTAAAAATCTGTAACAGATAATGAATGATAGAAAGCCTACTTTCATAAATTTTAGAGATAGTCCATTGCCCAGAGAATGAAGAATTTTTCAAAGATCCCTAAGGAGTAGCTTCTTAACCTAAATAAGAAAAATTTATAAACTTAGATTTCAACAATCACTATACTTGAAAACAGACATAGTATTGAAGAAATAAAATAGCCAACCAAATGCTCAATGCTTAAGCTATAATTAGTTTCATATACTTTGCAGGTTGAATTACAGTCCATTGTTTTTTATACACAAGGGCTTATAAATTAAAATTTTAGCAGCCATAAATGGTAATACTATATTTTATAAAAAAGATTTGTGTGCATATATATATATATATATATATATATATATATATATATATATATATATATATATATTATACAATGAAAGAATCTCTTATGTTTGTCCAGGACAACTGAAAAAATTCTTGAATGAATCATAAGGAAATGTTTACAGAATTTTGTTAGTATATCTGAGAGTACAAAAATGTTTACTGAGTCTTTAAAAAAATCAAAATTTTTATTATAAAGTATTCAAAACATAATGCCTTCCAGCAACAATGTAAACAGTTACTTTTCCAATTCATTAAACATTTATATGTATGGTGGGAGACTCAAAAGTAAAATACTCATCTTCCAAGCAAACAGGCCAGGTACAATTATAAGTCAGATTATTCTGTGTTTCTACATTTACATTTCATATCCATAACAGTTACATAAATTTCTGCTATATTTTATTAGAAAGTTTTAATTCAAATTTATTGAGAAATAAAATTTATATCTTTATTTTGGTTAACTAAAAAAAATAATAAAAATAGTAAAATATTTAAAGTACTTTGGCAAATTGAATTCAATTCAAAAGGTTATAACTCTTGAAATAATCAAATACAAATGAATAAATAAAATCATATTTAATGCTGTGATGTGAACAATTGTTTCCCTAATTTGTTTCCATATTTGGTAGGTGAGTATTGATAGTTAAAATGTTATTTCTTTTATGTAATTATGTTGTATTAAACAACCAAGAATAAGAAATAGGGAGAGTCTACATAGACATAAAATTAGAAATAGAAAAATGACTGGGAAAGGGGGGAAAATTATTTGTATTTTAATTATAATGCAGCCCAATGCCATTTTTACAGGTTACTTATAATACAACAAAATATACAATAAATAATATATATATACTAAAATAAAAAATGAAGTTTTATAATGCTGAAATTATATATATAAATTTTACAAAGCTGGAACAAAAAATTTAGTTACTGAAGCCTTTTAACTCTAATGCTCAAGAATGTTTCAAAACAAATTTTTTAGAATAACGTTCACTTTATTCTAAAAAATACTTGAAAAGAAAATTCTATTTATTAGCCATTTAACATTTCAAAAAATAAAACATGCTTCAATAAAATCCATAAAACTGCATTTTGGAAGCATATACAACTATCCAAAATAATAATATATAAAAATTTGTAAAATATAATGTATTATAGAAATATGCATGCATGAAAACAGAGAAGATTTGATTAAACATAAATATTTAACTAAATAAACTTTTCTAAATTTTGCTTAAACTCATGTATGTAGCTGATTTAGCATTTTCAAAAATATTTGACATGAATAATTGATTCAAGGAACTAAACCAAAATAAGAAAATGTATATAAGTTGCATTGTGATATTTATAATTAGAAAAAGTGTCGCAATAAAATTTTTCCTCCACAATTTTTCAGGAGTTTTGGAGAAATTTTGGGAGAGGTTATTATATTTAAAATAGTTTTATTGCTGAGAGAATAAATCTAAAGCTTATATAAATTTCAAAATGAATTAAATTTTTTAGGATAAAGACCTTACCCAACTTAAAGCCTGGGTGCAAAGTGGCTGGCTAGCTAGCATATATATATATATATATATATATATATATATATATATATATATATATATATGGAGAAGGGGAGAGAGAGAGAGAAAAGGATGGAGGGGGTTAGCTAAAATAATATGACCACTTCTAACTTTTTACCTTTTGTGAACTTTCAAAAGAGCTACTTGATGAAGTGTTAATTTTTTTTTTTTATTTAATAAGCAGTAATTGCATTTTCTTATATGATCTTATAGAAAATAATTTACTTGTAGATTTAGGGAACCATAAAAAAAATAAATAAATAGATTACCGTTCACTTTGTACTGAAAAAAAAAGAAACTATAAATTTCAACAACACATTAGTAGACAATTGTTGCATGTACTTTTATGATAAATGAAACATTTAATATGTTTAAATGGACATCTATTTAAAAAATATCTATATCTTCTGCAAGTCAGCCATTTTTATATTAATAACATCAAATGGTTGATGCAGTGTATTAAAAAAAATATGTGCAACCATAAAAATAAAAAAAATAATGAAAATGAATGATTAACATGCAGCAAATGATTTCAAGTAAAA
>CM063503.1:0-21554 GCA_032207245.1 Pardosa pseudoannulata
ATGCTCTTTCGAGATTGCCCAATGATGACCAAAACGCCAACTCTTACCCATCAGAAATTTATAAGATTTCCTATTTATCAGAATTACCGCTGACTTCTGAGGACATTTCTGCTGCTTCCAGAACTGACAAAGTCTTGGGAATTGTTATCAAATATGTTCAAACAGGCTTTCCCTCCAAAGTTGAAGATTTGGGGCTTAAACCGTTTTTCAACAGAAGAGACGAATTGTCCGTGGAAAGAAATTGTTTATTATGGGGCATGCGAGTGGTAATTCCAAATGTATACAGGAAACATTTGCTGGAGTTACTTCATGACACTCATCCTGGGATTGTAAAGATGAAGGCGGTGGCCAGAAGTCATTTCTGGTGGCCTAATTTAGATAATGATATTGAAAATATGTCTGCAAATTGTAAAGCATGCCAGTTGATAGCAAAGTCTCCCCCTGCAACACCGATGCAATCGTGGGTATGGCCCAAGGCACCATGGGACCGTATTCACTTAGATTTTGCTACAAAGGACCAAAGGGAATACCTGGTAGTTGTGGACAGCTATTCCAAATGGTTGGAAGTGGCAAACATGTCATCAACAACAGCAGCAAATACAATTGCTGTATTACAACAGCTGTTTGCCAGGTATGGATCACCACTGGAAGTTGTTTCAGATAATGGTCCTCAGTTCACTTCCAGGGAATTCAGAGCTTTTTTAAAATCCCTAGGCATCCTGCAGACATTAACACCAGCGTATCATCCCCAATCAAACGGTCAAGCTGAACGTACCATTCAGACTTTTAAGCAGTCATTGAGCAAAATGCTGCTAGACACTAGTGATGGAAGCTCAGTAATGGCGAAAATAAATAGATTTTTGCTTAAATACAGATCTTCACCTCATTCAACAACTGGCTCATCTCCAGCAGAATTATTTCTTGGCCGACCAATTAGAACTCTTTTGGAGTTATTACACCCGTGCACAGCAAGGCATGTTGAAAAGAAACAACGGTGTCAGAAACAATACTTTGACAGATCTCACACCAGTAATAAGAGTTTATCCTGTGACCAAATTGTTTGGGTAAAATCTCACAGAGACTCTTCAAACAAATGGATTCGTGGCAAACTGATTAAGCCAAAAGGTTCCAAAACTTGGTTAGTTGAGATAAATGGAAAAAGGTACCTAGCACATATCGATCAAATTCGTCCAGCTAGCTCTTCAATTACAGAACTTCAAGATGTTGTCATTCCAGATGATTTTTGTAGCACGTCTCAAACTCATCAAACACCAATATCTAGCACTATGCCAAACACAGAAGTCCAACATGATGACCAGACTTCTACTGAAATTCAGCAATCAGAAGAATACACTGCAGAAAGTTCAAATGAGAATATTCCTGTTGCAGACGTCCCAACCAGACGTTATCCAACACGACTAAGAAAGAAGCCAGATAGACTCGATTTATAATGACTCTTTAATTTAATAACAGTGACTTTAAAACTTTTTTTGTAAACTTGATTTATAATGTTTCTTAATGTAGTAATAGTGATTTTAAAACATTTTTTTAACTTCATTTACAATGATTCTTAATTTAATAGTAGTGACTTTAAAACTTTTTTAAAAAAGAGGGTATTGTGATATCCCTATCATATAAATCCGAACTCCATGTAATTTCATATATCCCTGTAACTGTAACTACACATGTAACATGCATGCGGTAGTGAGTAAGTAAACTTACGTGCACTTGCACGCCGACAATAAAGAGTATCTTATTTTATGAAAGTATTTTCATGTATGTTAATTGTATTAACCTGAATACATTATAGGGGGGGTCTTAAAATACACTCGCACATTTTCATCATGCACTTGTTCATGTCACACACACGTTTAAGAGTAAATAAATATGAGTACGAACGAGAGACACTGGGTCAGTTCTTTTTCTGCTTTCAGGCTTTTATCTTCAGCTGAAATTTGTTTCGCTAACCTATAGAAAGAGTTAAAAATAGGGCGACACAAGAAATGAAGGGATCCGATCGTAGAAAAGTCTAGTATTCAATGCCTTATCCTTTCTTTTTTTTCTCATGATATTTCTCAGAATACTGAAAAAGCATTTATTATAACAGGGTTGTACTTTTGAAAAAAATTCACGTGATACTGTTACGGCTAGCCCCGATCGCTGATTCCTTTCTGTCCCGCCAGTTGTGATAATTTTCGAGACTGGCTGGGATTCGCGAGGTCTTTACGCTATGATTCTGGAATCCTAGACGTTCTGTCGTCTTTAAGACAATTCGAGAATTTCGGAGATGCGGTGAAAAATTATATAAAAGGGAGAACGGAGTACAATGTAGTTAGTTTGTCAGACTAAGAGTTATCTCTGCCGCTTGTCTTTCGGAGCTCGTTTTGTTTTAGTTAGGTATTTCACGGTTTTTTTTTTCTGTTTTTGTATCTTTAGCATGTCAAAACACAAGAATTTAACAATTTTTAATTATTTTGAGAAAAAATCACGAACTGAAATTAGTAAGGTGAACTGACATTGGTACAACATCTAGTACCAATGTCAGTTTTTCTGTTGAACAGAAATGTGATACTTCCGTTGGAGAAAACGTTTCTAGCATAACAAAATCTGATAAATGTGAAAGTGGCAATCGAAGTGTTACTTCTCATCCATATGACATTGGACTTTTTTCAGAAGATAGTACATGCGAGGATAAAAAAAACTGGCTATACTAAAAAATGTTTGGGAACCCAATCCTGCATTTGTTTTTCCTGAGAAAGGAAAAAGAAAATTGAAATTTCAGTACAAATGGCTTTATCGCTGGAAATAGCTAGCATATTCAAAGTTTAAGGGTGGTACTTTTTGTAAATTTTGTGGTATAAAGTACTTTTCGGCCCAAGTGGTGCAAGTTCTGGCAAGCAAATTTTAGGCCTGCTGTGCAATATAAAATTTGACATCTGGAAGAAGGAGTCAGCATTTTTATGAACACGAAAAATGTCTTTATCACAAAAAATCGATCGAAACTGCTGGGACATTAAACGATATTTTACTTGGAAAGATGAAACCTGTGGATGAACAAGTTGACAGTGCAGCAAGTAGAAGAAAAGTAGAAAATAGAAAAAAACATTACTCCAATCATTGAAACCATCCTATTTTGTGGAAATTAAAGTCTCGCTCTAAGAGGACATAAGGATTCGGGAAGAATTGTTGAACAGCCAGGTGAAGAAAACGACGGAAATTTTCGAGCATTGCTTCGTTTCCGGAGTAAGAACGATTCGACTATTAAGAACATTTTAGAGTCAAGCAGCAAAAATGCTCAGTATACTAGCCCTCGATTTCAGAACGAAGTTATTGATGTTTATGATAAATTAGTCCTGCAAAAACTAGTCAGCAAGATTAATGACGCAACTTGCTTTTCCATACTTGCAAATGAAACAACTGATATTGCAGATATAGAGCAATTATCGTTATGCGTTTAATGTGTCGATAAGAAATTTTTAACATCACCGAACAGTTTTGCAATTCATTCCAGTGCATGACTTAACCGAAAAGCAATAACAACAACAATATTAGACCAATTACAGTCTATGAAAGCTGATATAAAAAGTTACGTGGACAGGGGTACGATGGTGCTAATGAGAGGTAAAATTAATGGTACATAAGTTCACGTAAAAAGTATTGTCCCATCAGCACTCTACGTACATTGCTCTGCTCATAGCCTCAATTTGGCTGTATCAAATGCATGCGAAATAACTGGCGTCAGAAATTGATTAGGGACAATTAAAACATTATACGACTTTTTAAATACGCCAAAAAGACATGATGTCCTATCTTCAGCAATAGAGGAGATGGAAACCAGCTCTTAGAAGGGGAAAATTAAAGAGTTATGTGCAACCCGTTGGATGGACAGATACGACTCAGTACCGCTGTGGTGAAACTTTTCGAGTCTATCATTGAAACTCTTCAAAAAATATCAAAATGGAAGGATAAGGAATCAGCTTCTCAAGGTAATTCTCTACTGTGCACAGTATCTAATTGACAATTCGTAATATCTCTTTTGTACATTTACAAAGTTTTCCCCATAACAATTCATCTTTATATATATATAAATATATATATATATATATATATATATATATATATATATATATATATATATATATATATATATATATATATATATATATATATATATATATATATATATATATATACATATATATATATATATATACAAAAAACAAGCATAGATTTGACATAGGCAGTGAGTCCTGCAGAAGATGTTATTAATGAACTAAAATTAATGCGTGAAAATACCACAGACTCATTCTCTGAAATATTCAGCTCTTCTTCTCTTATGCTAACAAGCATTGGATCTTCTTCCTCCATACGAATCCCTAGAATAACGGGTTGGTTGGGTTTGGAGTGCTAAGGTCTACTTTTTGCAACACGAGGGCTAATGAGACCGGGACCGACAACTTGAAGCCGATTCCGAACGGCTACGAACATCCATGACATTGCGAGATTCGAACCCACGAACTCCGGTACCGAAGGCCAGCACCCTAACCAATCGGCCACCGTTCGGCTCTAGAATAACGGGAAGACAGAAAAATCGTGCTAATTTTCCTTCATCGACACCCGAACATATTTCCGAGTTAGTGTATTTATTCCATTTATAGAAAATTTTATAACACAATTAGACTTATGGTTTGTATCGCACCGTGATATTTTGAAAGGATTTCAATGCCCTCTTCCTGATTATCCTTTCATTTGTCAACCTTCAAACATAAAGGCTTTTGAAACACTAGTGAAATTTTAGTCTCAAAATTTGGATACCTGTAAAGAAAGCCTTAAATCTGAACTAAAACTCTGGTATAAAAGATTAAAAAGGATTAGTTATGACGGAGGTAGTGTTCCAAAACTGCGACGGATGCTCTTGGAATGTGCAATAAAGATGTAACACCAAACATTTCCAAACTTCTAGAAATATTGGTCTTTCTACCTGTTTCAACGAGTGCAAACAAAAGATCCTTTTCAACTTTACGCCTTTTAAAGGCTTATTTATGCAATTCAGCGGGTAATAATAGAAGCAATGCATTGGTGCTCATAAACATTCATAGACAATTTATCCCAACTGTATAAGACATTTTAAACGAACTTGGAAAAAAAAACCTTCGTTTGGATATTACTGTATAAATTAATAAATTTTTATCGTGTTTGTATACTGGTTTAATTCCCTATTTGTTGGAAAGTTATTTTTTGGTAAAATTCATTGACTTTCTATAGAATATTCACATTTATACGGTTATTATTTCGGTAGATGTTATATTATGAGTAGTTTTTTTCTGGCTTGATTAATTCCTACTTTTTAATAAAAATAAAATATTTTACCTCTTATAAAAAAATTATGTTCTGAAACTTAAAAAATCAAATCAAAATTTAACTAAACAATGTTGTCTAAATAAACAGTCAAAATTGTCTAGCTGTCTAAATTAGAGAAATAATAGTGCTTTATAACATACTCGAATTTCTTTTAGTAGTTTCAGAAAATTATGAATCCCCCTTTGAAAAATTCTGCGTACGCCACTGTATATATATATATATATATATATATATATATATATATATATATATATATATATATATATATATTACAGAGGGCTTCAAACTGGAACTGAACCGAAGACCGGAAAAACTGTTACTTTGAACCCGGAAGAAATACCGGAAAGAAAACCGGAACTGAACCGAAAAAAATATTCGTTTATTTTGGTTCCATATATATTCAGTTATTTTATTACTGTAACCAACTTATCAATATTTTTTCATTCAACGTCAACCCTATAATTATCGTCATTATATGTGCATTGCTTCTCAATTTCCTGTTTTGATGTTCGCTAGTACATTCCTGTTTCAGTTTCGTACGAAACTATTTGTTAAAGGCAGATTTAATTTAGATGAATTTTCAGTTCTCAAATGTAATTTTGATAGTGGATAACAATGACACTGCTCGCTGTTCGTTCGCTATTAAAATTTAGAAGATTTTATTCTTCTTTTAATTGGTACTCTATGTGAAATGATACAATTAATCAGCATGGACACTATGACCGGTGAGCAGAGAACGGCGAGCTTTTACATTGTTATCCCTTACCAAAATTTCATTTGACAACTAGGTTCATGACTATGTCAATTATGCGTACACTCGGTGTCTGACTCACATCGTGCACATAATTCTGTGTCTTGTAATAATCATGAAAAAAATGTGTTTCTTTTATTTAACATATGAAAATTGCCTCTAATTATTAATATATCTACTAACTGTGCAATTTTGGTATTTTTTGAGCCATGTTCCTCATGTGCAGCGTTTACTGATGCGGCTTTTCTTCTAAGAATTACGGTAGTTTTATTTTAAACATTTTATTGAAAAATTTGAATGAACCACACTGAAATTTATGTAACTGATAATGATAACATATATACGAATGAAAAAATATAAGAATGAAAAAAATGAGACTAAGACAAAGTCATATTTTCTCCGATATATCAATTTAGATACCTTATTTTAAACACATCAAATAATAAAATACCCTAAGTTACTGTCAGTTTAAATCAGCAATAAAAAGTAGGACATACACTGATAAGGAAAGTAGGTGTCTTATTATTTGTTGTTTACAAAACAACTTATATTGATAAAACTGAAAAAAATATAGAAAATATTTCATACTTTATTTCTTCGTTTCCCCCCCCCCCCTCCTGGTATTTTTGATAAAAATTTGGTTTGAAATTTTTAATCGACAGCGGTATCATGCGTCCCGGTACCTAAATTTTCCAAAGAAATCCAGCCTACAAATTATCGTTTTGCAGCAAATAATTCTCGTATACCCGTATACGGCAGCAAAATTCTAAATCTTAACATTGGTTTACGCAGGAATCTAATTTGTAATTTTATTATTGCTGATGTGTCATGCCCGATCATCGGTGATGATTTTCTTAGGAATTTTGTCTTCTTCTCGATCTTAACAAATGTAGACTTATTGACTAGATAACCGGCCTAACTACTTAAGGATCACACTCGAATTAAACTAATTTCTGACAACTTGTCATGCAAAAATTTATTTGACTAATTTCCTGAGTTGTTAAACCCAATTCCAAATTTTAAACGCGGAGTAAAGCATAACACTGTGCACTACATAGAAACTAATAATCCGCCCATTTTTGCAAAACCCCACCGTTTGTACCCTAAAATATTAGCTGAAGTTAAAAAAGAATTCCAGTATCTCTAGGATCAGGGGATTTCTCGCCCATCCAAATCACCTTGGGCACCATCGATCCATGTTGTACCGAAACCTGATGGTTCGTACCGTGTATGTTGAGATTATTGCAGATTAAACGCTGTGACCGTACCAGATCGCTACCCGATTCCACATATACACGATCTAACAAATATTCTAAATTGTAATAAAATATTTTCGAAAATAGATATCGTCCGTGCGTATTTCCATATTCCCGTTTAAGAAAAAGGTATTCCAAAAACTGCTGTAACAACACCTTTAGGCAGCTTCGAATTTTTATATGTCAATTTTGGTCTCAAATGTGAAGCTCACACATTCCAAAAGTTCATTAACGAAGTACTTGTAAATTTATCATTCGTAATTGCATACATAGATGACATCCTAATTTATTCCGATAATGAAACAGAACATCTTGACCACATAAAGCAAGTCCTGGAAAGATTAGCTAACTATGGATTAAATGTCAACATGTCCAAAAGCGTATTCTTACAAACGAATGTAACATTTCTTGGTCATGAAATTTCTTCAACCGGCATCAGACCGTTACAGGCCAAAGTGGATATAATCTATAATCAAACAATACCCGAAACCACAGACTCTATCACAACTCAGAAAATTATTAGACTTACTAAATTATTTTCGTAGATTTATTAAAAACGCAGCAACGCTTCTCGCTCCATTGACTGAGTTACTACGCGGAAAAAAGAAATCCAATTCAACTCCAATCGACTGGTCCGATTCATTAAATAACAGTTTCGAGGCTGCAAAACTAGCTTTAACCAATGCCACGCTGGCATTTCCTAGTCAAAATGCTGAACTAGCGCTACATTCTGATGTTAGTGAATTTGCTTTAGGTGCCACTTTAAACTTAAAAACTAAAGAAGGCCTTAATCCACTTGAATTCTTTTTCAAAAGATTGAACACAACTCAATCGAAATATTCGAGTTTTGATCAAGAGCTCTTAGCAATTTATGAAACCGTTAAACATTTTAGGCATTTCTTGGAAGCACGTGAAAGCACTATTTTCACAGATCACAAACCTATTGTTTGCGCATTCAAAAAACTCACCGATAATTATACCAACAGGCAGATTAGATGGTTATCGTTTATATCCGAATTTACCATGCACATATATTTTCTTAATGGAATCAAAAATGACGCTGCGGACGCTTTATCAAGAATAAGTGAAATTTATATGCCTAATGTGATAGATTACAAAAAGTTAAGCCAAAATCAATTACGCGATCCCGAGTTGCAAAACTTACTTAAGAGTGAAAATTCCAGTTTAGATCTGAAATTAATTACGATAGATGACGAAGCAAACAAAATTTACTGCGACATTTCCACTGGTAAAGCGATACCATATTTAACTCCAGACTTTAGTAAATAAGCTGTGCTAAATATACACCAACTTGCTCATCCTGGTATGAAATGAACCCTAAACCTTGTTCGCAAACGTTTTGTATGACCGTTAATGGCGTTGATTGTCAAAAATGGACGGGCGAATGCATCAATTGCCAACGCTCGAAAATTCATTAACATACACGAACTGAGCAAGGAAATTTTGATCTGCCAACTGATAGATTTGCACACATTCATTTGGATATAATAGGACTTTTCTTGAATCTAATGGTAAAAATTACAGCCTAACAGTAATTGACAGAGTAACTCGATGGCTAGAAGCGTATCCGCTGAGCGAGATAACAGCACAAGCCGTCGCTCGTGCTCTCCTAGCCGAGTGAATAGCTCGATTTGGATGTCCTGCAAAAATAACTACGGACCAAGGCAGACAGTTCGAAGCTATGTTATTTTGACAACTAGTTACTCTCTTAGGAGCTGAAAAATTCAGATCGTCACCATATCACTCGCAAAGCAATGGCATAATTTAGAACTTGCATAGACCTTGAAAAAGCGCGCTGAAAGCAAAGCGAACTGAACGTTGGACCAAAGTTCTTCTTCTGATACTTCTCGGATTCCGAGCTACTTTGAAAACCGATCTACAGACTTCTCCAGCTGAAATGGTTTTTGACACAACTTTAAAACTGCCAGGAGACATTTTCGATCACGAAATTCCAATAAAGGACCCTGAACAAATCATCCAATGCCTACGAGAAGTTTTCTTAGAATTTTAGCCTACGCCAACTAAGTCGCATCATGTTGTAAAAACTTTTATTTAGCAAGATTTTAAGATTTGCACCCATGTGTTTGTCCAAAAAAACGGACTGATAAAAAGCCTACAGTTACCATACGACGGACCTTTTCCTGTTGTGGAAAAAACCGACAAGTTTTTTAAACTTCGAATACCTGGAAAGATTGTTACAATATCACTGGACCAATTAAAATCAGCATACTTCGTGAACTGTGAACCATACGAACCTGTGCGTACAACCTACGACGACTCCTCTAGTGTGATTCACCGACGTAGCATTCGTGCTGGACGAACTGTTCATTTCCCACAGCACATAAAAGACTATGTCCACTGATAATTTTTTCAATGTTTTCATGCAAGTTTATTTAGAATCTCTCATCGTTATTACTGGGAAGGGGGTACTGAGGTGCCTTCCCTTACAGACGACAGATGGCCCAGTGAGCGTGGAATAGGAATGACTGATGTTTTCGATTGTATAATCGTCGCTCGATCACGAATATATTTCTTAAATGTTTTTCTGTAAGTAAAAAAGTTTTTGTTATGTGTCAGCATCGTTGAATCAATTTAGTCAACTAGTAAGTTGAAATTTCTTAAGCATATAAAATAACCGCTCAAGTTTAAATTACTTCTGATTTCGGGTTTAAGATAGCGACGGACTTTCGATTTTGGGAACAATTATGTTTTAGCCACGACATTATAACACTCAGTGTATATTGTATATAGAAAATATTCTACACTTGTGGTCCGTGACAGACTCCGTTCTAGTAGAATATGCTAGATTCAACCTAGTAGCAGAAGATAATATTAGAAATGTCGGATATATTGACCTAAGTCTTAATTATAAGGTAATCTCTGTTAATTTAAAATCACGTAATAATAAACATTGAAAAATAGTGTATTTTGTTATTTTTTTTCAATTAGTATGTTATCGAACTAATCATAGACAAGTTTTAAAATAAATACTGAGAAAATGTGCTATCAGTATACAGAACAAGTAGATTTTAAAAATTAATACACACTTACTTCATCAGTAATATCAGTAGTTCAATATCAGAAGATAGAGCCGTATGAGAACTTGGCGAAAAAGTTGCTGCCATGGGTGCAACTGATTTAGAAGCACAAAACAAAAGAATAGACAGCCCATTAAGACTTACACAGGATTTTAATTTTTTCTTTACTTGACTATTTACTTCTAGTTGACCATTATATTTACTCTCCATGAATTAACATCGACTGTCACTAGCCTTTTTACGTCTCCTCACCAATTAGACAGAGACACATATTTTTACGCGTACACCACAATCCCTTACTGGATACTTCATGATGAGCAGCTCGTTTGTCTATCTAAACAGTCAATAGAAATATCTGTGAACGATAGCATGTTACGATGCTATAAAATATAACTCAGATTGATATTTAAAAAAAATCATCTACACTTCTTGTTCATTCAACTGAATTAAATCTGCCTTCTACAAGTAGTTTCATGCGAAACTGAAACAGAAATGTAATAGTCGACATCAAAACAGGATATCGAGAAGCAATGTAAATGTAATGACAGTAATTATATGGTAGACTTTAAATTAGAAAATATTAAAATATTGATAAGTTGGTTACAGTAACAAAATGAATGAAGATATATCAAACCAATATTTTTTTGGTTCAGTCCCGATCAAAATAACGTTTTTTTTTTTGTTTTTTTTCGGTTTTCAGCTTTGGTCGTAGATTTCCTCTCACGATTTCAAAGGAAATGCTTTAGCGCCATCTATTATATTGTATATAAACTAACCTAGCTGTCCTGAACCTCTATGAAAAATACAACTGTAGAGAAATTGAAAATACTAAAAGGGGCTTTCATTTTTTTTTTTTTTTTTTTTTGGGAGGGGGTGGGGAAGTAAATAGAAGTTACATAAATTAATAGTTGTTTTGATCACACGTTTTTCAATTTAATAATTAATTTTTTTCGTTTGTTTGGTCTTATTTTATAATCATTCCCAATTAATTACTGGGATAAATACGTAATCAAAATAAAATATTCAAGAAATTATGATTGATCTTAATTTATTTAATGGACAATAAATAGCCTCATATTTAAAAAAATTAATCATTTAATCCAGGAAAATGTTTTTGAATAGCATTATGCTCAAGCTATTTTTGTATCAAAGAATATTTGATAAGCTTTTCATATTTAAAGATTTTTATTTATTTTTTTTTGTTACTTCATTTATATTTTTTTATTATCTTACTTGTTATTTTTTCTATTTAGATATTTCAAATTAATTTTGTTATTATCAAATGCACATATTTGTGTGTTAGGTAGCACATTAAGTTATGTACATAGTATCACTACATGTCTGTAGTGTAATTATGAGTACGAAAATTATCTTAAATTACTCTTCATAAATGTTTTTAAATCGCCATACTTTTTCCCACTTTGTATGTTTTTACTTTCCATTACGTACAGAAAATCTGAAAAAGATATGATATTAAAGTATTAAAATATTCATTGATATAAAAAGAAAAAATTAATTAAAAAAATTATCCAAATCATAAATAAAATCCTCATAAAAATAAACTACGACGAATCATATAATGATAAGAAAGATGAAGTGTAGCTCAAGCTCCGACTCGATTAATTGAATTCTAGTTTACATATTAAATAATAGATGGCGCCAAAACACTAATAATTTTCTATGGAAACTTCTTAGTAAACACAATGTCCCAACTCCCTTCCAGTAATTAGAACTAAAATTATCATTCTAAAATGTTGTTTTCGATTTAGCACAAAATCAAAAGTTCTACTTCTATTGGGACGAATTTTTTACAAGCTTCTTGATAACTCACTATCTTTCAAAAATTATTGAGGTTTGTCATTTCAAGTATTTTTTTTAAATAAATAAATAAAAAAAACCACCAAATTAAAAAAAAAAAAATGAAATTCACTTATCCTCAATATAACTTTTGAAACCTGTATATTACAAACTAAATTTCATATTAAATTGAAGTAAATCATCTGCTGTACTCTGTAATAAACTTTAAAGGTATCTGACGTTTTAAAAATTGAAAACTAAATTTAAAACTAAAAACTTTTAAGAAATTTAAAATTTAAAAAATAGCTTTTAGTATGGTATTAAAAAAATATTGCTCGTATTAACATAAATGATGTTAACAGAATAAAGAAAATAATTAACTTCTATTTGATATAAAAAAAATTAGTTTCTAATTTACAACTATCAAAAGTTACATTGTAGATTTTTATGTTAATTTTTTATTAATTTGGAATATATATATATATATATATATATATATATATATATATATATATATATATATATATATATATATATTAATGTATTTTTCCATTTAACAAAATTAAATAATCTTTAGACCCTTAGTAATGAGATGAGAAAAATTTCATCCTAAATATAGCAGAACGTTTAATTTCTTATCATTTCCAATGGGGCTGTTATCTGTATTAATGTTATTAATAATAATTTAGACTAAAACAAAAAAAAACATGAGCATAGATTCACCAGAGAAGCATATCTGAACAAGCAATTAGATTTTATATTTTATTAAAGCAAGTTGCAGTCAGGTCAAGAGTCGAAATTACAAGTGTTTTGTTTTCACATAACAGTTAAGAGTTTAGTTGTAGGTTATTACCACAATACTTCCTCCACAAGCCTCAACTTAATAAAAATGAATTCAATGTTACCTAACATTTAGTTTGTCGAATGGAAATATTCCTAATAAAGTACACAGTTTCTTAAACCTAACAGTAGGTAATGGTTTGGTCATAATGACTGCTAACTGCATTTTTCCAGTAACATGTTGAATCTCTTCATTCCTCTCTTTTAAGTCTTCCTCCACCTCCACTGTCACAGAAGTGGTACATAAACGTTCAGGTATTGTTGTGTATTTAAAATATATTAATTTGTATAATTTGTATTTTTATTTATTATGTATTGGCAACATACAATGTATGAAATTGTAAAAGAGATATTGGCAATTGTAGATGTAATAATAATTTAGAATCCTGTTGTTTGCTAGGCTTAATGAAGTTTTAATAAAGTTGTTATGTTTTATAGTTATTGAATAAATTTAAGAAATACAACATGGCGTAGTCGGTTAGTTAAAAGATAAATCGAGCCTATGTGAAGTGATAGTTATTAAGATAGATTTATAAGTGATAAAGATGATGTCAAGTGATTATTGCAGGCCACCGGTAGGCTTAAGCCTCGATGGTAATGTTGCCGAGAATTGGCGCAAATTCAAACAAATGTTCGTTATTTACATGAAGGCATCAGGCAATGAGAAAAAAGAATCTGACGTTAAAGTGACAATTCTATTAAATGCTGTTGGCGAAGAAGCGGTGGAATTCTTTAATACTTTTGAGTTGTCAGAAGATGATCGTAATGATTATAAAAAGGTGATTGAAGCATTCGATCGGCATATAACACCAAAAAGGAATGTTGTAGTTGAGCGGTTTGTTTTCAATCAAAGAATACAAGAAGTTAATGAAAGTTTTGATAACTTTTATACTGATGTAAAAAAGTTGGTGAAGTCCTGTGAATTTGGTGATCAAAGTGACAGTGTTGTGAGAGACAGAATTGTCCTGGGAATCTCAGACATTGGTCTACAAGAAAGACTGTTAAGAGAAGGAGACTTGTCTCTAGCCAAAGCAGTAGATATTAGCAGGGCATCAGAGCTGAGCAGGAAACAGGCTCAAACTGTACAGAACAAAAGTGTTGATGCAATTCGAAAAAGACAAGTTACTCATAGTGTGCTCTCAAAAAATACTAGTGGTGATGTTCCGCAACGCATGTACGCTTCAAATACTGTATACCAGTGCAAGAAGTGCAACAGAAAGCATAAAAAAGCTGAATGTCCAGCTTTCGGTAAACAGTGTTTTAAATGTGGCAATTTTAATCATTTTTCTTCTGGTTGTAAATTGCGTAGTGTGCAAAACGTAACATGCAGTGAAAATAAAGAGGAAGAACAATATTTTGCTTGTTCTGATGTTCAAAATGATTTTTTCATTGAATCTGTGAGTGTGTTACAGGTAGGTAAAGTGAATGTTAAAAATGAATGGACTAAAGACATACAAATCAGTGGTCATGATATAAATTTTAAATTGGATACTGAAGCACAGATAAGTGTTTTACCATTACATGTTTTCTCAGTTTTAAACAGGGATTTAGTACTTGAAAATACAAACATAATATCGGAAGCGTATGGTGGATTTAAAATTAAGCCTGCAGGTATGATTAATTTAATATGTAATGTTGATAATAAGCAGGCTAGTGTTAATTTTGTTGTTGTTAATAATTCTAAATCCAGACCTTTACTTGGGTTGGAAGGTTGTATAAAACTGGATCTTGTTAAATGTATTGACAATGTAACTTCAAATGTAAATCAAATTGAACAATTTATTCATAATAATTTGGAAATATTTACAGGAGTTGGTAAATTTGAAGGGAAGTATACTATTAAATTACAGGAAATTTCTATACCTGTTATCCGCCCTCCTAGACGTGTACCAGTCAGTTTACGTCCAAAACTTCAGGAAAAATTAAAACAGTTGGAAGGGGAGGGAATTATTGCCAAAGCTGATAATCCACGGAGTTGGGTTAGTAATTTGGTTGTAGTAGAGAAACCTAATGGGTCAATAAGAATATGTTTAGATCCTCAAGATCTAAATAAAGTAATAAGAAGAGATCATGTTTTAATACCAAAAGTTGAAGAGCTTGCTTCTCAGTTGTGTAACAAAACAGTTTTTTCAGTGCTTGATCTTAAGGACGGTTTTTTTCAGATTGAGTTAGATGACAAAAGTAGCGATTTGTGTACATTTAGCTCACCATTTGGGTGTTATAAATTTTTACGTCTCCCAATGGGTTTATCATGTTCACCTGAAATTTTCCAAAAAAGAAATGAGGCAAATTTTGGCAACATTCCGGGGGTTCTAGTTTATTTTGATGACCTCCTCATTGCAGGGGAAACTCTAGAACAACATGATGAAATCTTAGCTAAAGTTATTAAGAGGGCTAAAGAATTAAATATTAAATTCAACCAGAACAAAATACAGTTTCGAGTACCCGAAGTCAAATATTTGGGATATGTATTTAACTGTAAAGGTATGAAACCTGATCCAGATTACGTTCAAGCTATACTTGATATGCCTGAACCTAATAATAAAACTGAGCTCCAACGAATACTAGGGATGATTAACTACCTTAGGCAGTTTATCCCTCAAGCATCTGCTATATCGGCACCTTTACGAGAACTTCTTAAGAAAAACATAAGTTGGCATTGGATGCCTGTGCATGCAACTGCACTTAAGATTTTGAAAAATAAAGTTGTAACTGCTCCAGTGTTAGGGGTATTTAACAGCTCAAAGCCAATAGTTATACAGGCTGATAGTTCCAAGGATGGCTTAGGTTGTTGCATGTTGCAAGATGGGAGACCAATTGCATTTGCTTCTCGGAGTTTAACTAATGCAGAAAAAGGTTATGCTCAGATAGAGAAAGAATTTCTCAGTATTGTATTTGCGGCAAACAAATTTCATTATTTTATTTATGGTAGGCCAGTGGAAATCTTGACTGATCACAAACCCTTAGTTTCTATAATGAATAAAAATGTAGGTAATGTGATGTCACCTAGGTTGCAGCGAATGTAAATAAAATTATTAAAATATCAATTAAATCTTAAGTATTTACCTGGCAAATTTATGTATATAGCAGATTTGTTATCAAGAGCATATATTGTAAAACCTGTGGGAGATGATATAGAAATGACAGAGTTAGTTCACAGTTTAACTAAACATTTGCAAGTGAGTGAGTCTAGGAAAAATGAATTTAGGAAGGCAACTCTCTCTGATATTGGTCTGTCGCATATTCTAAAATTTTGGCGTGAAGGGTGGCCCTCTAATAGTAAAAATGTGCCAGTAGAAACTCAAGAGTATTTTAAATTTAGAAATCATATATATGTTGAAGAAGGACTAGTATTTTTAAATGATACAGTAATAGTACCAGTCAGTTTGAGAGCAGAAATGTTAAATATTCTCCATATATCTCACTGTGGGATGGAGAAGGTTAAGGCTAGAGCTCGACAAGTTTTATTTTGGCCTGGGTTAACAAAAGATATTGAAGAGATGGTCTCTAAATGTAAAGTGTGTGAGAAATATAGACCGAAAAATATCAAAGAACCTCTAATGAATCATGAACTACCAAAGTTACCATTTGAAAAAATCAGAGTGGATATTTGCGAGTTTGGGGGTAATAGTTATCTTATCATTGGCTGTTACTTATCAAAATGGTTAGAGATATTAAAAATTTCAAATAAAACAGCTGATCAAATTATATCAAAACTTAAGGCTATTTTTTCCACTCATGGTATACCAAAAGTTATAATTTGTGACAACATGCCTTTTGCTAGTATTAAAATGAATAAATTTGCCAGAGAATAAGGGTTTGAAATTATAAATAGTAGTCCAAATTATCCTAAATCCAATGGATTTGCTGAGAAAATGGTGGGTATTGCTAAAGGCATTCTCCGTAAATCAGGCATTGAAATAGATATGATAAATGAAGCCTTACTGGAGCATAGAAATATACCAACAAGTGGAATGAATGTTTCTCCTGCTCAAATACTTATGAGTAGGTGTGTGCGTACAAAATTACCCACGACAAGTTCTATGTTGAAACCAAAAATAGTTAGAAATTTTAAAGAGCAGTTAGAATTAAAAAGAGCTAAGAGTAAAAAATATTATGATTTGCAAGCTAGGAAAAGGGCAGACTTTAGTGAAGGGGAGAGTGTCCTTATATGGTCTGGTAATAAATGGGAGCCAGCCCAAATTATAAAAAAATGTAAGACCCCTAGATCCTATTTAGTAAAATCTGTAAGAGGTAGTATATTGCGGCGAAATTCATTTCATTTGAGACCTCGAAAAAATTCTTTTCAAGAGCGCTTTGATGATAGTGTTGCAACGCAGACAACTAACATTGAAAGGGGAGATATGGCAGATACTGACTGGAATAGTGGGCAAAGGTCTGTTATTCAGGATACAGGCAATGTACCACAAAATGAATACATAACAAGAAAGGGTCGCATTGTAAAATCACCTTCACGATTCAGAGATTTTGTCATGTCATGAAAAAGGGGGAGATGTTGTGTATTTAAAATATATTAATTTGTATAATTTGTATTTATATTTATTATGTATTGGCAACATACAATGTATGAAATTGTAAAAGAGATATTGGCAATTGTAGATGCAATAATAATTTAGAATCCTGTTGTTTGCTAGGCTTAATGAAGTTTTAATAAAGTTGTTATGTTTTATAGTTATTGAATAAATTTAAGAAATACAACAGGTATGAAATCTAAATCTCGGGATTTTATGATTTTGTTCTGAGAAGGCAAGCAAATTTTATAACCATCTTTCTTGTTGGCATACCCCACAAAGTGACCGTTAATACTTTTGCCGTCAAATTCAAGTCTAAAGTTCTTTGGTATAGTGCATAACATTCAGCTCCAAATACTTTTAAGTGGTCTAGTTTCATTGTTGGCTCACCAGACCAAAGCTTATGAGGGCTCTTATTTTCTTCAGGAGATACATCAGCATGGTTTAGAAGATAGACTATTTTACATGCATTAGCCCAAAGAGAGAGATAATCCACTTGTAGACAGCATAGAACGAGCAAGCTTAACAATTGCTCTGTTTTACCTCTCAGCAGCTTCATGTTTTTTTTGGAGAGTAAGCGTGTTATACCCTGACCCGGCCTAAGCCATCCAGTAGGTAGTATTTTGTTCTGGAGAGTAAGGTACACTAAGAGTCAGAATTGTACCTTTTTCAGCAAAGATGTGTCGGACTTCATTACAGTCAAATTCACCACCTCCCTCACAACACAAAACTTTCACGGCATGATGATGATTGGCAGCTTCATTCAGAAACATACATAAGCAGTAATTGACCTCACTATTTTTTTTTTTTTAGATTTTGCGATATTTACTGTAATCCTCTTTAAAACAAACATAATATTGTGAACCCCTGAATGAACTCACAGACATTGGGCCATTTACATGAGCATTTATGATTTCACCAGTTGGCATGGCTCTATAAGGACGTGATTAAAAATGTTTTAGATGAGCTTTTCCAAGAGCATATCCATCACAGAATTTATTTGTCACTGCATGGCTTACAGGTATGCCCATATCAATTAACAATTTACGAATGTGAGGCTTGTTTTGATGGCCAAGACGTTCGTGCCATAATTGTAAAGATTCAGATTCTATCTCAATACTCATTTCAACTGAATTTGTTGGACTAACAACTCTTGTAGACATAATATATGAGCCATCTGTCCAGGAACCAATAGCAACAAGTTCTTCATTAGGTAAAATTGAACATACTTTTCAGTCATTTTTACCTCCACACTATGCTTGACTACCTGTTGCACAGAGAAGCGATGTCTTCTTATATCAGGGACATACCAAACAGTCATGCAAGCATTATATCATCTGCCATGAATACAAACTTAGATATTTATTTTTCCTGATCCATATGCATACATTTTATTACTGTCAGCAAGTAACTACAAGTCCAGGGAAATGTTTGTATCAGATTAAGTACTGTTTACTTGCAGTCATATGGTGAGAAGCACCAGAATCACAGACCAAAATATCAGGCTGAGTACTATTTGCACTAGTAGCAAATGCACCTTTGCTCTGCATAGATAAAGAGTATTTGTCATTGAACCTTTTTTTTTGGAGGGGGGGGGGTCTCCAGTCAGGTCATGAGTTGGAATTACAAATGTTTTGTTCTCACATAAGAGTTTAGTTGTAAGATGTGTTGTTACCACAATAATCTGAAGGTGGAAATAAACATTCCTTTGAACACTAAACCTACCAGAACATTCCAATGACCGCTTATCAGACTTTCAGATTAAAATTATTCAATTCTAGGTTTTTATTTCTCTTGAACTTACTGTAGGATTTTTGCTATAATGTATAGCTACTTCATTTCTAATATCTATCTCTCTTCCTCTTTTGTTTTTTCTGATAATCGTATGTACTCAACCATTATTTATTTTAGACAGCTGGAAAATAAGTGAAATTTTATAAAGTTATTTGCATTGTTATTTCACGAATACTTTTACTACTAATAAAAGAAAGTGTCAGCTGATTGTGTTCCGGAACATGCTATGTGCTGCTTAAGTACAATCTGTTTTATACTGGGTACAGAGTGACGACTGCTGGTAACCTAAAATAATGATCATTCCAATTCAAGCTCTGGTTCTGTACAAATATAGTCGACATGATCAGTTATATTTGTAATAATAAAATAGACTACAAACATTAAGTAGTAAATAAATAAAAATAGTAAGTACTCATTTTTAAAAATAAATCAAAGACGATTAGATGTAGATTGTTGAAATTTAGTATTTAGGAATGTAATAAAATCTGATTTCGCTTTATCCCTTTTGATTGCAATTTTTTGAACAGGGGAATTTTACAGATAGATTTCCTTTGCTATTTAATTAGACTTAAATTGTTTACATTTAACTGCTTTTGACTTGTTGTTTTTCAGAAGGAAATAAAAAAATTGGTTGTCCTTACTTTTCAAGTTGTTAAGGATAAATTATTCCATACTTTCATTTACATATATGAACTCTTTACTAAGAGTAAGTATAATTTGCTTATCATATATTTTAGATTCTTTCTACATCATTATTATTTTTTGGAATAAGAATTTGACTGATGAGTCGTAACTTATGACTAAATCTGATTATTCTTACTTATTTGAATATAGATTATTACTACATTTTCTAAACCTGTACTTATTTATTTCTACTCCTCTTACTTATGTGTTATTTTTTTAAGCATTTAATCTTTATTAAATTTGTGAATATTTTATTATGTACTGCGCAATCATATGTCAATGCTATTATTCCTTCATACCCATGCTAATTTATTAACGTTTCTTTACCTTATATTTGCAAGTTATGTAAAAACTTATGGTAATCTTTGAAGATGAAACTGATTTTCTAGTAAGAAATATTGAGACAAGTGCAAATAAGATTTTTTCTGAAGCTAGAGTGGAACAAACTCATTCATTTTTCCAATATTAATCCCTCCGAAACTTTAAAAATGTTAATGCTTTAAGATTTGGGAAAAATGTGCCAAGATAGTTTTTTTTTCTAACCACATTTTTATTTTCTTACTAATTTAAATATTATTTTTTAGATTTACACTTAATACCGCTTTATAATGTAACGTATACATAAATAACTCTAATATTAATTACAGCTAACTCCATGATTTTAATTTTTATCACGTGACTTTGACGTGTTTACTTCCTTGTACAAAGTAAAGGGTACTGTAATCATGCTAAATTTTAGAGTTCAAATTTCAATGAAAATACTTATTTTGACTAGGATTGACTGAATTTTGAACATTTTAAGTGTTGCATCTGTATGTACATACAAGAAAACTTCAGTTTTGAAACTTTAAATATTCATTTTGACCATTCTTGAACAAGTTATGATCAGTTTTCTCTTGACGTCTGTACATACATAGTTCAAAAACTATTGGCCGTAGAAAGTCGAAATTTTTTTTGTAGGATTGTTATAACATCTTGTTGTGAACTTCTCCTTATGGTTACGTTCTGAACTCTATATAATGAAAACTTTCAATATAACAAGTAATTACGCTGTTGAGCTTAACTGAAAAATGATTGGCCATAGAATGTCGAACACTTGCATTTAAGACTATGAAAACATCTAGTTGAGCTCCTTCTTTTAATTGAAATCTGAAACCCATATAACAAAAAATTCCAGTATAACATATATTAATGTGTGTAAGCATAACTCAAACACGATTGGCCATAAAATGTTGAAATTTTATATTTAGAACTATTGTAACACCTTGAACATCTGTTTATGCTCATTTCTTTTTGATTGCAATCTGCATTCTATACCACGGAAAATTTCGATATAACATTTATCAAGGCTGTGGGGTATAACTAGAAATCTATTAGTCGTAGAAGATCGATATCTTGTATTTAACACTGATATAACATTTGCTTAGGCTTCTTCTCTTTTGATTGCGGTATGAACTGTATATAACGAAAAATTTCAATA
>CM063503.1:21654-46654 GCA_032207245.1 Pardosa pseudoannulata
TATACACCGAAGCCTTGTTTAATATGACTACATTCTTACGAAACATTCGCAAATAAATTTGCAATTTCATTTCAGAAATCTACTTTTAAGGATCAAATAAATAGGCAAAACAAGACTTCGGCATATTTAACAATTTTTCAGGAAATACATTTTCAACAACACGAAACTTTTAAATTAAACTTTAAATTATTTTAAAATACTATTTCTTAATTTTATTCTATTATATTAATATGGGGAATACGAAAAATACAAACTTTTAAGAAACAATGAGAAAAATATATATTAACTGAAAATTAAAATAAAGTAGAAGAAAAAAAATGAGCATTTGCGATGTACAAAACTGCATTTGAAGATCGAATGATACACATAGAACACAATTTTCATTTATTGCACAGATAGAGAAAAAAAAATATGAAGAGGACGTTTAAAAGTAAAAACTAAGATTTTTTATTAGTCATATTACAGTAAAATATATATATATATATATATATATATATATATATATATATATATATATATATATATATATATATATATATATATATATATATATATATATATGTATGTATGTATGTATATACAAGACTAGACTAAAATAACACACGATATTTGATTTGTACTAAAGCTCGTTTAGAGTTTGAAAATTGAGTGAAAATTTGAACCTTTTCCAAAACACAATTAGGGGAAACACAATCCATGTTCGAATTCTTCCTATTTTTCCAATAATTGTACTGATTAATATTCTTTTGGTTGCATAAAACTAATGAATCTCATAAATAATTAGTTAAAAAGGGCCGGGGACGTGTTAATAGAAAAATTGAGAAAAACTATAGAAAAAAGTGGTAAAATATTCTAAAATTAAGTCTACAACATGTAAAAACATTGATGCTACTTTTAAAGCGAAACCTCAACACAGGACAATTATTCAAAAGCAGTAAAAAGTTTATTGCAGAGAAATATTAGGAAGACAGATAAAAGGTTCTGTAATTTTGAAGTTTTCAATTGACAACATACAATACAATAAAATGTTTATTAAATTATACAACACAGTTGATTTCATCAAATAACTGATAAAGCTGTATAAATAATTTATAAAGATGCTTCAGTGAAAAATTTGTCTCAAACTGGAATGTCTTTAAAAAACTTCATGTTTCAAAGGCACTAATATTAATCCTGATAGAGCAGGCAAATCCTGATCAATCAAATTTAAAGTAGATGAATTATTTAACCATTTCAGAAAGAAAAACAATTCTTTAAAAATTCATCGATTTCCTACGATTTTAGAAAATGGCAGGAAGGTTCTTTTTCAAATTAAGGGATGAAAGCTAGGAATAAATAACCTTATAAGCATTTAGAAGTTCAGACATCTTCTATTAGAAATCATAAATTAACAGGATAAAAATAAGATTTTCAACAATAATTTTTCATTTGCTAAAAAAAAATAAAAAAATAATTTGGAAATAACATTTTGTAGCATTAGAATAGTAAATAATTTTTATAGATTATTTCTAGAATAGTTACGTTTTCCATTTACAAAGTTAATACCAGATTAAAACACACACACATACACGCACACGGGAAAAAAAATTACGAAGTAAATCTCTGAACACAACTATTTCGGGATCACAAGAGTGACTTTCATTTGACAATCTATTACATTTTATCCCGTATTCAACAATAAGTTTTCATTTTCCTAAAAGTTAAATATTCAATTTAAAAAAAGGAAGAAGGCCGGCCAATTTTTTTCGAATATTTGGGGCGAACAGAAAGGATTTGGTTGGCGAGTCGGGCTTGAATGGGAGATGTGTCGTCGTTTGCAGCAGAGGTCAGAGGAAGTGGCATTTGGGGGCGATAGAGGACAGGAAGCGGCTCATCGCAACGACCCCCGCTCGCTCTACCCACGCAGAAGCTAACAGCAGCATCTGCCCGATTGCCGTGAGAGAGACACTAATTGCTGCAGACCCACTTCCTCGCACGGAAATGGACGCAACTGCGCACCACCACCACCACTACAACTGAGACAAAAAAACGGACCAATCAAATCACTCAGCCGCCGCCAGGTGAAACCGACGGTCTTCATTGGGAAATTAAATAAATATTTAATAGGAAAAACAAACGTATATACTCATAGCGATTTTAAAATATTAATATTAAACTCAGAAATGACTGAAAAGAAGATTTAAAAATAAGAATGGGAAAAAAGAAAAGCAATTACTTACCCTGTATTCTTGTGCTGCACGAATCTGTTTCGCTAAAGAAATTTCTAAAGACCTACCGTCGGTTCACAATTGTGCAGGCTTTTGCTATTCCAATGGACAAATAAATGAAACAATTGAAATATATAGGCTATCTGAATCATACCTGACATTAGCAGAGTTAACGTTTCATTAAACTTCGCTCACTAAAAGCGAATGCAAAATATTTGTTAAGCGTAAAATTAAGCAAATTTTCGATTGCACCACTCATTCAAATCTTTCTGCAAAATCATCAACAATCGCTGAAATTTGGTAGCCCAAGTGTAATTTTCACATGCTATCCACGAAAGTAGATAAACTAAATTTTCGTACATTTATATTATTAATATTAATAATCAATACGGCACGCACACTCAAGGAATGGTACATTTTCGAATTATGATATTTACAAATCGTGCCAGACATTTCAAACTTTTATTACTATTGATTTCAAAATAATCAGCCAGAAAGAATCTTGAGCGAGACACGTGATGTATTAGGATAGCAAGGCTAATGTTCTGATAATAACTCACGAAGTGGGAAATGATGCTCTAATAACATGTTTGTGACTCCGCTCCACACGCACTGATTAGCTAAGGCTCTCCAACTTGAATACAATCAGTTCAGAAATCGCCACTCTTAGAAAAGCTATCAAACTCCGAATTTGTAAAAAAGATTCTTATTGGACGACCATTCCAACAAGACTCATTCCATTGCGAACTTAACTAATCGATGATAAATGCTTATTTTATTTATTTAAATGTTTATTAATACCATGATAACAGAAATCACCAATTTCATTTGATTACACCATGAATAACATTGCAAAAATTAGAACGATTTTTAAAAAAAGTCAGCTTAAAAACTAAATTTTTTCAATGCACTAAAATTTTAGGTAACTTTCACATGTTATCCACGAAAGAGTAGATAAGTATAGGTAGGAAGCAACACAATTACTAAATATAAATTCATTAAAAAAATTTTAATACTTACAAAAAAAAAACTTTTTTTATATTTTAAGAAATTTTGTTTATTTTATTGAGTTACAGGCTCATACCATAAGTTAGTATGACGTATCTAGGCTACTTCACACACTAGCCTGATCAAATGAACAAGAAATTAATTAGATCAATTTTTTATCCTGTACAGTATATTTAAATCTACTTATTATTCAATCCAAAGGTGGGCTTTACAGTAACGTACTAGAATAATTTCAAACCAAAAATTTAAAATATAAAAACTAATGTTTTGAAGGACAGAAAGGAAATATAGTTGGTAATAAGTTATAGGCACAATATAAATTTAATGATCAACTGTCAAAACTATATTATCGTAGATAAATAAAATTCTACAAACGCTCTCTGTCCCATACGCGCAAATAATTTTTAATTGAAAGAAATAAGTTTATAAAACTTACCTTTTGACTAAAATGATAATCCTAAAATTATAGTCCAGGTACTTAAGTATATGGATCACACTGAAGTCTATGTCGTTAAGCCCATTTTATGATATTTTCTGGTTTAAAATTTAAATGGAATGCATACATACATACCCACATACATACAGACATACATACACACATACATACATACACATATTCTTTTTAGTTATTAGTTTACTCCTCATCGCTTCAAAGTTGTTTATTATTAAAGTTTTGAATACACAAAAAATCTGTACTAAACATTATTTGGACTTAGCGCATTGGCTTCTAAGTTAATCATATATGACTTACCCTTCTGAGCGACTTCAATGTTTCGATTTCAATACTTTGATTCTTTTGTTAATTTGCACTTGCTGCTGAACATAATGAAGTATTATTTAAAGAAAGTCTACATAAGTTTTTTTTTCTTTTACAAATCCTTTCTCATTGCATTTATTTCACGCCTGAGACAACAGCGAAAAATCGCGTGGGAATTATAAGGCCGGGTAATTTTTATCCCTTACAATGAAACATTAGGATCGAACCTGACTTATTTTAGAGAAAGATTATACTTGCCATACTTCAGTTAATCTGAGTTTTTATTGTAACACATTATGGATCTATTAATGCATACGTAGGTCGTGTTTTCACTCCAAAAAGTAAGACCAGAGACGGTATAATTTCATGAAAACTTTACAATTAAATAATTAATTATATTATATAATTCAAGTAATGAATTATCAAAATTAAACGCAACCTAAAAGTTTCTAAATTATTTTTAACATTCAAAGAAAGACTAATAGATTTTCTGAAATAATAGGGATAAGAAACACAAAGATTTATATTTCATTAATTATAACGTATTAGAAAGTCTGCACTTGTTGGGAGATGTTTAACAAACATGTAGATAAAGCAAACTAAATTTTAAAAATACATTTACTTATTAATATATCACTTCAATATATATACATTAGTACAAACATTTATTTATATTTGGTTTGGTTTGGCTTGGTTTACAGTGCTATGGTTCATTTTCTTTTCCCGTCTTGACTAACTTTCAACCAACTCTTAAAGTTCTTGTCATCTGCAGGAAATCAACCCTGAGACCGAAAGTCAACGCCCAACCTTTTTGACACACATTTGTCTGATGTCAGGTTGAAAGAATTCATATTCATATAAAAGTTTTTGATTAAACCAATTTAAAGACATTCACATTTTTAGATTCAATTCTTTTTTAAACAAGCACATACCTGCTTTAACAGAGCCTTTTACGCGGCAAAGCGAAACAAATTTTTCACTTTTCGAGAATGAAGGGCATTTTCTTTTTTTATATAATTTTAAATGTAACAGCAAAATGCACTGAAATTATTTTAACATTACCCTTATGGATTTCGCAAATCATATACTTTTTTCTTTATCTGAATCCAAATTTTTCTATGAAACCATTTTCAAACTCCTTACGAGCAAGAATTTTGTCACAAAAATATTTTTCATCCAATAATAATAATAATAATAATAATAATAATAATAAAAAAAAACTTGACAAAAGAAAACTGCACAGACTGATTTAAAACTACAGTGGATTTTATTAACATCTCAGCCTATTTTAGGGCAACATTTTGTTTCTTCTCAAAATAAATATAACATTTTTATATAAAATAGTTCTGCAATAGAGCGAAAATATTACACAATAAATATTCTTTGACAAGACGTTTTGCGTTTTTCAACATATATACACACGGTAGCTGTTTACTTTGTTTTTATTATTATGGAAGATAGTGCACATTAAAGAAAATATTTAGGTCAGCTACAAGGAATTTTTACAGAGAGGGCTTCTCTAAATTTAAAATACCAACAGCATTTCATATCAACAAGTGAACGATGGAAAGGAATATTACAAGTCATACTAAGAAAACATTCATTTCAAAAACTTACAAATATTTGCACAGGAAAAAAAAGTTATCTTTTCTTACACATTGGAAATCTACATTATTCAATATATATATCAATAAATAACTCCATAGGTGCTTAGTAAATTACAGCAATCTGTGAAATTATGTCTCAAAAATATCCTTCTATTTACACTTCCATAGCGTTTTAAACACAAAACTAGCTTTCTTTCAAAAAATTTACTTTTAAATTGAATGAAAAGTGGGACTGGTGTCATTTTGATTCCTGCAGGACATTCAGGGTCCTAGTTTGATGAAGAGCAGAAAAAAATTGGGGTGAAAAAAATCGATTTCATTACGAAAAACCAATAATAATAATAGTAGTAGTAGTAGTAGTAAAAAAGGTAGTTTTGATTATACAAATGAAATATATGCATTAAAATAAGAAATATTATGAATGTATGCATTTTAAAAATATGAAAAAATATTCACTTACTGATAAACATCCTTCTTTGAGTTTTGCCGTCTGACAGTTAAAAGATTTCCATATTTCAGAAGAGACACAGTTCGAGCAATGTATCAAACAATATCACTTAATTTATCCTTCCAATAAATATAATAAATAAGTGAAATTGTGTTAATTATCACCACACATAATATACTCTCTATACATTTCTTTCCTCTTCATATATAACACATGATAACTGACTATATTGCCACAAAGAACTTTCCATGACACATTGCTTATCCATGCCAGAAAAAGTATTAAGCATTTTGATTTTAAATCAAAACTCTGATTAGGGGTTTACCTTCAGTTTCACATTATAATACATCGACAATGGTCTGTGCGAAAGAATGAAATATCGATTCACAAATGATATGATGATAAGACAAAATGATACAAGAACATTTATTTATTGGCAAGAGGATTACTGAAGATATGATGTTCATTTTCAACTCTGATTTCTTTTTCCTTTTAAATCACTTTTATTAAATTTAAAAGCTGTAAGAAAACTATCACTTTCTAATATTGTTTGATATATATATTTCAACGTGGGCATCTCTAAATATATATATATATATATATATATATATATATATATATATATCACAATCTTATTCCATTCACTTATCAACTGTAGACATTTACAAAAGTATACAACAAAAAAGGGACAGAGATGGCAATGTTTTCTGTTACGGGATCGATTGAAACACAAATGGTAGAATATCTACGAAATATTTTCAAGTATATTTCTTAAATATGGGACTAGATAAAACGTGGAGAAATTTCATTTTCGAGGAAAACCTAATGTTGAGGAAAAGACAATTTAATAAATAATGATTTAAAAGAAAATAAAAAGTTGGGAGCATGCTTAAAAACCTTGTACTTTCACGAAATCATGAAATAATAAAAAATGACAAAGAGTTGGAAATAATTCTGTACCAAAGCTGCTTGAAAATAATAAAAAAAATTATAATGTAATCACCAAATATACAAGGACAAGTATTCAGTCCGAAATTTAGAGCGTATTGAGCTATGAATAATTATTTTTGGTGCGAACAAATGAATCATCTTTTTATTTTTCTTCCTTTCCTACTTAATTTTTGAAGTACTTTCATTTATGCATACATAAGGTGCCTGAAGCTGTATTAATTTAGTATATTAAAGTGTACTGTTGATGTCATGTTGTGCTTCTTAAGAGATATATCTCGTCAACATGAAATTTTTAAGGTGCATCTAACAAGTTCAGATTAGGTCTAGTGTTTAAAAATTGTGCGGTTCTTTTGTTGGTGTGCATATTTTACGCATGCGCCCATCAGTTATTCTATTTCCCGTTGACTTTTAAGCAAAACCAAGTTGTTCTCCCTGCAGTGATAAGTAGTCACTTGAGATTTATACCCGCGTCCGATAAGCATTTGGCATGGACATAAAAAAAAAAAAAAAAGAAAAGAAAAAAGAGAGAGAGAGAGAGAGAGAGAGAGAAAAGAGAGATAGCCGAGCACACAGATAACACAACCGATTGTGGGACTCCTTAACAGAAATGGGAGGATAATAAAGTCGACCTCCAAAATACAGCCCAGTAACACACGGGAATCTTTGGCACTCATTATCCAATTTACACAAATCAAGACTAGCGCTACCTTAAAATTCGGGAACTTTTCATCAAACGAGAAATCCATAAACATTATTAGACACAATTTCAAATATTGGAATCAGAAACTCAGCATTTTATAGGTAAAATTAAGAACACAAATAGTTGAAAAAATTATTGATAAGATTATATATTTCTACGAATATATGACGAAGCCTTTAAGCATATATATAAATGAAAATTAACAACATTAGCCTTTTAAAAATTTTACATTTTCGCCAAAATATTGAAAGGTTCTTTCTAAAATTAGAAATAAATAGGTAAATATTACATATATCACACCATGAAATTAAACAACAGAGCAAATGTTTGTTATTTTATGTCTAATCCTAACTATGTTCGTTTCGAAATGGGTTCGGCAGACTTGAGAGAGAGAGAGAGAGAGAGAGAGGAAATAATGAGATCCATTTATATTCATGTACGGTATTGATACAATTCTAATTAGCCACAAAAACTTTTGCTAAGAGCCGAATGTACCTAGATCTGTTCTTAGATTCAAGCACTATTGATTGCCTCTATTTTACGCGAATTGGTTAGAAATAGAAAATTCAACGGAATTTGCTATGCCAGTTCCAAACAATTTTTGATACTAATAAATATAAGGAAGTATGTCGGTAGTTACAAATAGCATAACTGGAGAAAACTAATTTATAAACTAAATTAACGAAAATGTCAATAAACAATGGTGACTGCATTTAGCATCATGTGGAAAGAGAAGGCAAATACAACTACTATTCAATTCACTAAAATTATGGAATATGTAACTGTATAGAAATGATTAATACAGGGTTAGTGCAATTCTTTTGATATATAATCTGCATACCATAATGGATTTATATTCCTACAAAAGTTATTGATATATAACGTAAGAGAAGAATACAAAAGGTTTACAGTTTAGTAAAAAGTTCTTGATTTCTGGTTTAACAAATAATATTACATACATATAAATCATTTCTGAAATAACAATTTTACAGTACAGCTAAAATTGCAGATTTAACACAATTATTAAAGTCATTGACTCTCATACTGCCTAGTTTATCTTTAACGAGAAATACGAGCAATTTATTTTATTACCTAAATAACAATTTTCCTACTGCAATGTCAAATAATTTAACTCTTATTGTAATTTATACATATCGTAAATGTCTCAGAATAAAAAAAAAATAGATAAAAAAAGTAAAAAGCAATTTTTTAAACAATTTTAACGAAAAATATCATACAGCTCGTAATATGCACATTAAGACGGATCATTACATATATTTTTTGCTACTTGTAAAAAGGAATTAGATATACGTTATGATTAAAATCGACTATATTTGGGGAAAAAAAATCTACTTCTTGGAACATTTATTTGTTCACAAAATGCGAGATATTAGGAAATAAAGAATGTTTACAAAGCTTCTCGAACAAAATTATTTCAAATCATAAAATATAACTAAAATATCTTTGAACCAAGATGCAAAGCAATGGTTAAAATTCTTTGCGCAAATTCTTACTCCTACATTTCATCGTTTAAAGATAAAATCTGTGAATGAGTTCCAGGTTCTTTTGGAGAGGACTTGTAGCTGAGGGGTAAAACACATGGTTCCTTTCTTACAAAACTCTATAATTTTTTTTCTAACTGGAAGATTAAATTTTAGTGTAAAAAACTAAAGTATTAAGTTCGAACAAAAGAGGAATTTTTTTCGAAAATTCAACAGTTGAACGGTCTTATCTGTCTTTATATTATCGGTATATTTTACAAGATTTTTATTTACTATGATCTTTTCTCATGTCATTAGCAGTTTCATCGGTGATAGATATTACATTCTTAAAAAGAAAACAAACTTCCCTATTATTCTATAAATTTCCTTTTAAAATAAAAATTAAGGAGGTATCTTTAAAATATCAAAAACCATGTATGACATCCATAATAGACAATAACCATATATAAGGTTTTGTTTGGAGTGCTAAGGTCTTCTGTTTTGCTACACGAGGGGCTAATGAGACCGGGACCTACTGCTTAAAAGCTATTCCGAACATTCATAAAACCAACAGGATTTGAACACGCGAATTCCGGTACCGAAGAGCAGCGGTCTACCATTCGGCCCATTATAAGGTAATAAATGTTTTATAAAATATTTTATATTTTAAATGTTTTATATAATAAGGGTACTCAATAATTGGGTTTAACTGATAGAAATCGCAAATACTTTTTCAAAGACAGGAATTCCTAAATAGTTTTTATTCCTTTCTACATAACATAATCTTTGTGAAGAAAAAAAATATATTTCTTTTATTTTTGAAACGATATTTGGCATGCGTATGTGTGTGTATATATATATATATATATATATATATATATATATATATATATATATATATATATATATATATATATATATATATATATATAAGGTTAAACTCAACAGGTCGATTTAGTTTGTTGTTGTTACAGTGTAATTGATATACAACTAATATATACTTTAAGAGTTCAACCTAAAATTGTCTTAAATATCCCTGTCTTATATATCGATGTTAATTTTTATAAGATAAAGCAGATCTAGCTAGCTTTAGCATACAGACCTCGATTACTAGCAAAACAGTCAAAAGAGAAAATATGTTACAATAAGAGAAAGGTTTTAGCCAATTATGTCCTGTTAAGCTCCAGATTGTGATACGTAATTGTACTGAAGGTCAATCGAGTCGTTTCCTTTGGAGTTGCGTAACAAGCTACAAGACAGGGAATTCATCCTTTTTATATACAACTCGGAAAGACTCAGATTTAGAATAAAATGTTATATATTTTAGAAACTTATCTAAAACTATACCAGAAAATTCTACTTTCAAATAAATATTTAAACGATGTTTATACTTATACAGGGCGAACGCCAGATATTACTTAATAAAGGTTTTATCAAGATGCGATCGAGCTTAATTTATGTAGCATTGATAAAAAGCAACCCAGTTTTGGACTCTGTTATAAGAGAACATCAGAGACATCAAATTCTCGGGGGAGGGGGGGGGAATTTATTTTTAAGCTGGAAAATAGATACTACAATGTTTTAATCCGAACCGCATGTTTTAAAAAAGATTACATAAACCGTTTTAAAGAATTAAATATCTTATACAGGTTTAAGTGACATATTTCAAAATATTTGTTCGCATATTATATTAATTTGAGATATTCTATGTTACATTAAATTACTCTACAAAATTTACAACAGTAAACGATGTAGCACATGTTATGTATACTTTAAAAAGTTAGTACTTAAAAGTTTTAAAACATTTACATAGCATTTTTACATAGCAAATAATGCCTCTTAAAAAATTGATTTTTCATAATTTTTTTTTTAAATTTAGTTATTGAAAATTTTTTAAACAATATTTGGACAAACCCGAAGAAACATTAATTTATAAAATGTGTTCTTTAATTAAAAGTGAAAAAAAAAAAGGAATTAAAATTTAGATGAGTAAATTTTTTTTTCAAAATTAAATTATTAAGAATATTTCTATGCAAAGTAAACTGTGTATAAGCATACATTAAAAAAAAATAAAATTTCCCTGTAAGAAAATTTGAATTTTCTGTCTCTTAAGTTGAATGAAAGACGGATTACAAAATTGAGTGATTTTAATGTTTCTACGGACAGATATAATTCGTTCCAATAGTAGCACATTTGTTTATGCTAGAAACAGCCTAAACTCTACGCATTCCTGCACCTCCGCGATTTCTCATTTCGGTCAAAGAACTCAGTTAGCCTAGTTAGCAGTTCCTTATCATCATTTCAGTATTTCTGAAGGTTTTTATGATTCCTACTAAAATAATGACACATGCTTCAAAATTTGGAGGGAAAAATTTTGTTGATAACACCTTTAAACAAATTTTAAGAGAAATAAAATAACAAAATTCATTAAAAAATACAAATAAAAAAACCGTAGAAATGAAAACTGTAACTAGTAGCTTAAGTTTCAAAGCTCTGTGAAACTAAATGATAGAAGATACGCAAAAAACATGCAGACAATTTTTAAGTGTTGTACCGTAAGCTATTTAATTGAGTAGAATAAAATAATACAACCATCGTTTCTAATTTCAATACCACACTCCAAGCTACTTTGCCTCTCCATATTTTTTCAGTGTTTCAAAAGATCTTTAAAGTTACTACCAAAATAAATCATACAGACAAGGAATTTTGAAAAATATACTCTAGTTTAAGGATTAAACTTTTGTGTAATGGTAGAAACATACAGAAAAAAAATGTCACTAATATTTTTTTAATGAAGTCTTACGAGAGAAAAGCAATAACTCCAGTGCTACGAAACTGAAAGAAAGATAAATGCACAGATAAAAATTCAAGTATTTTATTATATTAGGTTAATCTGAATTGTTTTCTAATTTTAATACTCTACTCCGCGATTTGGGTACCGAAAATTCAAAAGCTCCGATTTCCCGGTTGAAGGGGGAAGGGAGGAAGTGGTTCCTCCCCGAGCGGATGTAGTGAGGCCATGGATAGCAGATGTTAAGTTGGCACTCAGCAACATTTTTATATTTTTACCACACAAGCGCGATCTTTAGTTTTCTTAACTGCGAACCGAAAAAGAAAAAAGTTGCAATAGCGATTGAGAATTTGTTGTAACGGTCAAGGTTGAGTAAATAGCCGTACGGTTCATGAAATTCATGAATATTTATTTAAACTCACATTTAATTTCTGTTTGACAATACATAATTGCTAATGATGAAGAATTTTTATAAAATATTAATTTAACTGCAAAATTTTAACTTTAGTCTTTTAAATAACTGAATAAAATATTCATAGGTATAACTGATTTATAAAGTTTTATATCATGATACTGAAATAAAGATACTAATACTTTTTACAGAACGAAAAATGTTTTGATTGATAATTCAAATCGTTATTTTTATTTAAGGATCAAGAAAAAGAAAGTAATAGTTGATCAACAAATATTATGAAAATTATGACTTACTTTAACACACATATTTGACTACGTTTGATAAACAAAGGTTGGCTCTCAACTGCTAATAAAATGGTGTCATGAATTAAATATTACAAGTTTATTATTCATTAATAATTTTAAAATTTAAATTTCAACTTTTAAATATAATTTACCGATTACATTACTGAAGCAAGTAATTTATAAATTTCTATATTGCAGTAATTTACAGAATAATGATCACCTTAAAATTCTGTTTATAATACATTTTACTACATAAATTTTCAAAATTAGAACGTAAAAAGAATGGGAACTAAAATTTTTTTTTAACATAACGGTCGGATTACGTTACTTAGAATCAAACACCCATACTTAATAACAAGTAATATCAAAACTACGGTATATTAAGTAGCATTTAAACAAAACAGAAACTTAGTTAAAATTAAGTGATAAAATGTGTATGTGACTTTAGAAAATAGCTTGTTACAATTCTTATCTATTAAAAGGTTGTTAAAAAAAAAAAAAAAATAGAGGAGTAAAAATTTGAATGCAAAAATATTTAAAATAAATAAAATTTATTAAAAAATATACTAAAACTTGACAGAGTTATAACAATCTAACAAATTTCTCAACAAGGGTGAGGATACACTGAGACAACACCACTATCTAAAATTTAAATTAAATTAAATTTTAGTAATGTGAAACATTTTAGTGTTACAAAACAACATAATTGTCACTATGTTTGCTTTAAGTTTGTCGAAATCATTATGGCACTCAAACCAAGTTACTAAACTGACAGCAATATAATACAATGCCTTTGTAGCCAACAGAATATATATTTATAAACTGTAACATTTTTTTAAAGTTTAATTTTCCTCAGTCAGCTAAAGAATAACAAATAAACTAACAAGTTTATATTTATACTGTACACCCCAATGCAAATGCTTAAAATAAGAATAAGAGACAAAGATCTAATAATGAGAATTCATCAAATTCTACCACGCAAGGTCAGAAATTTCATTTGGAAGGGAATTGAAATAGAAAATAAATACAAGATAAAAGCATATCATTTTAAGAAAAGTATCATTTTTTAAAACTCATCTAACTAAACTCATATACTGAGATCTTGAAACTTAAAAACATAACTATTAAACTACTATATTGTTAATAAAGACATTTTCAGCTGCAGTTTTTCTATGAAATTTGATTATTATCATTGCATAAATTGTCAAATCAAAGAAAGCATTTAAATTATCAGAAGGAAAATTATTAATTTCTAGAATATTAGGTTCTAAATTGCAATTCTTTAATGCAAATGTCAAACATTTGATTCTTATCGCAGGTCAATAGAAAAAAAAATTCTTTCAAATGATGATTGGTTCATACATTTATAGTAAAAATGTATACAGATAGTACTTTTTTTTTGGTAAATTTACTCTAACTGAACAAAGCAGTCAGAAAGGGAATAACCGGATTGAGGAATTTTTGAAAGACAGAAATCAATTTAAATGGATTTGATAATCTTTAACAGTGTAATTACTTAGTTCATATATTGACAAATCCCCCAATCTGTTGCGGGTGCAGAAAGAAATTCCATTTCTTCACAAAAATTATTTACATAAAATAGTCATTAAAAATATGGTATTCAGATATAGGAAATAACTGGTTAAATTATCTTAATTAAAAAATAAATTAACATTAAGAACTATCAGATGAGATGATGATTATGAAATGTTGGAATATTTTATAAAAGGCTCAAATATCACAAATTTAAACAAATGTTTCAAGTAACATTTAACTTCTATACTAACTTCTATAGTAATGTACGATTGCACTATGGAAAATTAATAACATTTATATTGAAAGTGTATATATAACTAACACATGGAATGCTTTTAGCATTTTTAAGTCAAAGTTCTTAAGTTATAGAAAAACTGAATGAAGTAAAAATCTCCTACTTGGAATAGTGCACACTCAAATAAAATTTCAAAATGTCTCCTAATGATACTTAAATTTGCCTCAATAACATTATCTGGTGAATTTTGTCTCAATTATTGATCATTTTTATCCCATGATTTAAATCATTCTTAAAACTATACTGGAATAGAACGTAGATTAAATTAAAGATAAATAAGCAATAAATGTATAACTGAAATAATAAAAATCGATAAACATACGAAAAAATTTCTAGCATTTCAGCTGAAATTACATCCTAGGACTTACGAAATAAAATATTAAATAATAAAATATACAATAGTTTAAATTGTTACCAGGGATGGTTGCAAAACTGTCTGACAACATGAGGTGATAGTTTGCAGATGTGTAATAATGAAGAGATTGATTGTGTGTATTCTTTCGACAAGAACTAAGCACATTCTTAAGAAAAAATCAATCAGTTGGTCATCAAATATTTGGCGATTGCTTTCCATTCTTCACTGAAATTTTAATTTTGAATTCTAGCTATGAAAATATTTAAACATCATGGAACTTTCCTCTTGTAGTAATTTTAAATATTTAATATTAATAAAATTCTTATAACTTAAGGAAGCATCAGATATACTACATGAAACAGCATATGATCAACAACTTGGTCATCAACAATTCAACAATTATGTTTCATTGTAGACTTAAATTTTGATGTACTAGCTATAAAAACATTTAAACATCATTGAATTTTCTTCCCTGTAGATTTATGAAGACTTTAGATATATTGGAATTCTTAACTCTTGAGAAGCATCACATATACTGCATCCAGCAATATACTTGAACCATAAAATGGCTTTCAAAATTTTGGTGATTACATTCCATTGTAGATTTAAATTTAGAATATTAGTAGAGTTAAACATCAAGGAATTTTCCATCCTGTCACTTAAAGTTATTTAAGGTTAAAGGGATTTTTACACCTTGAAAAGCATCAGATAAACTACATCAAGCAGCATACTCTATCTAAAAATTGAATTTAAAGGTAACACTACATCCATTAAAGCACATGGAATCAACTTACTGTGACAGTTGGGTTTCTGATCCAATTAATATGTCGTTGAAAATGAACATCATCCTCATTTCCATGTCTTTCAAACACAGTATAAATAGAATTTTGTAGTGTAATGAGAAAATAAAAGCAGAAAATTCCATAAATGCATGTTATGTTGGCATTATTTGTTTTTATACCAGATAAGTAAAAAATATTAAGCACGTAACCCGTATAGTTTTTTTTTTCCTTTTTGACTGTCGAATGTGCAGTAGGCAGATGACTATACAGGTGAGTGGCCACATGGAGCTGCCAGGTGAATTGCTTTGGTATGATCATTCGGAATCAAGGAGCGGGGGCTGCGTCCGGCATCGGCAGCCCCGTCCGGTGCACCTGGAATAGGCAGCCTGGGCGAGGGCTAAGCATCCGCGCAGGGGCCAGTAGCAGCAGAGGCAGGGCAGCGGAAAGGCGAGCAGGCCGAGGCAGCACCAGCGCAACGCACGCTGGTGGGGCGCGCACGAGCAGGGCTGGTCAGCGCACGAGACGTCCGAGTCCATCTCGTAGTCCTTGGCCCAGTGGTAGAAAAGGCCGCGCACGCAGCACATACACGAGCCATAGTCCACAGCGGCCGGGGCCGAGCACAGGCACTTGTCGTCGCACAGCCACTTGGAGGGCAGGGCCCGCGGGCCCCGGCACGCCTCGCACCGGCAGCGGCGGCACTGGCGGCAGATGATGGAGGACGCGTCGCTGGCGTGCGCCGCCGCCTTGTCGGGCTGTGCCGTGATAGGAGGCGGCTGGGGCTTGGTGGGGCGCGGCTGCAGCGGGGTCTCGACGTACTCGTTCTGGCGGCGCGTCTCCCCCGGCCGCGGCTCGGCCAGAGTGATCAGCCCTCCGCCATCTTGCGCCATGGCGTCACATGGACAGGGCGACGTGAGGAAGGAGACTGCCACAACATGCGGGAGGCACACACTGCCGAGCCGAGGGGGAGCGCGCGCGAACGCCGACCGAGACGCGCCCCCTGCCGGCCGACACCAACCAACCGGAGGGCCGGACGTTTTTATGAATGGATGACATGAATGAAACGGCCAAAGAAAAAACCACGCGGATGCCAATTTAATAACGCGGGCTCAAAATAAAAGGAGCCACGGATAAAAATGGAAATGCTATACGATGGTGTTTTTTTATCAATGGGGACTCCGGACGACATCTGGTGGCACACAAAGCAATCACAAAATACCTGGAAATTCAAATACATAGCAGATAACAGGGTTTTTTTTCGATTCAGCAAAAAATAAGCTGTGTTTAGCAGAAATTTTTTTAAAGTAACACAATAGTTTTAAAATTATTTAAATTTTTCCTTTTAAATGCTCTAATTTTTTCAAAATTATAAAAATATTCACCAAATGAAAAAAAAAAAAAAGTGGGATATTAGCACAGGATCTTTCGAAATACCTGTGTAATAGGAACTCGTAATAGAAATATATATCTTTTTTTATTCTGTAAACCAACACTGTAGAGGTATCTGACATTTTAAAAATGTTAAGAAAACAGAGATTAGCATTTATCATGTTCAAAAATATTTGTTCGTTTTATTAAAATGGATATTCACTGAATAAAAACACTTGTATTTTGTATAAACTTGTAATTATTTTGAAATTGACAAATCTCAAAAGTGATTTGGCGAATCAATATTTTTTTTCACTTGATGTGTTTTTTTTTATGTAGTGCTTCATATAACAAAATTAAATTGGTTTTATAAAGGCTGATGCTTATTAATGATCCAGAAAATTTTATTTTATTCTTATCAGAAGATTTAACTTTATATTAAACTAGTGGTTTCACTCCCAGCCTTCGTTCTGATTTCCTAAATGAAGGTTATAATTGATTTAAAAATTTAAATTAGTTTTGAAATTATATTACACTAACAATAAAACAATTATCATAAAATAAATAGCATTCATTTAAATTGAATTTGCACCATGTACTTAACGAATATAATCCTAAAAAAATTATTATACTTTTCAATTTTATGCATATGGAAAAGCGCGAAAAAGTTTTTTGCAAGATCATTTAAAGAGAATAAATGTATTGATCAACAGAAATAGTACTCGATCAACATAATACATTTTCATTTTTTAAAATCCGTTAACAACGCAATAAGTTAGGCGTTTAAAAATTGAATTGCAATTCAAATATTCAAAATTAAAGTCTAGTAAATAGGTTCCGAAAGCAAGAAAATTGTAGTAAATTTTATAAATTAAGTTATTTAAAAGATGTGATTAAATTAAAAGGAAAATTCATGGAATAAGATTCGTGTCTATAAATTGGATAAATAAAAATGGTACAGCTGAATTTTGAAATATTCCAAATTAAAAATCGACTGTTTAATGTGGTCAAAAAGAAAGAAAAAAATGATTACACACTCATACATACAAAGGATTCTATATAGCAGGGCCGTGGCCAGAAATTATTTTCGAAGGGGGACCAAGGGAAAAAGACATCTTTATTTGTGAACGATATTTCAATTGATGCAAGGGGAAGCACTGTATTTACAGAATACAGTGCCGGAAATAAAGTGTTGTATTTCCGGCCAGCAGCCTAGCAAAACTTTTGTGGTCTCAGCGGTTTTTTTCTAAGAGAATAACTGTCCTTGCTCATGAACAGCTAGGCAGATAGCACATAAACACACAAACGTGGGACATTGTCTATCTACAAAAGGGTCGTTCAAAGTTTCGGGGGGGGGACCAGTCCCCCAAATCCCTCCCCCTGCCTACGGCCTTGCTATATAGCAATTGAAAATAATGTTTACATACATTTTCAGCTAAGTTATTTTCCAATTAATTATGACGTCAATAAAATTCAACAGCATAAGACACATTACTTATTTTAATTTCCTCTAAATTATGATGTATTCAATTAATATCCACGTACTTTTATTGTCTATGTTAAAATGTGAGCCGAATGGTTAAGGCGCTGATCTTCGGTACCGGAGTTCGTGGGTTCGAATCCCAATGTGGCATGGATGTTCTTAATTGTTCGGAATGGGCTTTAAGCAGGGCCGTAACGAGGTTCTTTAGATCCCGTGGCATAAAACTGGTCTGCACCCCTACCACCAAATATAGTGATAAATACATAAACATGTTATATGCATATATATATATATATATATATATATATATATATATATTCAAAATTAACTCACAAAATATTTTGTTAATTCTTAAACTGTTCCTAGGATATTAATTTATTTTTTTTTCTATTTTTCACTTAAAAAAATTTTTGAACACTTTGGGGATATTATTTTGCTGATAAACTGAATAGTTTATTTGAGGCGACTATTTTTTATTTAGACGTTGAATTTTCGTAAGAAATGGCAAATTTCTAAATATAAATTTAGTTTAATAGCTTTAATAAATTATTAAAATGAATACCCGGAATTATATTAAGGTATATTAGGAGTGTTTGGTAAACATTTTGTAAGAATATATAATAGGTTTAGTGTTTAAGAAGCATTTTAAAAACTAAGAAAATTTATAAAAAATAATTTTTAAACACATTGGATTTTATATAAATAAATTTTTTTCAACTTTTCCTTATTTCTACTTGGGGCGAGTCGTCCTCTTTCGGACCCCATTTAATTCACGGTGCGGCGCCCCTAAGACTGGTGTGCCCGTGGCAAATGCCACCTTTGCCACTCCCTAGTTACGGCCCTGGCTTTAAGCAGCACGTCCCAGTGTCATTAGCCCTCTTATTGCAAAAAAGTAGACCGTAGCACTCCGAACTTTGGTTTGGTTTGGAGCTCCAAAAAGTTAAAATGTGAAAAGAAATTCTCCTGTCCCCAATTCAAACGAAAGTGATTTTGAAAGCGTCTCCTAAAATTCGCTAACCTCATAAGCGTAAAAATATTTACTATGACAATTTTAAGAAAGTGTCTATCACGGTACTATTACGATGTCAATAATAACAATAAAAAGAAACATGAACTTTTTTTAGTCAATTCAGGATGAATGCAGCCTTTAAACATTTCAAAAATAATATGAATTCAAATTATTTTTTTAAAAAAAGGGATGAAATGAAGTAAGTCAAGTAAATAGGGTTAGAAGTTAATTATATTATTTGAAAGTTAACGCTGTCAGATGTTATTCAAAAGATTTGAATTATTTTAGCACATTATTCAGAGAAAAATAACGCTATTGCTCTAACCTCAATATCTCACAATTCCATCCAATTCTATGCCTCTATCTAACACATAACGCATCCAGTTGGGTAGCAATGCATGCAACGATGTGGAATAGAACAATTTTAAATCATTTTTATAAAATACTTTGGCGGGGTCTCCCAAACAATGAGAAATTTGCACATTTGGGGTAATGGAACAACTTTGTATTTTTCTGTTATTCCAAACCCGCTAATAAAAAAAAAATGTTCTCAAAAATGTAAAAAAATAGATCCATCATTTTAAAAATTAATTTTAAAGTTAAGAGAAAACCACGTGATTTAAAAAGGCTCCGTGATTGGTTGTGACGTCACAGTTCATGATGTTCAATGCTAACATTTCTAGTCTTCAATAATTATTACTACTACGACCTTTATGATAATTTTATCAATCTCGATAATGCATATATCTACATTTGTTTAAAATGTCTGTTACCAAAGAACAGTCCAACAATCTCGCGAAAATTTACAGCATATCAATGTTTTCGTTTTTGGAAATAATTCGGATTTAATGGGAGCGGAAATACGAGAAATAAAAATCTAAAGATATATAAAATAATTTAAATTATGTTTGCATGATTGTTTACTTCACTCCAAAAATATAATTTTAACTATTTATAAAATATTTCTGAATAACTACTCTAAAAAGGTGACTGAAAAATATATTGAAGAAGTTAAGAAAAAATCTAATAAGAGAAAAATAAAAAAAAATTTAAATATTTCTTGTAATAAAATTTTTATTTTTTTTCTCTATATACTATTGAATTATGTTTCATTGTTTATGTAATACAAATCAGTATCAGATGTTATATGTAAATAAAACTGTAAAAGTTTTGAAATTCTTTTGCCTCAGCATAATATTTTTGCATGAGTTTGTGAAATTTATAAGTGATAAATTGTTCTATGATTTTACACTAAGGCGGGGTATTTTAACACTGCCTTTAATATAACCCTTAAGGATTTTATTTCTTTTAACTTTAATGTGATTCGTAAAGGATCATACTTTATGAATAAAGGTTAAGATATTTATTTCCATGGGATCATTTAATGAAAAGTAAGAAAAAGAAAAAAAATTGTGTAATTTTTTACAAATGTAATTTCTTTGCTTAAAACTTTATCTGTGTATCATATCTGTTCCCGTGTAGTGTATGAAGTTGTTTTCGTAACTAAAATGTAAATATAAATTGACACACAAATAAAATATCTATAGCAAAACAAATTTGTACTAATAAATATTCACGTTAGTGAAATAATTGAATATCCTTAGTTTATTTTTTGAAAAAAAATATTTTGATGATTAGTAAAAGGTATTACACAATTTACTTGCGGATTATAGAAGGGAAACCGCCTTCGGCCGCCGCCATTGTTTTGAGTGCGCAGGCCTTCTATATAGATGGCTGTGTAAAACATAAAAAATAATTTTAAAACCATGGAAATTATGTGCTACTGCGACGTGATTTATCATTTTGAAAACGTGTTTGCTGCCTATTTTATTTTTATCAACAAATTTATAGTCTGCAGCTTATTGTGAAAACAGTGTTTAAAATAAATAATACGTTCAAAATAAAATAAATCAAGGGAAATCGAGTTTTTCATCTGTATTAAATATAGGATGTGTTAATGAAGACTTTTCAGTTCGAAATGTGCTGATGATATTATTCATCAAGTGTAGACGACTACTGAAAAACTTGGCTACTTCGAAAAACTTGGCATGCAAAATATCTCAACTCGGAAAATGGTTTCGTACTACTGATCATGTCAGAAAATGTAGATTCGGATTGAAATATTCATCAGTGAAAATCTAACTGAGGTCTCGTACAATTTCTCAAATTTTTAAGAGATTGTAATGAAAAGTTCGGAAATGATGACTTATAAATAGGATAAGAATATTTGTCTAATATTAAAAGACAATTTTGACATTATGAATGGGAGAAAAACGGTTCGATACATCCAAAATGTGGGCTGCACCTGAAAAACACCTATCCCGAAGATTTCGGGCTGACATGTAGATTCGACTTCGATTTTTACTTATATTGTACAAAAAGAAATTTGAATATTCATTATTTATTACTTGGAAAAAGAACAATAAAAAATAAATGAAAATATAGGCATAGACATTCAAGCATCAGTTTTTATATTCTTCACTAGATTTGCTTTCTTTTAATTACATGGCAACGAGTGAAATCATAGTTTTCAGCACAGTTTCGTAAAACAACTGTAATCTATAACCATTTTTTCCTTTCATATGTTCGCTAAGAATATTCTATCACCGTTCCCATTTTGCCCTGTCAACGGGTAGGAGAAATCAGGAGTTCAGGTCCCGGTTCAAACCATCTTGGAGAAAATCGACTCGGCCATGAGATTGAGATTGCCAGTCGGACGACACCACCTACAAGTTTGGTAACCAAAATCAAAAAAATATTTTCCAATACTTTCGTTAGAACATTTTTCATTTCCAATGATGCTGGCTATACAGACTATATCTTTATGCGATACAGAGATACACACACACACAATCTATATATATATATATATATATATATATATATATATATATATATATATATATGTAATGATATTTTTATCACTTTCGGTTCTGATTCTGTCTTATTGGTATTTCTAGCAACACTAGCGAATGTTTTCGAATGTTCCCATATGAATTCCTTACAGTTGCACAGCTAAAAATAGATTTCTGATGCTTAAGTTGCATTATCCACATGACTTGTAGTGATTGCTAACTGGCGGTACAAACTATAAAAAGAGAATGTACAACGTTTAGTTAAAACTTAATTTTATTGAATTATATAAATTTTGAAACATACTTCTGATTTGCAATGAAAGATAAAATTTTGATTTTACATAATTATTGAAATATTATTATAAATATTGAAATAATATTATTTTAAATTATTATGATTTCTCGCATTTATAATTAGAGAATAATTTTGAAAATTCTAAACAAGTGAAATATAATGTTTAAAATTTTTGAGTGACGGATTTCCGCAATTTTGCAATTGTTTACAATTAATGCTAACGTAGTTTACTGGAATTTAATTGTAATATTATATTGTTAACAATCTTTTCATCTAAAAATTTCTTATTTAAATTGATATTATAATTCAAAAATTTTATTACTGTTCGAAAAAATTTAAAAAATATTTTTGATATATAATTTGTAAAGTTTTATGTGCCAGACCAACACAAAAATTTAATTTTCTGCCAACTAAACTTCATGTTTTCACTGTCTGAACTGTCTTGATGTCGACGGCCGCTATGTCAAGCTTTTTCAGATGGGGGGGGGGATAATCTGTAATGATATTTTTATCCCTTTCGGTCCGATTCTCTCATTCCGGTATTTCTAGCAACCGTAGCGAATGTTCTCGTTTGCTCCCCTGTGGATTGCTTCCTGTTACATTGCTAAAAATAATTTCTGACGCTGAAGTTACGTCATGCATGTGACTTGTAGTGACTGATAACTGGCTGGTACAAATAACTGTAAAAAGAGAATGTACAATGTTTAAAGGCAGTTTTTAGACAGAAGAGTTGGTAGTTTCGTTCGTAAGAGAAAAAATGAATCAACTGCGATAGTTTAAGATTCCATTTGTCTCTATTTCGTTGACCTTCTCGTTGCAAGTTTCCCAACTGCAGGGTTGACATATCAGTTCGAAATTTCCTTTCGAGATAAGGCAAAAAAACTCATTTCATATATATATATATATATATATATATATATATATATATATATATATATATATATATACACTGTCTACCAATAAGTATTTTTACACCTATGCAAATGACGATATCTGCGGTTCTGAGGTACGTCACGGCCTCCGCCGGTATACATAGTGTAGGAAACAGCATCGGTATTAGTCGCATGCAAGATGCCGCGCAGTTCGGAGTTCTCTGATTTCGAGAAAGGTATAATTATCGGGTATCACAAATGTGGTCGATCCTTAAGTGACATATCAAGCTATCTGAAGTACCCAAAATCGATAGTGGCCTATGTGATTAAGAAGTGGAAAGTGATCTGGGATTGTCGGAATGTGCCCCGAGTAAGCAGACCAATGAAACTGGGACATAGAGACCGACGAGTGCTGTCCAGAGAAATTCGGAAGAAATGCACCCAAACGATAGCCCTTATCCGTGAGGAGTTTCAAAGGCGTCCGGGAGTATTGTTTGAATGAATACCATCCGTAAGGAAACACATCTGTTTGGTTTTCATGGTCATGCTGCTGCCCATAAGCCTTTGATCACAAAGTCCAACCTCGCTGCTTGATTAATGTGGTGCAAAGCACATCGAAATTGGACCGTAGATCAGTGGAAACGGGTTCTTTGGAGCAATGAATCAATGTTGGCAAGAGTACCTGCTATTTACGTCTCGTTTACTACCAGGAACAGAAAAGTTCGTTTAACATGGTGGAGAAATTATAAAGATTGGAGTTTGGATGAATAGGCAACAGTTCCCTTTATTCATGAGTCCCGGTTCAGCTTAACCCCCGATTCTCGGCTTAAGTTCATATGGAGAGAACCAGGGACCAACTACCTGTCCTTCAGTGTCACTGAAATCATCCATTAGGGCGCCAGATGTTTAATGGTGTGAGAAGGCATCACGTTGGATAGCCGCACACCCCTCCAAGTCTTTGAAAGTGACACTCTGACTGCTGTGAGGTATAGAGATGAGGTCTTGGATCCTAATTTTCACTTTTTAAGGGGTTCAGTTGGCTCTGAGTTTATTTTAATGGATAAACGCCAAGCCATACAGAGTAATGGTCGACTAATTTCTAAAAAGTGAGGATATTCGCCGAATGGATTAGTCAAGCAAATCTCCAGACTTCAACCCAATAGAACCTGTCATGGAGCCTCTGGGGAAGGCAATTGCAACCTGCGCCTCCAAGAACCATCCAGTTTCTGAAAACAGTGTTCCTGAAAGAATGGGACCAGCTGCCATAGGAATTCATAAACTGCTTTATTTCAAGTAAGCAATCACGCTGCGAGGCCTGTATATATGTAAGAGGGAACCATGGCTCCTATTAATCCATTTTCTTGTTCTATTCTGAAACCGCTGTTTCATACCTTCAGACCGAAACGCGTGTTACGCAAGATCATGCGTGTTTATCATAACTGTTGAATAGTAATTTTTTACTGTATCAATGTTTGTACATATCAAATTTCATTAAAATCCATCC